>CM060973.1:59358617-59803617 GCA_030765045.1 Tenodera sinensis | reverse complement strand
AACGTACTAAGACATTCTGATCTAGTTAGTATGAAGTATTAAATCATGGCGAAAGTGAATCAAAGAAAGTTATATTTCAACATAAACGGTGATCTACTCGTAATTGTGCTACAAACTCTTAGGAGAATGTAAGGTGATGGAAATTAATGGACTTATTACAAAAGTTAGATTTGATGCAAATATAGCAACAATATGTTAATTATTGTTTGTATTATAGTGTTAATAAAACTGCGTCATGTTAAAGACATATTTATGGTACTAAATAACATGACGAAAGAATACACGTTGCAAAAACTCTCTCCGGCTGGATACATTATGAATTCGTTTACCAGCTAATACAGGCACAAAGTATCCTTCAATAGTGCCGTATCAGTTCCAGTAGCTCAAAGCGTTTTGAATTCATTTCACTAACATAGAATTATACAATTTCTTCTCATAGTATTTTGATAGTGTTAATGCATAATACAAATTAAATTTCATTACTCGCTTCGATTGTTTAATAGTTCTCATATCTCAAACGAAATCCAAACACATAAACAGTTCCGTATATCAAACTGACTCTCTATGATCGAATGTTCAATGTGTAAGAGAATATGTAAAAACACTTGATTATAAAAAAGAATCTGATGTGTTGCACTCACATGACTCTCTCTACTGTTATACAAAATACTCTTACAATCGCCTATTCTCTATCTACTTCACACTAGTCGAGATAACATTTGCAGAAATGATCTTAGTCCTAATTTTATTGTAGCTGCAAGGGGAACATGGGAATAAAATTAGCCTAAAGCGATAGTCAAATCTTTTAAAGCTTGATCGCTATGCGATTATTTTGAAATTCCATTCTCTTTGCATGTTCAAGAGATAAAAAATGAATAACGACTTACCATCTGAGAAAGTTTAAGTGTTGCAAAATTTATAGAAGTAACAAATGATATTTCTTAAATCGTTCACTCCGCACAAAACACACACAGACACCGCGCTCGCGTATTTAGCATAAATTATACTATTTTAACGAGATCTATGTACATTTTTTGTGTAGTAAAATGTTGTCTATCTCTTACGGTTTACCAGTTATGCAAGTATTCAAAAATGAAGACTTGTGAAGGCATTCCCAGAAAGTTAAAGATAATATTAAATTTTTAGGTGGAATGCAATACGATTTCTTCCTACTAATTCCGTGGTAGCGAAAGTAATAGGAAATAAAGAAACAAACAAAATAAAAGGAAATAAATACACAAATATACAGGTTTCGCATCTATTTTAATTTCTGCTAAGGTGTGATGAGAATTTATTTTAAAGGGGAAGAAAAAAAAAAAAACAGTCCCGCTGAAGACTGGAGTCCCAAGTAACACACCTTTGGGCTACAAGTCATTAGTGGAATATAGTTATTCCGTAGTAGCCTTCGGAGAAACTCACATTCAAGCAAACATTTTAAAAATGTGTCCTTTGCCGCCTTCAGGATCATCCAACACGTTAATATATATCAGTTGCTATCTAAAATATAAAGAACTCCTATAGCAGACACAAAATTAATGGCGGGTGGTAAGAGGAGGTGGTTAATCAACATCCAATCATAGAACTTAAATATAATAAATATTTAGAGACTAAAAGATTCAATTGACTTAGTATTTGCTGTAAGTTCTTGAAATACTAAGATTAGTCTCTAAACATTTTTTACATTTAAGATTTGTGTTGCTTCACTCTTAACAGCTACAGTTTTTCATTGAATCCAATCATAGGCTGGCCACACCTTGCGATGTTGTGTAGTTAAACATGCTGTAAAGTCACTGATATAAATATCATTTGCACCTTATGAATGTATTTGAGAAGAGAATGATTACGTGGTCAGCCGTCAGCCGCTATTAAATTTTGAGTGTGGCAGAGAACACTGTTTTGATTACAGATGTATGCACCGACATATACTGAACACAGCACTAGTTTGTATGCTAATAAAGTATTTAAGAATCGGATCAGGAAAATGTGTACAAAGCCAGATGATGTTAACAAGGCTTTAGAAAAATACAAAAAGAAAGCATCGCCAATAACTGGTCGGTCTGTATTGGAAAGACGGGATAAAGCTAGTCTGGGAGCGGAATCAAATTGGAAGGTTACATGGCCAGTTTTCCTTGTGGACTTGCGTACAGTAATGACAGTTATTGGGGTCTTCTGTCCCTTGTTTTGTACACTCCCTGGAGACATCATTATATCTATCCTGCCCGCCGATGTTATGACATCCATGGTGACCTGAACAGCTAAAGGTCAGGTGGAACTCAACAAACACAAACCGCACTTTTCCTAACAACGTACCTACATATCTGCTTTTACGATCCCCTGGACAACTGGAAAGCTGACGATACAGATTTTACCTGACGGACAAAGTACATAAATACTCATATAGCCGGTTGCATAAACTTCCTTAAATGTGATTTGCTTTTGATTAACTTTCCGAATTATCTTAGATTATTTCTTCATTGTGTTTTACAACCCTGAACATAGTTCATATCAACAAGGTTATCTTAAGGTCACAAATGCAACAAAAGCAAATGTGTGGGAGAGTCATAATAGGCGCCCGGATTTTGATGACCTAAAGAATATTAAAGCTGACATAAAAGAACAAAAAATTGCTTAAAATTACCTTCATTTGTTAATGTCCTTTAAGATTTCGCCTATACTTTATCACTGAATGTTGAATTATAATTTGTCGCAAACAATTTTGTAAGTTTTCAAAACTGACAGTGTGCCTATCACCAACTAATACGGATTTATATATTGAGAATCTTCTTTTAACATCAACAAAAGATATTAGGGCATGCTTAAAGGTACAACTTTTGCGGGTGTTTACTTCTTCGTTGAGGAAATATTTCTTACCTGACAGCACATCTTATGCACTGCATCATATCCACTATTATTGTTCAACACGTTGTCCATTTTAGCAAAGGCAAATTTGCCCACTTCACCTTCTCCACAACTTAGATTACCGGCAACCGATTTTACCTGTTCTATTTGATGTTCAATTTTTTTACTTGTTTTTTTCTTATTTACCGCATGATGGAATACGCACATCATCCCAAGCACTAGCTTCTGCTGTGTGACGACTGCAGTATAACAGCGACCCTCAAAAGTAGCAGTTTGATTCATATTCCTTTAGAGCACAAGCCTGTCTTACAATAGAAGCAAACCGTTTAGTTAGACGAATCCATATGTTTAAAATATGTTAAACACAATATGCATTGGAGAGGCCACATTCCAATAGATTTCCAAGAATTTTTAGATTTCAAGGTTCTGCAATTTCTGCTAATATTGTAAGAATAACGCAATTTAACTCGCGAAAAATGAAATAAAAACCTGAATTTGCTCTTAAAGTTACTTTAAAATTACTTAAAACATGTAAAAAAATTCCCTATCGGGTAAAACTTGGTTCAATTTCACTCGAAATGTTATGAGCCATGTATATTTTCCCATTCCTTCATCAGAAAAAAGATCAGTTATCGAAGTTCGGGCCCTAATCGTAACTACATTGCATGGAATGTCAATGCTCGACGCAGTTTGATTTTCAGTTATTCAGTTTCGGTGACCAAACAAAACTAATCTTGCAAGTCTATGATTGAATAGTTCCTTTATAAACTAGATATGGAAGCAGAATTTGAAAGCTTCCAAAAAGTGGGAACAATCAGAGCCATTGCGGTTAATACAAGAAGCATTTCGGTTACTGTTTTAATTGTGAAATTAGAATATTATGTATATGTCGCATTTCACTAACGGCCTGTAGAAACTGAAAATAGCCGTTTGAACGGAAGATCAGAGAAATCCAAAATCTAAAAATAAATACTATCCTGCAAACACACAGCTGTGATTTGGTGAGTAATTGTGGTGAAATACTTACGCCCATGCTTTTCCAGCCTGTAAAATTAAATACAAGCAACTCTGTAGCCTATAATAAACCAAACTCACCTGGACCAATTTTTAACTTGGTCATGGTGAAATAATCCCAAATCACTTCATACATCATTTTCTTCAATAGCTTGAATTATAAATTTATGATCACTGTAAGTTCAAACTTAATTGAGTTAACCGGATACGATAACGTTTTAATATTGCGGATTTCCTTTTGGAGTTACCCAAATTGAGATATACTACAGGTTTTCGCACTAACAAATCAGTCATTCTGCACGACAAGAAAGAAGCCGTTTTGGAGTTCAGTCTATTATGCAATATTCGTTTCAAGGGCGGTGTATGTACTATCTTATCGAATTTTGTGTCGTCTCTATGAGATATGGATAGAATACATTCCTATGGCATAGGTGACTGAGTGCTAATGCAATAAAACTGTAAATAATAAAATTCTGAAATCTTTTAACGTTAGACTAATTAGATAAAACCATAAGCTTTTCTCTAGCTTCAAATTTAAGAAAGATACATTTCTATCGGAGCATAAAGCCGAAAATAAATAACAATTGGAAGTAAAGGTATTTACAAACATTTTGCAACCTTTACTTTCTTAACACTTCTTAGTGCCTATATAAACTGAATTAAAACTAAAAATATAAGATTTATATAATTTTTTGTGCTTGTGCTCCTGACCGGACGCCCCTCGGGGAGGGGAGTGAGGTAAGGAGGTACTAAGGGTGGTCGAACCTGAGGAGAGATGACAGCAGAAGGCAGATGTTCATATGAGCTGCATATTGAAAACTCCCCCTACAACCGACTCCACTTCCACCTGCGGCTTTGCCCATCCTCTGATGGGGGGAGCAGGAACCGGAGACCTTCCCCGATCCAAAGGATGAATACTTAAAGTGAGTGAATTCCTTGCCATGCCAACCAGGATGAAAGGTGGATTTATTCTTCCCAGCGTTCCCCTAGAGACCCCAGGAAACTTCCGATAAAAGGAAGGTCGGTCAGGGGAATCAAACCCATGACTCCTGAAGCGGGCTCAGATGCTATCACCTGAGCCAACCCTGAGGTCTTACAACTTCTAACTGCAATTTCTCTTCTTTCCTCAGTCTGTGCTATAAAAGTCTCAAAAGGAGACCTATCTCTAGATGTAGAGATTTAACCTCTAGATTTCTAGATTTGGTGCATTATTTAAAGTATTGTGATTCCATAACCGGAGTAATTAAAAATCATTCGTTATATTTTTAATTTAAATGTATAAATATCTAAAAATATAATACGAAGTTTTAGGAAGGTTTGCGACAGAAAAGCTTGTGCGCTTCCTTTGTTAGTAAAAATGCAGCATTTTTTATGTTTTAAAAATTGTGGTGTGCTTTTTTAATACCAAAAAAACGTCTATTGTTCTGCACAATGGGAATATAACATACCCATGGATTTGGAGGCAAAACAAAAGGTACAGAGTGAAAGTTTAACAAAAACAAAGGGAATTTCACTTGAAGTTTTCTTGATAAACAATGATGCTAGCCAGGTGTACCAACAGACACAGTCTTTTGTTGTTTCGGGCCATGAATAACATCGCTCTCCCAAAATAGGCCGGAGGGGCATTTGCTTTGTACACAGTGTAGCGTAAAAATGGTGGAATATCGGTGAAGGAAGGGCGGGGGGGGGGGGGGGGGGCAGTGCCCCACGGGTCCACGGTCGGGTGGCCGGGCCATATTCTCTGAGACTAATTGACCGTATAGCAGCGAGCCTCTCTCAGAAATAACCAAAAATGTACCAAACTCTATTTGCATGTTACGTTCTAGTGCGTTTGGTTCAGAATTAAAAACGCCCACTGACTTGCCAACCAGCAGTAGTTCGATACCTAGATTGTCGTCTAGGATTTGCATCTTTCAACTGCTAGGATCTTTTTAAAGGGATAATAGATTCAATTATTGAACAAATGTGGTCATGTTAGTCCTTTACTATTTAAGTATGTAACCTTAAAGTCCTGGAATGAACTTGGGAAAACTTTATTAGATCAATTTCCTTCACAAACAATTATTTGCGTGCCTCTGATCGCCATCTGGACTCGGAGGTAGTTTGGCATTTTTATTGGCAGTTGAAGTGCTGAAGAGATCTCCTGGGGGATGTTGGCCGCAATAGATCTGTGAGGAGGTCGCGGTGCGCAGGATGTCCACTTTTGTGTATATCAGCGATATCCAACATTTGCGAAAGGGGGGGGGGAGGTTGGGTTTACCTCCTTCCACTATACGCCGACTTTGTCAAAGTTAACCCACAGCCTTACATTGTGTTGCAGTGGCGGGTTGGTTACGTGTATACGAAAGCACTTTAAAATCTTATGCAATAAACATCTGTTCATTAGTGAGTTCTTTGGTACTGCTTACGTTAAAGAAGTCAGTCAATATTTGGCGATACAGTCGTAGTGCATAGCCTTAAAAGATATACCAAGTGATCGTCGCCTAACACATTGCGATCCTGACTTTTAATATAGTTGAATTTGGAGAAACTAACTCTTACACACATTATTCTTGCAACTGCTTATTTCTCTATTTACTACATTTTAATCGACATAAGTGTTTTCAGAAATTATCTTATTGCAAATTTTCTTGTAGGTGCAAGTGGAATGTGGGAACACAGTATGCCTTAAGCGACAGTGAAATGTTTTAAGAGCTGGTTGTTATGCAATGTTTTCAAAATTCCGTTCTCTTTGCAAGATCAAAAAATAAAAAACCGAATAACGTACTCCTGTTTGAAAATAAGTATAAGTATTGGCAAATTCAAACAAACAATAAATAATATCTCGGAAATGGTTCATTCAAAAGAAATACTAAGTATTTGACATAAATTGTGTTTTAGCGAGATCCACATATTTACTTAGTAAGCTTTGGTCTGTCACTGTGCACTATTTATGCAAAAATCACCCAGAATTAAGAGGTCTTCTGAGGAAATTCCCAGAAAATTCAATGTATGACTTAGAAACGGCCATGGAATAGCCTGTTAAGGTCCGCCAATGCCCCTCCGACTGAAGGAGTGGAGAGGGGCGTAACCGCTCATCACGTAAGTATCTTTGAAGAGACAAGGTTGGACATCGATGGCTTATATCCTTTACTTATAAAACTAGGACTTAAGATGATCAGATTCTTTATACATCTTACATCACAGCATTTACAAAAGCACATTTAATAAAGAAATCCTGCTTTTATTCCGATGTATGAAATTCATGCAGAAATACTTTATGCGCATCTATTATTAATTCTTATTATGAGAAAACATCTTTAGCTGAAAATCCTAAATAAAACGCTGACTTATCTCAGAGAGGAAGTATAAGAGAACAAAAGGAGCAAAGAGAATAGTTTTCAGGAGTGGCAAAGCGGAAACAATAAGGAAGGCGTTGTTAACACATTGAAGGCAGAGATATACTCCTTCGTTTTAAGGTCCTTTTCCTTATGTCCTCCGCCTTTTTCATTTTGCCCCCTTCTTTTTTAATCTTCTCCCTCCTTTCTTTAAACTTTAATTAAACATGCAGAGAAGAAATTTTTAGACGCTCCACTGGCTTATTTAATTAGAATACTAAAGCCACTTCTGAAAGAATTTCCGCTGCGAACATGCGCCAGCAATGGGCGGTATAAACGCAAACTCAAGTAGTTGCTCGACTCATCTACTTTACACAACAATATAGGGTGCATTTCATTTTTTTTCTATTACAGCGGTGTATAATTGTTATGGCAAACTAGCGCAACAAATTAACAGCATGCTCTGTCATTTTGGTTTGCTTTAGAAAACATACAATTAATCTAAGTTTTAAATTTACTCTTTCGAAAGGTAAACACCTTTCTGGCATCCCCTAGATTTTAGAATTGTTTTTGCCGGAATATTGGCAGCCTTTTTTAGACGTCATGAACACGTGTTAACATTTAATATAGGTAATTATGAAGTTTTAAAAGAATAGTCCATTTCATAATTAGACTGACATCGCAACCAAGGTGTTCACAGCAGTAAAGCGGAACCAGCTCCCATCACGTGATTTTCTCCACGTGGGGAAATACACTGATGTCTCTGTTTGGCTATGACTATGAAAATAACCCATGGGTCAAGAAGGTTGGCCAAGCATCGAGCCCGCGATCTCTCAGAGAGGGCCACAGACGTTACCGACAGAGCCATCCCCCTCGGTCTCTGATTGGCTTAAGTTGGACATGAATCGGAACGACGCATCCTTCATTGCCTGGAGAAGAGTTGGTTGCTATCTCGCGTGTATCCAGCAGAAATCGAATTCTTTATTTTAGTCCAAATTTAGAAATTTCAATTTCTCCAATAGAAGCAAAATATCTAATTTTTACTAGGTGTTCTCGAATGTTACTTATTACAAGTTTGCGCAAGTTAAAGACGAAACACAGAGGACAGTTATTTACCCAATAAATAAGTAAGTCACAATCTTATTTAAGAATAACAGATTTAAACATTACATTACGAATAAGTAAACGTATGCATTTTCTATGTTTGTACGTAATATATTTGGTTTCACGCTATGTAAATATTCCTATTCTAATTAAATACATCAGAGTTGAAGATACACACAGAGTTCGGACCCGAATGTACTAGTTTCGACGGGCCCTTATACCCCACTCACTCACTCACTCACTCACTCACTCACTCACTCACTCACTCACTCACTCACTCACTCACTCACTCACTCACTCACTCACTCACTCACTCACTCACTCACTCACTCACTCACTCACTCACTCACTCACTCACACTACCTTGTAATTTTAAATATTGTACATGCTAGGCTTCTCTTAGAGCATACAAAGAAAACTAACTACTAAAGTTGAAAACCTATAAGTTATGAGTTAGGGTAGAAAATGTATTTAAATGTATAAATGGGACACTCTTAATTTTTGAGTGAGTGTCATAGTAATTTTACTCAATATTATTCCAAGGTATTCACTATTTTTATACTCTTAATATTCCTCCACTACGCAAAAAAGGCTTTTGCAATTAAACCTAGAATATCACATCAGTTATCTTTTGTTTCGCAGCGTTCATAAAACGCAAGCGCAAGAGTACATCCCCGTCAGATACACTCGCTTCTGCCTGAAAACCGTTCAGGCGAAGAGTGTTTTAAAAATCCAATTAAAAAGGTAGGGGGCATGCTCGTGGAGGATATCGACCATGAAAATAATGGCCGGAAGGGTGAATCGGATATACGAGCCTGTGTAGGTTTACATAGCAAAGAACTCGGCACCTTAACTAAAGGAAGATAATGTGTAAGATATTCATAATTACTCAGTTTTAAATATTTAATATTCGAAGATTAGTGTGTAGTTTTTAATGCAAAATTAGCACAGCTACAGCAGTCATGCAATGCTAAAGTTGACGGTATGTAAGAAAGGAGAACATGTTCCCGTCTTACATCCCAGTCGCAGAGTATGACTTCTTATCGTATGTAAACAAACGAGTGGAGAAGTACAATTTCTTTAATTATAATATCTTTGACCTAGAGATTCGGCGAAGGGCTAGATGGCGTATTTGGCTTCCAACAGTACAAAGTAGTATTTCTATTCTGCATTCACCAACTATAGATACCCAGTATTTAGCATGAGACTATTAGTTTCATTGTACCGTGGCTGCAGTCTGATTTAAGTTACTGACAGCCATCAGCTTAACCACATGGAGAGCTGCAGTGTTGTCAAGAAGCACCCTCAATATCTGAAACATATAAACAAGGTTCGGGTTTCTCACGGCAGCGAAAACAAGCAGATATAATCTATATTAGCCTATCTTTAGAACAAAAGTAATTTGTTCTTAATATGAGAAAGGTAATCTGTTCTGAATACGAATTCATTCCGACTTTGCATCTTCACAGTTGTGAATTTTAGTACCTCATTTACAGTTGAATTTTTCTTTCTCTCTCACTTTCGATTATAATAGGGCCTCATGTATGTGGTACTTTCAAGGTATCATCAGTCCAGTCTTTTGACATACTATCGCCGGTTTTACTCAAATTTCATCCAACCACACTATTTCCTTCAAGTTCCTGTTTTGCATTCTGTTGTTGTTGTTATTATTATTATTATTATTATTATTATTATTATTATTATTATTATTATTATTATTATTATTATTATTATTACTATTACTATTATTACTATTACTATCATCATCTAATGTATACCCTCTTGCCTTCATTTCTTGCTTGTCTTCGCTGATTAATTAACTTATTCACTTTGTGCTACGTCCTTATTGATATAAATAGTTGATCCTCTCAATCTTTTTTGCCTGTTTTAGTACTTCTATAGCCCTTTGCGAGTTTGTGAACTTCAGGAGAACATTTCTTTTCCCTGGTATTTTGCTGATTCTGAATGCGTCGCAAATCCCGTAGCCTCTCAGATGTATTTCCAATCTGCTTACTAGTCGAGCTCTTGAATCCTGATATACTCCCACTCCACGTTTTTCTTAAATTCCTGAAATAACTACATTGTATTTTCAGCTTCTCTCTTACATTCTTTGCAGAATTCCTTTTAAGTTTTGAATTTCCTGTTTTAGCGTATCAATTTCTTTGTTTCCCCTATCGTATTTCATCCACTCTTGTCTGAATCTCTCTGCCTGTCCTTTATCTCTTACTAAAACTGTTTGGTTTATGTGCTCTTTAGCTGCTGTGTCACTTAACTCCTTTTCCCCCCGGCCACGGGAGTTTCCTTCGCTGTACGTCCGATCACCTCCACTGTTAGATGCATACTCAAACAAAATTATATGGACTTGGAATTAGAACATGAAGTGAATTGAGTATTTTCTCTATAAACGACGATAAATTGAGTGAACATGTGCAACAATGAGAAATCATCTACAAAAGGTGGAAGAAAAGGATCCTGATGACTTAGTGTAAACAAAAGGATAAAAAGCATTACACAGATGAAAGAAACGCGTAGGTTAATGCCCTACAAGTGTATTCAAAACTATATTAAATCTTAATGTGTTAATGTGCTAAGACTTATTAAAATTATATTAAATCCTGGCATTGTTTTGAATTTGGAGTGAAGTTTCTTCCGGGCTTATAGGCCATGGTAAACGAGTAGGAACTCACCGGCCGTGAAAGCTTAAGCACATACATTGTTTTGAATGTTGTTTATAATAATGTCAGCTGAAATGGGGGATATGGTGAGTTATCGGTGAGCGTACTGTCTGCACTAGAGCCTGAAGTGATAAATATACAGATGTTTAAAAACTGTGTCCTATATTGCAACAGTAGTTGGGGTTGTTCAAAACTAGAATTAATGTTCCTATATACATGTATCCGGAAACAAATACGTATTGAGATATGAGCCATTTTAGAAAAATGTTCAACGTATCCAAATTTTTGATGGGTTTGGCATACACCAATGTCTTTAAATATCCCCAGAAATTCAATGGATTAAGGTCCGGCAAACGCGTAGGCCATGCTAATGGACCTCCTCGACCAATCCTTCGCCCATTAAACGTTTAGTTTAAGTATCAAGGTCGATTTAGTCCTAATGTGAGGGCAGGAATTCTGGGTGACATACTCCTAGGACCATACATTGTACCGGACAGATCAACAGGTGCTGTGTATCACCAATTTCTATGCGATGGGTTACCCGTGCCTTTGGAGGAGTTGTGCTTATGGAAAGACGACGCATGTGGTAAATGCATGACGGGCCACCACCCCATTTCGTACGCATTATGCGACAATACCTAAACCTAACATTTAATGGACGTTGGAGTGATCGAGGAGGTCCAGTAGCATGGTCTCCCCGTTCGCTGGGTCTCATTCCATTGATTTTTGGCTATGGGGACATTTAAAGACATTGGCGTATACAAACCCTATCGAAAATGTGCATACATTGTACATTTTTCTAAAATGGCTCATGTTACAAGCATTTTTTTCCGGACATATATTTATAGGAGCATTTGTTCTAGTTTTGACCAATGCCAACTCCTGTTGCAATATCGGACACTTTTTAAACACCCTGTATAGCTCATCACCCATAGGATTGCTGCAGAGAGAAGTGAGTTTCTAGAATGAAAATGATCAACAATGCGAGTTTCTTTTACGTGAATAAACAAACCAAATATCTATAATGTAATTTCCCTTCCGGAATGCACTGTAAATTCATGCAACCATCGCCCTCCACCGTTTTCACACAATGGAAGGCATTTGTTTATAAAAACAGGAAAATTATATCGTAAATATATGAATTTGCGACTGACGTTCAGCTATCTCCTATTCGCTGTTGTTTTATCCGGTGATGGACATGGAGTGAAATTTTATTTCTATAATATTTTATTTTCGCAGCTTATGGGATTTCCACTCTTCAATTATTTTTCGTGGATAACATATTTTCTTGAGCGAACGGTATAAGCGCCCCAGCTTCGCAATTCTCATGTTGAACATGGGCATGATTGATCACCGCACGGGTACGTGATGATAAAGCCTGGTGGTGAGTGATGGCGGGATTTAGCAGCGAGCTTGCACCGGATGTGATCTCTTCAAAAAGAGAGAGTGCTGGAGATATCCAGGACGTGGCAATGTCCAAAGGGGATCAGTACCTGTCTAAACGCGCCTGGGTAAAATTATAACAGAGCCTGTTATCAATTCAGAAGATCGCTACTATCAGTTTTACAACAAAACCAATGGTCTGTAAAAGTGCATTTCTCATTATATTTCAACCAGTTAGCAAGTTACACCTTGATATAAGCAGCATATAAAATAATGATGCACTAGCACGAAATTTACCACAGTTACATATAACTTACTCGGTATTTTTATTCGAGATATGGATAGTTTAACACGTTTACACCGTGTTTGAAAGTGAAGAAAAGGCCAAATAAATAAGCCTTAGTTAACTTCCTAATACGACGACCATTCGGAAACTAACCTCCGTTCTCATGTAGCGCGGGAAGCAGCAGGAATAGCGCCACCATTTTTACATCGCTGGCAGCATAATTCAGTGCGTGTGTAGCGATGTTGGCGAGAACATCACACTGCTATGTATTCGCTCATCATAAAATTACAAAATGAATGCCGCGCTTGAAAATCTCACCAAATGTGAAGTGCATGTTGTTACACGATTTCTTTAAAAATCAATTAAAAGAAAAGAAGAGCTTTAAACACTTGATGGAGTTGAAAAGATGACGATCGCGCGAAGCTAAAAGAGGGTTGATCAAACTATTCCATTTAAATTTATTGAAAAGTTCCCGAGTTTTTCGTGTACTGAGAGGTCGAGTGGTAGGATAGGTCCTACATTTTTCCAGTTAGAAGCACCCCGGCGGCGGCTAACTTGTACCTCGGGCTTGTACCATACCACGGGTGGCCCGGAAACCAGTAGTTTCGCCATCCAACCTGGGGGACGAGATTCCAGAACGCATTTATTCCTCTCCCGCGTTGCTGTCGTTACGCTCGCCGACACTTCTAGTCCTGAAGGAAACCTAATGGGACGAAGGGTGAAATGAAATGATTAAGTAACGAAATGGAGGAACAGTAAATTCGGATGATATGGAAATCCTTTCCCCGGGGGGAAACCTCCAAAAACATTCAGGGTTCAGGAAGTAAGTCACAGGGATCGAACTCACGACCTCCCGAATGCGGACCTCAGATGTTACCGCCTGAGCCATCCCGCTCGGTTAGCCGTTTATTGGCGCTCTAATACTACTCATATTAGCGTTTTGTATGCTTCTATGTAGCTATATCAACAAGTATGTTGAAACCAATTGGGGGCATATCTGTCGTCATTAAAAAGAAACCAAAAGCAAACTAATTTTACAAGTAATTTGCGCAATATGATTAGAGAAAGTCGCATAAATCTAAAGCCTCAGATTTTTATGTTGAAATTTATCTTTTATTTGAAATGGGAATTGCTTCATATACTCATAACTTAGCTGCAATTTAATAAATTTTATAATTAGAAGATTTAGCCAAGTAGTATTCATAAGAAGGGACAACATAAATGAAGGGTTGGGGTGTCTCCCCTGGTCAGATCAGTAAGCAGGTAAACGTTGAGACGAACATAACATGCCCTTCATCACTGGGGTTGCTAGGTTACCGAAGGGAGGCAATTATCTTTTCAGCAAACAAACGCGAATCGCCACCGGGAGCGTTTTAACAAACGAGGCGGAAAATTCGATAAAACACCAATATGATCTTTCAGGTATGAAAATAATGATCTGTTTATATAAAGCCAGGTTCAGCATTGTGTGAAAGATGTGTTAATTAAAGTAGGAGAGTTACTTGGCCATTACTGTTAGATACCTGAGATGTGAATTGGAGGAAGTAAGAATATTATTACACAATTATGCCCATGTGGAAAAATTCCAATACAAGTAACACTCGGTACGTACTAGCAGACAGTAGATATGCTGTTCCTTTCACTCGTATTAGTCATTCATCATCCTGATGATGCATACTTCCGAAACGTCGATGGCTCTTCATCACTACACTGGCTCGAAGCCCGAGAACATCTTGAATAAGTAGCACCTGTTCCAACTTTCAGTTAGCGAAGTAGTTTCTCTCAAAGTGTGTAACTTGTATCCTTTAAACTCAGTTAATACAGAGGAAAACATTTAAAATTATGTTCACTTTCTCTAGCTTATACCTATAGTAGACAGAAGAAGTATTGCTTTGCACCCCAAGTCGAGAAAAGTCGAGAAAAATTGAGATTTCGACTTTTTGAGATTTCTTGGATAAAACAATTTTTACGAAAACGTCCCTCCACATGTGTGAGAGAGAGAAATAGAGAGAAGGAGAGAGAGTGAAAGAGAGAGAGGCCAAATAAATATTAAACTTGGTATTTAACGACAGCATCTTCTAAAAATACGACCAGAAGAATTACAAGAAAATCCTCCACCGCAAACTAGTTTTGTATAGCAAAGATGACTGCCAATTTTGAAGTGAACTGAAGGAAACGTGGAGGCTACAGCCGTAGACTCACATGCCACAGACACGCGCGGTAGTCCTTAACAGTTTTAGGCTCGAAGAGCTGGACGCTAGTGTCCATGGGGAATTTGTTTGAGCAAACATGCCATCTATTGAACGCCGCCATATATCTATCACGAAATCTAGAAGCACATCTGAAAGATGAAAAGGAAACGGAACAAAATCGGAAACGAAATCGTTGTAGATGAGAAACCAGACTAGCATTCACCTACTGACCAGGGAAACGAAACATCCAAGGTCAGAGTACGAAGTTGGTGGCAATCAAACCCGGGACCTTCTGAATGTGAACTTTGCATGTTACCTCGCTCCAGTATTCCCATCACCTTATTTTTTACTTTCAGTATTACGTATAGTACATAGGGGAAATATATTCGACTCAAAAAATCGATGTCAAGATTTTACCGGAAATGTATGTTTTGAGGTACCCTGAATCCAAATAAAGTATTTTTAGAAAAAGGTCCACGCGTGTGTCTGTGTGGGTCTGAACAGCATAACTCAAAAACGAAAAGTCGATTAAAAACCGATTTAAGTTTAATAACTTCCAAGTATGCGACACGAAGATTTTGAAGTAAATTTCTCCACCCTAAACTACCCTTTACATGGAAATTTTTTCTAAAATTTTGATTTTCTCAAAAAAATGGCTCAATGATTTTGATTGAAATCTATGTTTGAGATATTTTTATAGCAATTGAAATGTATATTTTGAATTTTACGGCTATAGCCCATGTAGTGCTGTTTAATCTTGATAACTTTTGCATAACTGCTAAGCCGTAAGAGATAGACCAAATCTTACTACACATGTCCAAACGCATTTTTTTGTGCAGAGAACCATTTCGGAGGTATTTCTTGTTATTTGTGTGAGTTTTGCAATACGTATACTTTTCTCAAATGGAAGGTCGTTATTCACCTTTTTATCTGTTGGCTGTGCAAAGAGAACGGAATGTCAACGATATAACGACCAGCTTTAGAAGCTTTTACAATCCCTTAAAGCCTACTGTGTTCCCGTATTACCCTTGCACCTACATGAAAGTTAGCAATAAGATAATTTTTGCAAATGTTTATCTCGAATAACATGAAGAAGATAGAGTATTAAGAGTTTGTAGGAATAGTTTGTTTTACCGTATTGTTGCGACCGATTCCGTGTAAAGGGAGCATACCATACTTCTAGCACTTCCACACTCCTAAATTCTCAGTATTAATGAAAAATACAAATTTCTCCAGGCTCAGGCAACTGCAGTAACCCCGAGTATATTTTAGTCGTAGCATCTCGTATTAGTACTGACTGCAGCTAACCTAGAAATTTCTGCTTATTAAATTTGTGGCTAGGGAAAATGGGCAGAAGCGTAGCGATTCTCGAACGTTCAACAGACGAACCACATGCTGCCATGTAGTCCATAAAAACAGTCATAATGTCAGGGGCTGTGTTCTTTTAGAGCGAGCAGGATGCGAGCTTAACGTTGGAAATTCGCAGCAGACGCTAGTAATTTTTTTCTCTTTTTTTCCCCAGGAACATTTTATTCAAACACTGACTTTTAGTCTGGAAAATAATTAACATGACTGCGCTCATTTTTTGTCGGCGGTCTCCTAGAAATGAAGTCAGAGATCTAAAGGTTATCTGCCGGTTTGTGTGTTCTGCATGATAATGAAGGCATGTTGTTTTGCCCCTGCTCATTATGCAGGCCCCGGCAACAGCTGTGTAACGCGCTTTGGTCTAACTGCCTCCTGGCAAGATTCAAGTTACCTCAACACTATATGCTTTTGGCGACCTAACATCAAATTGCCAAGCAGTATTTTTGCGGCTTTGTTTCGCAATTTGCAGCTTTTACATTGGAATCCCGTCAGCTGTGCACGGCTTAATTCTTAACTTTTAGCATAAAACTTATTATTTTCACAATTCCCCAGTCTGTTGGGTGTACACTTCAATAAGCAAAAGCTGGACATACAAAGAAAAAAATATTTATATTACGTAGTAATTGTATCTATTTAAAGATCTATAGTGATCTTTATGCACCTCTTATAGTTTTGATTTAGATCATTTTATTAACAATGAAGGGGACTTTTAGGCTATTTACAAAATGTCTTTTATTCATTTTATAATAACTATATTTTAAATATAATATTTAAATAATTATATTTTAAATTTTAATATAACATTTTACAATCTGACTAGTTGTGATACGAGTATGTATTTAGTGGGTGAGCGAGAGTGAACGCGCTAATTTTTAGGAATGTCACAATGAAAAGATTATACACAACGTTTTATGCAATTTTAGATTTAAAATATGCAAAAACAAGTAATACATTTTCTACATGTAAAACTATAATGTATCAGAGATCAGAGTTGTAAGAGGTAATATGGTTGCTAAGTAAATGTTTCATTTGTTTTTGTTTCGACACTTACAAAAAAAATTAAAATTATTTTGTTATTTAACGACGCAGGAGTTCTTTTACATGCCAGTAAATCTACTGACATGGAGCTGTCGTTTTTAAGCACACTTAAAAACCATCGGCCTGGGCCGGGTTTGAACCCGCGACCTTGGGATCAGTAGGCTAGCGTCTAACCAACTGAGCCACTCAGACCGACTCGACACTTACAGAAGAGAATGGAAGATAAATATTAAAATGTAAATTGTATCCCCCTTAACGTTTTGAGAGAAGCCAAGAATGCTGGGAATTTATTAATTTTAGTAAAATCAAATGATGTTTACGGAAAAGAACATGAAAAGTTTTATGGAGTGAATGAGTAGGGTTTAAGGGCCCATCGACAGCTAGGTCATTAGAGCCCCAAGTCAAAAAGATTAAAAAAAAAAAAAAAAAAAAAAAAAAAAAAAAAAACCGGCACCAAAAATTCAAGCAACCATATATCTTGGACGTCCGTAATTTTTACTTTCTCTGCTACGTATAGTAAGTAAGGAAAGCATTTTATACCACCCAAAAACTCCATATCGAGAATATATGTTTTGTGGTCCCCTGGAACCAAGAAAAACATTTCTAGAAAAAACATCTCTGTGTATGTGTCTGTGTCTATGAAAATCTAACTCAAAAGGAAATATGTCAAACTTGGTATTCACGTTTATCTACCAAGGATACGACACCAAGAGTTGCAAGAAAACATTCTCATCCTTCAAAACCCTTTACATGGAATATTTTTGGAAATTTTAAGTTTTTAAAAATGGATCTAGTGATTTTGATTAAAATATCACATTAAGCATATTTAAATGACAAAATTTATACCTTGAATTTTCTAGAATTAGCCTGTTAAGTCCTCTTCATTTGGAAGGAATTCTGTATAAGCTGTTTAACTTGTAGACGTTAAGTGACAGATGGAGGCATAAAGTAGGTCTTTTAAAAACACACCACATTAAAATAACTTTTTTGCCGTAAGCTATTTCTGAGATATCCATAATTAACGGTCCCGTCCGAATCGTTTAATATTTTATCATTCTTTTAAAAATGCTATCGATTGTATGGAAAGAGGTATAGCATTTTAAGGCCATCATATAGTATCCAGTCACTGTTCCCTTTGTATCTATATATAACAAGATGTGTAATGTAGCTATTTATGCAAATGTTTATCTGGATCGAAATAAGTGATAGAAAAATAAGATTTCGTAAATACAGTTTTTATACCCACTGATAAATGACAAGGGAGAAAGTCGGGTTAATGTGACATACTAGGTTTTATAAATGTTGTTTCCATGGTTGCCAAGGTATTCATAGCGTTTAAGAAGCCAACCCAGGGTTTAAAAAAGTTACTATCAGTCTGTTCCCGCGGGCAGGTTCTGCTGCTGAATATTTCATGCTACAACCCCCCTACCCACCCTCTATCTCGCCTACTCGCTCGTTTCTCCAAACATCAATTTGGGCGGGGCTTATTACTCCAGACGGCTTCCAAATCTTCTTATGTACTTTAACCTTCTGATATTATTTCTATGTACCTTTATACTTATACAGCTTAGAAGCTACAGCATTTAAAATGTTTGCCAAAAAGTTGTACTTTCTCTATGAGAAAAGAAGTTAAAGGAAAGAAACGCATGTATGAAACGCATTTCTCAGTATTTGAGACTAAATAGCATGGTATGCGAAATAGACTCAAGCACCAACGTTTATAGAGAGTTTATATTCATCTTGGTACTGTTAATGTGTGCTGAAGCTTTTAAGACATTGTGATAAAATATAAAGCAGTTTAATTTCAAAACTAACCAGTCTCAATCACACAATCTCAGAAACAGAAGCTGTCTACATCTTTTAGAGGAGACTTGAAACTCTTATTTTTGAATTTCTACTTAGAAGAACATATTTTTGTTATGCTTCAAGTTTTGCCTAGTAGACTCAGGTATGTGTGAGAGCATAGTTTGCCAAACTACGGCCCTGGGGCCCAACCAGACCCACAAACTGCTTTTATTTACACGGATACATACTTCAAAGATATAAATAGAAAGAAACGCCTGTATTTGATTGATTCACTCATGAATTTGGAAGGATTAAATAAAGTCAAGGCTTCAGATTTTAGTTGATATGTACGGTAGAGAGATATTGAAGGACAATACAAGGAAGTTAATTTGGATAATTTTTACATTTGTCTGCCGTGTGACACACTTAGTCATTTGAAGCACTTTGTATGAGGGCTAATAACATTGTTCGTATAAACGTAAATCTCTGAAGACATTTTTAGAAATAAAATAGCCAAATCAAAATATAGCTCTTCTTCTTTCTTTCCCTGATTACCCTCCCCTTATGTAGGACTTACACCCCCTAGGACTTACAAGCCAGTGCCTAGGGATAGACGCCTGTCGGGGAACAGAGGGACCTTAGGACCAGACAGAGTGAAGATCTGGGAGCAGGTGGCCAGCCAAGCACCAGGTATGATAATGAGGAATAGAATGATATGAAATGCAGGCGAAATGGATGATTGGAAGGATGATAGTGGAGTAATTGGTGGAATGAATGGCGGGGGAAACCGGAGAACCTGGAGGAAACCCGCCCAGACGATGCTTCGTCCGCCACAAATACCACATGCGGGTCCCGCCTAGGTGGTAGGCGAGCGGTCTTACCAATCAGCCACGGCGCCGCCATTATATTTCCAGACTCAGGGAAGGATGAGGAATAATCCTGGCTGGAGAAAAATTCCTACCCTCCCTGCCGGGAATCGAACCCGGGACAGCAGGCAGATGCTCTAGCAACTGCGCCACGGCGCAAGACTGATACAACCGAGCGGGATGGCTAAGGTGATAACGTCAGTGACCGACATTCGGAAGGTCGTGGGTTCGATTCCCGCAGTCGATCTTCCTGGCCTTGGGTTTTACGGGTTTTTTCCAGGTCACTTAGCCGAATGCTGGGAAGGATATTTACCTTGCATGCCCCGTTTCACTTCCTTTCATTTCATTCTCTCTATCCGGTCTTTCCAGGTTATAAGACACAGAAGATTCACGGCGTGTTGCGCTGCTATGGTCTTGCGCTCTGGAAATGCGGTGCTCGGCTGAGAGCAATCGCTATGTTCGGCCGGCCACCATATCTGGGGGACTGATTGTTCAGCCGGAACTGGCTGTGACGACCCTGGAACTCCGTCGGGATGAAGAACTTGCTTGCTCCTGTTAGGGGCTCCCGTAGTTGTAGTTCTGCCTGTGATGAGTTCTGGCCGCTTATAAGGTACTTTCATATCATCCTTCCTCCCGAGATCTGACTCACAATAAGCCACCAGCTGATGTGACGGAATCCGCACCGTGATGGACAGACAGACAAACGGACAAGACTGATATACGTTTAAAGGTCGTTTTGATGGTAAGCAGCACAAAATTAGAATCACAAATGTCTGCAATTATACTGCGGAAAACTCAGTTTCATTCATGTCGTTGAGTATTAACTGTTATAAGCGTAAGAATACCTCATGAGGTGTTAATGTATATAGCCTTCTAGTTACACTGCCGCGAGACTATGAATGAAACACTTATAATCTGGTAAGCATTTAATTACATCGTTTATTAACATGTAAGTGGAAATTAGTTTCAAATTAATCTTATGTGTGTGCCACTGCCTTTGAGTATGTATATTATTCTATGTGGCTTTGCCCACGATTCATTCTCGGTCGGTTAATGTGGCCTCCATTAAGAAAAGTTTGGCAGCCTTTGCTCCAAAGAATAGGGTTCGCTAGTAACTGTAAAAAGGGAAGGAACGACAGAATGATTTTACAGTCACATATGTATAAATCATAACGCATTAATGTCAATGATAGCTTGACCTGACAGTGAGTTCCTCTCTCTGAATCGGGAGCCTGAGTGACCTGTACTCTGACGTCAGATATCATTCAGCTATCTCACATTGCTAAGACTGTCCCAGTATTCGTTGCCAACATTTAAAAGTAAAATCGTACCAGCCACTCAAAATTATAGATTTGGGTTCAAAATTATCGTACATCATAAACCAAATGCTACAACAATAAAAATATCAATATAACACTTATGAAAATGTATGTTTATTATATTCACTTACAGGATTGATGACCTTAGCCAGTATTACAACTTTAACACTTATGTTTCTCGCACTATTTATCAGAAAGTTCATCTTCCTCAATTGTTGCAGCATTATACAAATTTGTTGTTGGGGTAAACCCTAACATCTCTCGTTGACTTGCAGATTTTCGTATATACCACATTCTGTCATTAGCTGAGACGACAGAATAAGTTCCTTTACCGTATCTAGCACCAATCTGTTTCTAACATTGGTTTTTACTAAACCCAGTTTAGGAAAAACTTTCGCAAGAAGCTTCTGTGGGGCAACGAAATAGATTATACGAACGAAATCACTGATAATGCAAAGGCCACTAGTTCTTTGAAATCAGCATTTCCACCAAGGTGACATGTGTTTAACAGCACTCCAGAAACTGTCAAGTTCAGGCATGTTCTTTATTTCACACGGAATATCACTTATTCTCCATTAATCATCAATTTTCTGAACAGTGCTTTCTTCATTGAGGTTACCAGATCTGGACACACTGGCAACAAGAGGATGAAGGGTAGGAGCCTTAGTAGGATATGAAATAGTTGCCTTAGAGGGGTGGAGACAGGCCATGAGGGCAAAAGTGGTGTCACTATTTGTAATTTGTTTCATTTCGCTGGTGTGACAAACCAGTGAAAATGATATTTCGCCGGTATTGAAATTATCGTACACCCCTATAATTATCGTACGGGTTGGCAACCATTGTACAAATATTATAATTATCGTATGCCCCCATAATTATCGTATGAGTTGGCAACCCTGCGTCTCATCCACACTGTTCATATAAAATGCTTGTCAGTTTTCCAATACTTCGCATTACCTTCCCATACTTCTTTATTTACTCGATGGTGAATATTTGCAAAGGGTTGCTGTATGAGTATGTACTAAGAAGGTTTTTATTTTATCTTTTCCTCCCTGTAATTTATCACGTTTCCATACCTAGAACCGTTCACTACTCTATACAGAAACTGGTGCTGTGAATACCAGAGTAAATGGAGTTTGTAGAGTCAATTAGTAAACTAATATCAAACTCGAACTAAGCGAATTAACACTGAGAGACTGTTCACAAAATCAAGGCCGCAATGACGTAGTTAAAATTGGTTGTGCAAATTAAAAAAATTCTGATGTGTGCACTCACACGACTTACTCTCTCACTGTAGTACAAAACACTCTTAAAAACGCGTATTCCTTTATCTAAATCATTTTAATTGAAATAACGTTTCCTGAAATGGTCTTATTACATATTTTCTTATAGGTACAATGGCAACAGGAGAAAAGAACAGATTTAAGTGATGGTCAGATATTTTAAGACCTGGTCGCTGTATGATGGCTTTGATATTTCATTCTCTTTGCATATCCAGGAGATAAAAAAGAACAACTTCTCACTTGAGAAAAGTGTAAGTATTGGATATTTAAATAAATAACAAGGACTATCTCGGAAATGGTTCACTCCAGAAAAAATAATGTATTTGACAAATCGTGTTTTAACAAGATCTAAATTTTTTGTGCAATAAGATTTTTTCTGTCTCTTACGGTTTACCAGTTATGCAAAAATCATCCAGAATAACGAGTACTTCTGAGAACATCCCCAGGAAATTCAAGATACCTAAACGATTCATTTAAAATAAAAATATCTTAAACATATGGTATTTAATCAAAATTGTAGGAGGGATTTTGGAAAAACCAACATTTTCAAAAAATGTTTCATATAAAGGCTAACCTAGAGTGGTGGAACTTTCTTGAAAATCGTGTCGTCTGCTTGAAAGTTGCTGAACTTAAATGCTAAATTTCGTATTTGACTGAATTTTCTTTCTTGAATTACGCCGTTCACAAGTACCTACACACGGGTACTTGGACACAAACACACACGCGCGCGCACAGGGACATTTTCTAAGAATGCTTGTTATTTAGGTTCTGGGGGTTCCAAAACGTGTGTTTTCATGAAATCTCGATATGACTTGTCAGATTACTGCGTTACCTCCTATATCTCTAGACGTAGCAGAAAAAGTGAAAATTGATTCTTTTCTTAAGTTATTTCCAACATATTTTTTCCTAAAAGGGATCTCACATTAACAAATAACTGCTTAGTTACATAATATAAGTTGCGGTGACGACCTCTTGTGAAGAAACAGACAAAAGGAAATGTCGCAAAAGTTCAGACGGTCCATCAGATGACCCATTTATCGTTGGTAAAACAAACGTAATGGAATGTTAAAAACTACCGAAGATATTTGACCCACATTACGTATTACATCAGTTAGACGTTCTTCTCTAGCAAAGATTTGTGTCTCTTATGGTTTCCCTGTTAAACAAAAGTATAAAAGGTTCTGTATCCCCGGTACCGGCGTGGGGATTTTTCTCCCTCCTGGGAAGTCTGGCACGGGGTGCACTCAGCCTCGTTAGGTCCTGAAGGGGCCAATTTAGGAGCTACTTGATGAAGAAGTAGCAACCCCAGGTCGTGAAGGCCACATGACTGGCCGGAAGGGCTCGGGACGCTGACCACGTCCCACCTTCGAGTACTGCACCCCTCATATGACGCCTATAGTGGGAAGAAGTGGGAGACGCAGTGGCCAGGTGATAAGCCTTGGCCCTTCATGAGCTGTTGCGCTGGGGTTGTTTTAAAGGTTCTGTAAAAATGAAGAGGAATTTACAGGCAATTTACAGAAAATGTAGGATACACATTTTATTACACTTACGAGTGTTTCAAACAAATATTTTAATAAAAATCATTAGAAATGTTTTCAAACTTAGAACATATTTTTGAAAATATTGTTTTGATTGAGATAAAATTCGTGGAAATATATGTATCGTATCTTTGAAAGATCATGCGACGATTCGTTTTTAAGTTACGCTAATTACATGCACACGCACGTAGGCACGCACACACACATATACGAACTGAAGTTTTGTTCATTTTAAGAGAATTTTTCGTTTGCTTCAGATAGTTAACATATCTTTTGGTCTTGAGGAACACCAAAGTTAAATAGTAGAGAAAGAAAAATATACATTGCGTTGCTAAAGGTATCTGAAGGATTACGTAGGGCAAAAGAAATTCAGGATTTACCTAATATAACAGGGAGACCTCTTGAAATAGTCACACTTTGAATTGCAATTTTACACTAAAGTGTAAGTAAGGGAGAGACTATTGTTTTTTGTTTCTTCGAAATGCTAGTCTTTTATTTTGAATTAAGCCTTTGTCTTGTAGGAACGTAAAAGCTTTGAAATCACTCTCGAAATTTGAAACAAGGAAAAACAAAGTTCAGAAACGACGATGCGCAATGAGTAACGAACTTATTACTGTCGTTTCAGTCAGGTGAACTGATTAACTTGTATTTCAAAAGCGAAAACGTTACAAAAGAGTTCAAGTTCTCCAATGCAAACAATAATTACCCACTCTTTTGCTTTCCTCGTTAATTTCTTGTAATGGGTTTCTTTTCCGCCTTTCGTAAGATTTTTTTCTCCGTACTGTTTCTTTCAGTATATTTACACATTCGCACAAGCGAGCACAAATACACACACAGCCTTTTTCCCTCGGCAAAACGGCTAGTTTTCGGAATAAAGCAACTGTCATAACCACGTATACATTTCTCTTTTTGGATCCATAAAATGTTTCTCCATCTCTGTTACTCCAAAACCAGTTCCACCCTCCTCTCTCCCTTCCCAATTATGTTTCTGTGTTTGATAAAATGAATGAACTTCAGTCTCAAAGCGTTGGTAGTGTGAGCGAAGTATTTGCCTTCCACAAAAGGAATCCATTTTGCGTCTCTCTTGCGTCGACATTTCATTCAACGCTCGCAGTGCTACCAACTTGCACGCAGGCAGTGAAGCCAACCTCTGAAACATGTCCAGACGCAACAAAGAAAACAAAAGCTAGGGCACGTGAAATGGATATTGTATTTCTGTCCCTATCAGAAGCCCAGAAACTTGAATAAAAGCCCTTTCAATAAGTCATAAGAGTTCAAAGGCACACGAGGGGATATTCATTGCGCTTTTAGCAGCCAGAGGTCGAGCAAAATAATTCGGGCTCTATATTGTGCACGAAAATGAACTGGCGACAGTGAAGCATCCTGGTGGCAGTTGCTCATAACAGAATGTCCCTCATTGTATGAATACCTTTCATCACCAGCTACCTATAGCGACTTCTATAGCTTTTCTGTGGTATTTGGATCTCCAAAGTACTTCCTGTTAATAATTAATGGGGCGTATCTTCTAAGTATATGACTCCTACAAAGTAACACTTCATAAACAGGCTGTATACGTGCGCTTCATTTTTCTACAAAAACATACTGCTCCTATATACCTACTGCTGTATCAAGACAAAAGTAGAGTCATAGAAATAAGCATTTATTTTCCTTGTACATTCAGATTAATCTCTTTTTTGCACTGGAAAATGCAGTTTAATCTTTACACTACTAACACCCATAGCATTAAATGAGCTGTGATAAAACCTATGGGTGCAAATTTTCTAACGAAAACTTTGTTATAAATGCTCCTACTTATGCATAACATTTATAAAATATCTCATCCAACTGCGAACTAGAGAGTTTTCAAACACGGGTCTTTTGCTTACCATACCAATGCTATGCCATTCAGGAATTACCCTTAATGGTGTGCTCAATTAAAACCTCCAAATCTAAATTATATACTTGCAGTATCACAAAATCTTATATTTCGGTGTATTTGTTAACTAAGATTCCTTGGAAGGTATATCGGAATCTGAATCACGAGGTAGGTTCACAGGTGCAGTTTAGCCTTCCAACTCAAATAGTTGTTCAATAAAGTGCATATCAACGTTTTAGGATACCTGATTTATTGTTGTAGAATAATATCAGAAATAGATAGGAAAACATTGTCCATTATTTAGAGGTGTAAGAATTGAGTTTTAGAAAATTGAAAGGATTTAGGAGCTGAGATTTGGGAATCAAAACAACTATACTAGTTAGCATACTAGCTTTAAAACGGAGAGTTCCGGAGAGCTTGCTTAGCTAAACCTTAAAAAGAAAATCTTTAATCCCAAGTACAAGAACAAAAGAATCAAAAATAAAATTTTCTTGCACGAGGATTGTCACGTATTCTCCTTAGAGTCTAAATGAGTGCGTGTGTGAATTTAATAAAAATTTGGTATATGCTAAATTGTCCTTGAGGACGAAAGATCCCTCCAAAAAGAATAACTATAAAGGTAGACCATCACTATGATGCAAGTGACTTATTTTCCATGGCTTTTTATTATAAGCTGTCTTGAAATCCGATCTCCAAAAGAATACACTACCATCGTAGCTTCCCAAATAACTTTTTGATCGTTTATTCCACGTTAATCAATTTTGATGTAAGGAAGAAACGTACCAATCATGACTGTATCGTTGACCAGTACGATGATTGCCTCTCTAGCTTTTGTCTGTATAAAACAGTGTTGGAAATATAAAAAGGATATGGATTACATGTGAATTGTATTAAGAATTAAATTGAATCAATTAAAGCCTTATCTAAGTATCCCTGTGCTTATAAAGATTCCCTTAAAATGACGAAAGCGATCAAGTTGCTTTAGTCCACCCTAGCTCTGTTTACAGATTAGAGTTCAAGCACTGCTTTTTTATGCCGGAATATTTTATTTCTTCTTCTTCTTCTTCTTCTTCTTCTTTTTTCTTCTTCTTCATAACTATTCAGGGTCAGGCTTGCAGCCTGCTCCATCTTCACTCCTGCCATCTTTTCCTAGATCGCCTTATTTCTTGTCTTCTCTCTGGGTTGTTTTTTATTATTTGATTCAAATTATAATTTATTACAGTGTTAGAACGTGTAGGACAGTTTTACATGAATGCCACGACTTTAGCTTACTTATGTGATACATTACATTACATTCCTCACAAAACTGGCTGAAGCAATTGGGTGCTTGTTGAACGTAATTCTGATTTCATTTTTATAATGACATAATTATCTGCAAACATGTCTTAGGGTGCACTTCTATTTTGCATTGTCTTACACTATCGTCCATGTTTATTTCACAACTTATACCTACGCCAGGGTTTCAGTATTGAAATGTGACTTAAAGTATTTAACATTTGATTTATAATCAGAATTTACTGTAAAGTTAGCTTAGCGAATTCAAATTAGTTTCAATTTCTGATCGTAGAATAATAGTTGAACAATTATTCTTACGTAATCTCATAAATGGACTGCAGTAAATAATATCTTGATGGAATATATTTCAATGTCAGTACTGCTAATTTCAGAAACCCTCTGTTGTTTCAATTTAGTACTCTGAAAACGTTATCGCATAAAAATTCTCCCATTCTGAGGTTATGTGCCGAATGCAATAAACTTTCAACCAAACAGAGCTAGAATTTAGTTTCTCTTACAAGCAGTTTAATAAACAATTAAATATAGGGATTATTTGCTTATGATCTTCAGTTGTATTACTTATAGTTATCTGCTGAATCAATATAACATTTGCAATGTCTGCTCTTAAATAATAGTATAAAAGATGGTTAATTTTAGACTTAGTTCCTTAGTGCTTTTTTGCATTAACATTTTGTTAATTGTTTATTCAGTTGTACCGCTTATGGTTATTCGCTTAGTTAATATACAGTCAGTAATGTCTTGCCTTTAATAATACCTTAATACATAGTTCATTTTTACTTTCTCTACTGGTAAGTAGGGGAAGTATTGTATTTCACCCAAAAATTCGATGTCGAGATTTCACCGGAAATATATGTTTTGAAGCCCCTGAATCCAAAGAAAGCATTTTTAGAAAAAGGTCCGTGTGTGTGTGTCTGTGTGTCAGTCTATGGACAGCATAACTCATAAACGAAAAGTCGGTTAAAAACCAAAGTTGGTATTTAAGTTTATTGTCATTCAAGGATGCAACACGAAGATTTTGAAGAAAATAGCCCCACCCTAAACTACCCTTTACATGAACAATTTTTCGAAAATCTTGATTTTCTTGAAAATGGCTCTAACGATTTTGATTAAAATGTCATATGTTTGAGATATTTTTATGACAAATGAAATGTATATCTTGAATTTTATGGCTATAGCCTATGTAGGCGTATTTACTCTGGATGAATTTTGCGTAACCGGTAAACCGTTAGAGATAGACAAAATCTTGCTGTACAAAAAAATGTAGATCTTGCTCAAATACACAATTTATGTCTCAATAAATTTTCTTGTAGGATGCATTCGGGAGATATTCCTTGTTATGTGTGTGAGTTTAGGAAAACTTAGAACTTTAGCGAAATGCAACAACGCTGTTCATTTTTTTATATGCTAGTCGTGCAAAGAGAACGGAATCTCAAACGTAAAAAAGATTTGACTGTCGCACAAAGGCTGCTGTATTCTAATATCTCCCTTGCACCTACAAGGAAATAAGCAATAAGATAATTTGTACGAATGTTTATCTTAAGTAATATGGGGATATAGGAATAAGAGTTTGTTAGAATGGTTGGTATAAGAGTAGAGAAAGTCATGTGAGTGCAACACGTCAGATTTTTAGTCTTAGTTTCTTTGTATTCCTTTTTGTATTCTTTGTTTTGCATTATAGTTAAACTTGTAGCTAGTAATTGGAAGTTTGCTCTGTTGTAGCACAAATGAATGAATGAATAAGTAAATAAGTGTGCAAAGCATATCGCAATTGTGATTTAACTTGCTCACTATCAATATTCAAAAGTCCCAGTGATATATAAATACGTAATGGAAGCGTGACAAAAGAAGTTTAATAAACATAGAACAGCAAGAAATTGAATTGAACTGCAAGATTAAACCTTCTCTAAGTGTAGCCAATTAAATAAAATTGAATTGGGATTAAGAGACTTGGTGAGAAAGGAAAGATTAGGAATGGTTTAGTTTAGACTGCTAGGCTGGAGGGGACAGAATATGACTGACCATTCTGCTAGGAGAATCCGGAGAATTTGGCCATTCTGTGGTATGGATGAAGGCTGGGTTCATATTTTTGGTGGAATGTGCAGCTTGGGAGAACCACCGAACAATAATTAAACTCAAAGAAAAGTTCTTAAGTACTCTTGGAAGATTTTGGAATTCACTGCTGACCGGAGGAATCAGCAAACCACGGAAATTTCCTGGCTAAACTGCGGGAGCCAGTTCAAACTTGCTCACTCAGTGGAAATTTATCCCTATTTTTTCTTTATTTTCCTTTTGTTTCTTTTGTCACCTTTAACTTGTATCTTAAATATGTTTATAGGATTAATGACCATGTACTAATATTTGTGCCTTAACTTTTCTATCTAATTAACTGAAGGAACTGCCTGAGAACATTTTATTACTTGAAACTGTAAAGGACTACTGGTGATGCACTCACATGATTTTCTCTACTCTTGTACTGTTCTTACAAACTCTTATTCCTCTATCTTTTTCATGTTAGTCCAGATAAGCATATGCAGGAATTACCTCATTGCTAAGTACAAGAGGAATATGGGAATACAGTAGGCTTGGAACAATAGTCAAATCTTTTAAAGCTGATCACTATATGAAGGCTTTGATATTTCGTTCTCTTTGCACGGCCAAGATATAAAAAGGTGAATAACGACCTATTTGAGAAGAGTTTAAGTATTCCAAAGTACAAAAATAACAAGGAATATCTCCAAAATGGTTCACTCCGCAAAAAATACATGGGCTATAGCCAGAATTTTTTAAATATACATTTAATTTGCCATAAAAATGTCTTAAATATATGGTATTTTAATCAAAATCGTTAGTCATTTTTGAGAAAATCAAAGTTTTGGAAACATTTTCCACGTAAAGATTAGTTTAGAGTGGAGGATTTTCTTCACTATCTTCGTGTCGCATCCTTGAAAGATAATAAACATAAATACCAACTTTGGTTTTTAACCGACTTTTCGTTTTTGATTTATGTTGTTCAACGACAGTGGTCTGTCTGTCTGTCTGTCTGTCTGTCTCTCTCTCTCTCTCTCTCTCTCTCACACAGACACACATACTGATCTTTTTCTAAAAATGATTTTTTTTTTTTTTTTTGATTCAGGTTACCGCAAAACATATATTTCCAGTGAAATCTTGACATCGAAATTTTGGGTCGAGTACAATACTACCCGTGCTTGCTATACGCAGTAGAGAAATTAAAAATGTGATAGAAGAAACATTTCAATCATAAACATATTTTCCCCAGTTGAAAATGCCTGCATGCGGTCCGTTCTTCTTTATGCTCTTGACTTGGAAGATATAAACACGCTGTTCGCAGTCAAAATGTACGTAGGCTGCACACTTTATTTGCAATAACAAACGAAATACGCACGGCTGCTCCCTGAGCGCTCTGTGTGCTAATTGATGCATCAGGCCAAACAAAGGAAGACGATCACGCGAGTTTACCTTCACTTTTACGGTTCCACATATTTATACAAGGTACGAGCACCGGGTTTGCATACCTTTTTTTATGGTAGCTCCATATTTTAAGCCCACGTTCCCTTCTTCCCCTTCTTGCACTGCCCAAACCACCCTCCCTCTCTCCGGAATTTAATACCTTTTTTATTTGAAGTCAGATCCGGTTATCTGTTGCTATACACGCTGCGCTTAATCCCAGATTATTTGATAGCCGTAGTTTTATGGTTCCCCGTACGCGGCGCTCCATTCTCTCTCTATATATAACGAATTTTACGCGTGTCATAAAAGAGGAACTGGCAACACCGTGCGCGAGATATCGGGTTCGGCGACCTAAGCCTTTCCCTCCTCCGAGGGGGAACAAAAACGCTCTGGTTTTTTGGCTTGTAATTCCGGCAGTGTCAGTTTTGTGTATTTATGCCAAGTTTTATGATAACATAAGTCTTCCACGCGGAATGAGTTAATACTCATAGCAAAGCTAATGTTTCTTATAGCGTGATATTTAAGTATTACTAAAAACCTTGTTTTTGTGGGGTGAGAGGTTTAAGTAAAATTAATATCGTTCTGGGAAAAGATAAAGTCGTTAAAAGCATTTAAAGTCACTCGCTGATTACCATTGTCTTTTGCGGGATTAATTTTTGGTAATTTAAGAAAGAAAAAGGGTATATAAAAATGAAATGCTACACTGAAAGTTTAATTTCCTGGCTATGCGAGAGATATCGGGCCAATTCAAATGTCAGGTGTGGAATCCAACCTTTTTAATCTCTAACAGTCACACGATACGCAAAAAGCAGGAGCGCCTGTTGAAGAGGATGCCAATATTTCTTTGTGTCTTAGTTTTTTAAAGAATCTAAAGTAACTCATTCATAGTTGCTGTTTCTAAAGTATGGTATTTATTATTAAAGTAGCAAAGTAGCAATACAACAGTGGGATTACAAACATTAAAAACATTTCTTAATACATTTAGGAATGACTCTTTTCACTCACCCTGTTCAAAATCTAGTTGTAAATCTTTAACTACAAAGTTGTACAAATCAGCAACAGCCGTAGTAGCAGTAATACTAAGAAGGAAGTGTATAATATAATATTTTAGGATACTGCTATCAGAAGAGAAAATATTGTAATACACATTGTAATGGAGAGGGCTACAGAATGAAGAAAAAACTCAACAAAGGCTATGCTTGTTGAAAGAAAGAGCATATATGTGTGAATTCGAGGCAAAGTAATGGGATAAAGGAGCAGCTTTTGATGGAGTTCACATTATTTAATGTAAAAAAAACTGTGCTAAAGACAACAATGGCAAAGGACGATTTCAAATATTTTCTGTGGATTCTTGTAGAAAGAGATAAGCGGTAAACATACTGACCATTAGAAGAGGAATTTTAATTTATTCAGAATTATCCTCAGGGTCTATAAGTATGAACTACGAGGCTGATGCACAAAACTTTACAACAGAGCGACCGATATGACCTCACATGCTGAATATCATTTGTAAATAGCAAAGAAAGAAACAAAGAAAGTAAAAATCTTTGTTTAGCGCTGCCTTCTATAATGCAGAATTGTAAGCATTTGAAATGCAAATAAAGAGAACAATGCCTGTGGAATACCCAGATGGGCACAATAAATAACTGAACTGTTTTGGAACAAGAAACAAGAAACAACGCTGTAGATTTTGGTCAGAAAGAAGAAATGTGTGAACTTTTCATTGGATGAGATGTGAAGAACTTGTGAGTGATAAAAAGTTTGGGCATAAGAAAAGATGAGCCGAAGAGCGAAGTTGCATCTGGAAAAAAATGAGAAAAGTTGCCGTTACAGCAAAGCAAGAAAGCTGTGATCAATTAGTTAATTAAAAATACACTGTTATCAGAAATATTTCATACTCATTTTAGTTTAAACTTCCGAAAGTCGTTAAATACTTTGCGCTAATGTATGAAAATTTGCAATAAGGAAATCTCTAATTAATTTGTGTAGTACATAGAAAATAATCGCAGTATTTTAGACCCATACATCAAGCAATTAAAATGTGTGTGTTTTCTTAGGTAATATAGTGATATTAAAGTAAATGTCCTAAACCATAATAAACGGAGTGCCTATCAAATACATACAATTGTATTTTTTCACTCTGCTAGACGACGTGCTTCTCTGAGGTAAACAGTGAAGACAGCAGATTGGGTTTGTCAGGATGGTCATTAGCACAACGGGTAAGCAAGGTTGTGGATGGGTCCTTAAAATTAATTTTTCGCTACTATGAACTAACCCTTCACCGTTTTACAGTTCACACACTCCCATCTTATCTGACCGTCTTTCACTCTCTTTCCCTCATCATCTCTGATTCTTTTATGTCCGTGTGTAGTAATAATAGTACCCCTGACTATTTTCTCCCACGACCTTGTCCACAATAACCATTTATTTTCAGTAACACAAATGCGACTCAGGAACACAAAGCTTAAGCAGATCTGCGACGGATTTTCCGAATGGCAACTTTTGTGAGACCGTAGAAGCAAACTTAAATCCATTGCGAATCAGAGACAAAAGAAGGAAACAAAACAGCCGATGCGTCCTAGCTGTGTTGCGCATTAAATACATGCTCCAATACATTTATGTAAATGAGCCTTGTTCCTATGAGAAGATGGATATTTCAGTACCACAGTTTCACTAGAACAACAAACCCAGTAACCTTGGAAGCGCGTTTTTGTAAAATGTGAGTGGAACGGTATCCAAGTTACCTAGACAAGATTCCGAACGAGGGAACTAAACTTGAACTCGCGTGGGAGGTAGAGAGAGGAGAAGAGAAGAGGGCAGGGGTGCCGCTTTTACAGTCTAGTCATCTCCCCCTCCTGACAGCTAGGGGTGGCTTTTATTGATCATACTACCAATGTCCAGTTCGACCCTCGCGGCAAGTTAGATGTGCAGAGACAAAAAACGGGGAAGGGGATAGAAGGGGTTGGAGAGCAGCTGCGACCAGCTCTTTTGTTATGGCCGTGCAGTATTAGTGTGATTATCATACGTGCTTTCCAATCTCGCGAACCTCGCTTTGTAGTGGTCACCTCAATGCAGGGCACGCTTGCATCGCAACTAGAATGAAATGTCTGTGGAACATTACCACCTTACTGTCAAGACACCCAAGGCCTTTATGTTAATACACCTGTTAAGTAATTCTAAGGCAAGATTCAAGTTCACATTCAATTATTTTACTTTTATTCTGTGTAACTTGATACTATACCCTCTTTCTCTACTAAGCATGTTCTGTCTTGCAGGGTGGAAAAAAAGTCCGTTTATTTTTGTATTACCTATTTCCAAACATTCCTTTTAGGCATTGGGAATAAAATTTCAATTTAAACAGCATGAGCCACTGTTCCGGCAATTGTGGTATCGAAAATCGATTAACCACAAACCATAGTAAAGAACATACAATGTACTGCAGTGCATGCTACTATATTCTTTAGTAACACAATCCTCTTTGACAAAGGATTACTGTATCTATTTTTCTCAGTTCTCTGTTCTTGTTTTAATCAGCTGGCATTTGCTACGTGTTACGAGAACTAAATTATCCAATACTCTGTTATTTTGTAAATCATTGTGATGTGATTCTAGGCTTCACTAATAGTACTTAACATTGAAAAATTCCTTGACGCGTTTTGAACACTCTTGAGGCAACAGTATTACAAATATGCTCTATCAATTAATATTAATGAATCACCTTATCTGATTCACAGAAAAACTCTCTTTTAACCATCACCTCCTCAGCAGCGATACTTTTAGGCAAGTATGGACTTCGTTTTTTTTATATCTCATCAGACGGTCTGAGTTAGCTAAGTCACTCTGCAAGGCAGAACCCACTCGTATGTAATTATTATTACAAAAATTTATTATTGTAACATTTTAGACTGGTTTTTGCTTCCTACTATTGGCAATAACCAATTATTTAATTATTGTATGGGATAACAAAAGCCAGTCATGTCTGGAATGCCAGGCCACCTTAACGGCAGGGAGCAACTCCACGAGTACCAAGTAACTTGTAGTTTTCAACAAGCAGGTATGTCTATTTTTCCATCTATCATGTATGTTTGTATGTCCGTATATATGAATGTATGTATATGTGCATATTTTTTTTGCGTTTCAGACATGACTCATTTTTTTTGTTATGGGCGTACAAAGTTTTAAACATTGTTGGTAGAAAAATCACATACAAGACTAGTGATTTTGAATTTCTTTAAATAAATATTTTCACAACTATTACTCACGAATTTATCTCCCAGTTTAAAACCACTCATTGCATTCCTTATATGTAAAAGTATTTTCTAGGTGTGAGATATTGTCAATGCACTTCTGTTTGTATTTAAATTAGGTCAATTATATTCAAGAAAATAGGAGTACTCCGAATATCTCATTTCGAGATGAGCTGAGGCTCTGTTTCTTCGTAGATTGAGGATTTAATGTGTATTTGTCTAGCAACTATTATATCCATCTGTTGGGAGAAGAATATTCTCAAACATCGAAACTATTTTGCGAAAAAATAATTTGGATCCCAAAGAAAAAATGCAGAGTATTGTGATGCAGCAGCTATGGCTCAAGGTTATCCGGAGGCCGGCGCCGGGCAGTGGAGAGACAAACAGAGATAAGTAGCGTTCTTGCTCGACGTAAACCGCAGAAACACTACTGTCAGATAACCAGAATCTGTGAATATTTCCCATTCTCGAACATTCTGAAATGCGAGCACTCAGTGAGTTAACGAATGCGCTTATGGTGCGATAACAAATGTGGTACCCCGAGCCATAGTTTGTGACGCCAGTTGCGAGATACGGTGAGTGATGCTTCCGCGACATGTAGAAGTGTATCTTGTGTTCCATTGCCTAAGAGTGAGCCATCCGGAGGAAGAGGCTAGGTTGTGCGTATTTTATTTCTTTAGGCTGCTACGCCACGAAGCATGTGCAGTGAGGGAGAAATTAAAACAGTGCACATTAGTAAATTGACAGTATAAAATGTGTGAAATGCCAGTGAAAATTGAACTATATCAAAAAGTGAGAGAGACAACTGAGTGAAGTGACAGTTAAAACTGCACAAAGTCACAGTATATACGACGTCAGGAAATATTCAGTTCTTATTTATATGTTATGTATTTTCTCAAAAAAGAGAAACACCCTAGAAGCACTTAACTATATAATTTTTGTTTTTTTCCCTGGAACTGTGCGTATTTGTAACTCTTGGCAACGCAAGCGGTGACCCGGTGACAATTCTTCGCCAAACATTTGCTGTAAACAGGAAAACACACACATGCGACCGGAAATGGAGGTTTTTGTTGCGACTTCAAAGCTGAAAGAAGGAGGAAAGAGATCAACAAATGAATGGTGGTGTTTGCGTGTTGTTTGTCCAAGCAAGTATAAAGCTCTTTATTTTCCCAAAACAGATCAGAGAAACTCCAACCCCACCTGCTGTTTCCTTAACTTATCTCTCCCCAACAATATCACGTGTGGTTCGGCTCTTTGCGCAGCGAAACGGATGTTATCCATGACGATCTTGCAGTAGAGTAAAAATAAACTCGTGAAAGAGAGAGGGAGAGAGGAGCAAAGACTTCCCAACTAAAAGCCAGAGAGTGGAACAGTATCTTCAAAGTATAGGCTCTGCCTTTAAAACCGCTCGTATCTTTCATCTGCACAGGGGAGAACAAAGGCATCGTAGTGTGTGCTGGTTAGGAGTACACGGTACAAAAAATAATAAACGAGGTAAAAATATAAAACGTGTCACCTCGGATAAACGATTTTGTTGGACTAGCGATTTGATCTTTCGTCACTGTTACTCTAGGCTTACATTCAGGTAGACCAGAAATTACTATCACTGAACTTTGTTACTTTTTTCGAGAAAAAATTGTACTTTCTCTACTACGTATAGTAAGTAAGGGAAGTATCGTACTTGACTCAACATTTCCAAATCGAGATTTCACCGGAAATGTTTTGAGGTCTCCTGAATCCAGAAAAGCAGTTTTAGAAAGAGGTCCTTGTGTGTGTGTGTGTGTGTGTGTGTGTGTGTGTGTGTGTTGTTGTTGTTGTGTGTGTGTTTATGAACAGCTTAACTCAAAACAAAAAGTCAGTTAATAACTAAATTTGGTACTTCACTTCAGCATCTTCCAAGGAAGCGACACGAAGATTTTATAGAAAATCCCCCTATTTCAAACTATCCTTTACACGTAACATTAAAAAAGTATTTTTCTCAAGAATAGTTAATGCAATTTTGATTAAAATATCATATGTTTAAGACCCTTTTATCAAGCATAAAGTGTATGTTTTAAATTTTCTGGGAATGTCCTCTGAGGTCTTCTTTACTCTGAATGACAGTCTTACTACACAACAATGTTGATGTTCGTCAAAGCACGCAATTTGTGTCAAATATATTTCTGTGGATTTAATCATTTCCGAGATATTCTCCAATGCGGAAACCATTACTCGTTATTCGGTTTTATTTCTTGGCCATGCAAAAAAAAAAAAATGAAATTTCAACCATCACATAGCGATCAGCTTTAAAAGATTTGATTATCGCTTAAAGCCAATTGCATTCGCATATTACCATTGCACCTACAAGGAAATTAGCAATGATATAATTTCCGCAAATGTTTATCTGAATCAACATGAAGTAGAATAAAAGAAGCATTGGTAAGAACAGTTGGTAGGTACAAGAGTGAATAGAGAATGTCGTGTGAGTGGAACATATTTGTAAATACAACAACAACAACAACAGCAACAACAGTAATAATAATAATAATAATAATAATAATAATAATAATAATAATAATAATAATAATAATAATAATAGCAATAATAATAACATTAATATTAATAATGCTAATTACAGTGTTGGATTTAGATATTTACCCATACAGAATACTTTTACAAAATCACACATGAAAACGGGGCGAAGTTTAGAGAATTATACAACAAATAAGCTATTGCTATAGCATATAAAACTTAACGTAAAGTTCAAAGCACATCCACGAAAAACTTTCATTTTGGAAGCTGGAATTCGAGGAAACTCCGTGAAATGCCATTTACAGAATTGACAATAAAAAGCGAATTAAATGTAATTTTGAGGAGTTAAGTATCAATAGAGAGGCGATAAACCGTCGTAAAGAGAATAAAATTACAGAACAATTTCAGGAACTTAAAACGTAAAAGCAGCACTGACCTAGAAGAGTTACGACCACAATAAAATTTCGCAGTATACTACTCTTTGCTGATCATCTTATTTCATCTCGTCGATTGTTCCGATCTCACTTTATGCCCGTGTGTAATTGCAAGTCCCTAGACTTTATGAACAACACTTTTACTACATTTCTATGACAGTAAAAGCAAACTCAACATAATATATAGGGGATAAAGCAGGCTCTGCGCAGATAAAACGAGGAAGTCTTCATTAAGATGCAGCAATAAAACATGAGGGGAGAGACAGAGAGAGAGAGAGAGAGAGAGAGAGAGAGAGAACATGATAGTGAAGAGAATTGATGAAGCAGGGAATGGCAGAAATGAAGAGAGACAATGACGGTTAGCATCGCCGCTGTGGTAATCCAGAAGTGACGTTAAACCCTTACTTTACACTTTCCATTATGCTCTGTGTGCCATCTTGTTCCTTAGGCGCTTGTTATACACTTGATGGGGCAGGAATGTGCAATTTGATAGGGCATTGACACAATATTTAGAGCAATTATTACAGTAAAACATACTCGTACTTAATAATAAAATAGGATGCGTTTAATTGCATGAAAAATAAATGGTTTATCAATATAAATCTGAAGGAAAAAATGTAATGTCTTACAGCCAAATGTATTTCTCTACTCACTCTTGGATGCATTATCACTTATCTACTTCATATGTGTGTATGCGTGTGTGTGCAGTAACGGAGTAACAGAGGAGGGCACCTCGACCCACTGTGATCCCGACATGGATCTATTGCGGGCTACCACTTCCCCAGGGGGAAGCTATGAGGCTAAGTGGGATCGTAGGCTGGTCAGAGAACGGAGACAGCGAAGCCCAGAGACGCACAGAGTTCCCTAACAGCCACAGATATTGACACCTGGTGCACCATAAAAGTGTTTCCCACATCCAGGGAGAGCGCGAGGAGATTGGACGGCAACTTCCAGGATGGACCAGGCGCAAACATCTGCTTTTTTTCGTAAGTGGAGTATAATTACCATAGGAAAAGAATTCACTTATCTGAATGGTAAGAAAGATTTGCCGAGAGTTCTCTATCTCCGTAATAGCGTCGGGAAACAAAGAAGAAATATTTAGTATTTTCTCATTCTGAAATTAATATATGAATCCATACGTAGAACAAAAGCTATGCCTAATTAAGTATATTTTAATGTTACGCATCATTGTTATTTATAACACACGAGAATCAGTTTCCACATTGGTTGGTCTCACAGTGGGTGAGGGTGCAGCAGTACTCCATCTTGCAGTAAGAGACAGTTCTCCAAGAGCCTGTGGGTTGCTAGCTTGTGTAAGCGATAAAGAAGAAAGCCAAACATTGCTCCTTTCTTCTTATCCTTTCCAGACAAACTTTTCTGGAATATTTATTATCTCCTGGGACAGAACTTTGCCTCTTTTCGCTAGCTAATCAACCGCAAGACTGTCACGCTTTCTGTAATCTAGATTTGTTGCTCTACAAAGGAGCCAGATAATTCTTTTATATTTAAGTATGTAGGCAGCGCTTTGTGCCACACACTAGTGTCATCTTTATTTCTGTTTTCGGGCTTATTCCAAACTTATGGTTCTTTACAAATCCTCTAAGCATAATCTCAAAAATGTATGAAGCATGCCGATAAAAGGGATACACAGACTCTTTCTAAATTCCCGTAAGACTTTGAAACACATAAATTCAGCATTATTTTGATAAATTTAACACAAATGGAACATCACAAATATGTTGCACAATCATTGAGACTTTGCTGTTACATTTTCTTTTGCGTTTACACTATTCCCATTGTAATTAATAATTTAGATAGTGCTAATAAGACATTTTAAGATATATAAGTAATGAGTATTAAAGATTAATTAAAGCAATAAAGCAAAGTTTTCTACTCATCTGCAGAATGCCAATGTATTTCTCCTTAAATAATTATATGGTTCAATATTGCTCAATCCATTTCCATTCAGTTTGAACCAATCACGATGGACTATTGTCAAAACGCGATTCTCACCCAATTGTTGTGTTATGTAAGATAAAGAAATGAAGAAGCTTGCTTAAAGAACACTGGGACCTTACGTTATGACATTTTTATGTAATATATGCAATTAATAAATAATACGTAAAAACTTAATATCGTTTACTAAACATTTCATTCAGCGGATAATATTAGGAAATACCACTGGTAATATTAACATTGATAATAGCAATCTTCCAACTACAGTTATCTTAAACCTGGTACTTCTTGCTTTATTGGAGACACAAACTTGAAGAAAGTTATGAATGTGAGCAAATTCTTGTAAAAGTTAAGACGTTAAAGCAAAATTACAATGTGAATGACCAACTTACTAAGAATTGTTGCAGCATAGATAAAACTAAGCATAATACTATTATTACGGCTTAAAAAGTGGCTATTGCCCTCGCACTCTTTCTGAAAGTATTTTTATTATAGTTTTCAAAATATTACAATTGGAAATGTGTTTAGCCTTGCTTTTTCTTAACAATAAAAGATAACTTTTTATTATAATAGATAAACCACTACGAAACGTTTAGAATTTAGTATTAATATGCCCTGAGGCATATGGATGTCATTTTCTCTATTAATTTACAATCAGAAAACGTATATTCAACTAATAGACTTTCAAGTGTTGAATAGGTTTCTTGAATCGTTCTTCAGTAAAAGATTGAGAACCCATTTCTTAAACAATGATCAATGCTTGCTTATTCGTTATGCTATACTTCGGTAGCAGTGCTGATCATTGCAGCTGAGTTTTGTTAACAAAGTGTAAAAACATTCCAAGATGCTGCTTTGATTACATTTGTCACATATTACACGCCATAACTACATCCCGCAAACAGTCAATTGCTTTTAACCAAAGTTCTCAAAGTCTGTAGTGCTTTCTGAAATCACTAAGGAAGCTTGGTCATAATGACAGCGCAGTCTGCTGGGAATTCTATTAAGAAGTAGTCTGGAAATGTCAGGATATTTTCACAGCGCTCTTGTTAAAACTTTCATGACCGAGTTGGGAAATCCAATCGCTTTTAAGACTGCATCAGCCAGAAATAAAACTGAATGCTGACTTGAGATCTCTCTTGCTTATCTCTTAAGTTTCTGCTAGTGGCTACCATGAGGGAAGAGGGGAGAAGAGGAGGAACCCTTCTCCTTTTGAAAGAATAGCCAAGCATTATGGTCCCCATATCACAGGCAATCAATCCATCGCGCATCACTTGTTTTGCCATAAGGGCCTTTCTTGTGTGCCTGTTTACACTGCTTCCTTTGTTTACCCTTAAAATTTAGAGTACTACTTCCGAGTTCATCCAATGGAGAGTAATGCAACTTTTATAATTATCTTTTTCTTACTTCTTATTACTTTCTCTACCATGTAAGCAGGGGAAATATTGTACTCCACCCACAATTTCCATGTCGAGGTTTCACCGGAAATGTATGCTTGAGGCCCCTTGAATCAAAAAAAAAAAAAAAAAAAAAAAAAAAAAAAAAAAAAAAAAAAAATAGTTTTAGCAAAGGGTCTGTGTGTGTGTCTGTCTGTCTGTTTGTGAACAGCACAACTCAAAAACGAAAACGCGGATTAAAACCAAGATTGGTATTTAAGTTTAATATTCTTCAGGGATGAGACATAAAGATTCTGAAGAAATTCCTCCACCCTAAACTACCCTTTATATGGCAAATTTTTAGAACATTTTGATTTTCTCAAAGATGGTTCTAACGATTTTGGTTAAAATGCCATATTTTAAGATGTTTTTATGGCAAATGAAATGCATATTTTGAAATTTCTGGCTATAGCCTAATGCAGTTATGTTTACTGCTGATGACTTTTGCATAACTGGTAAACCGTAAAAGATAGACCAAATCTTACTATACAAAAATGTAGGTCTCGTTAAAACACAAGTTATGTTCAAATACACCTTTTTGTGACGTGAACCATTTTGAATATTTTACTTGTTATTTATGTGAGCTTTGTTATACTTACACTTTTCTCAAATGGAAAAGATAGTCATTCACTTTTATATTTCTTGGCCGTGCAAACAGAGCGATATTTCAGGCCTTCATATAGCGAGCAGCTTTAAAAGATTTGGCTATCGCTCAATTCCTGCTGTATTACCATATTCACCTTACACCTACACGAAAATTAGCAATAACATAATTTCTGCAAATGTTTATCCCGACTAACATAAACAATATAGTTTGTAAGAATAGTTCGTACAGAGTAGAGAATGTTATGAGAGTGCAGCACATCATATATCACAGGACTTTATCTCACAGCCTAATTTAGCTTTGATATATATTCTACAAATTTCTAGCAAAAAGTTTTTCTGCTTCTAAATCACAATCCATGCTTTAAAAACCTGTTTTAACGCGCAATTTTGTGGCAGCTGTATAGAAGCATATAGGGCACTAGTACGATAGCTTGACAGTTCGAAAACGCTTTGCGTGGCTTGAATAGAAATAAAATGAGGGGCATAACATTGGAAAAATATAGGGATTGAAATTCTGGAAAGTTCTGCCAATGTGTCAAACATGATATTCTAATCGTAATCTTTAAGAAAATAAAAGAAATTAAGTATTTACCATGTAAAGGGTCATTTGGGACGGAGGGGAGGGGGTCTTGAAAACCTTGTTCCTCATCCTGAGATGTAGTAAACTTAAATACCAATTTTTCATTTTTTATTTTATTCAGCGGACCTTGATATATAAAATGATAAAATGTCTATATAGCATTTTTGGGTGGGTTACAAAACAAGAAGCACGGAATCTGGAAATGAATAATACATAGGAGTTTAAGATTAAAATTGACACGCTTTAGTTATTAGAAGACATAAGATGACTTACAAATTTTACTCGTTAGTTTAAAAATTATTTGTACTCAAATGGTTCACGTTGGTACGTATAACATATTAAGTTTTCTTGAATTCTAATATTGGATTTATGTAGAAATTCATATTGTTTCGGTAAAACAATGAAGTGAATGACAACAAGGTGACCTATCACAAGATAAAAAAAAAAAAAAAAAAAAAAAAAAAAAAAAAAAAAAAGGGGGGGGGGAAAACTTACCTAATGTGGATCTAGCCCTTACACCCCTGTCCTAGCCTCATCACCTTTTACAATACAATTTTAAACCAGAGCATCTTTTAGCTACCTAGGCATACAAATATTCCATTATGGGGTTATTGTTACTGAGGATCATACAATGCAGATAATAGGGGGAAGGGGATCGTTTATGGGCCCATCTTCATGAAAAATATTCATTCTCTATATTAGAAGGGTGTATTATTGAACTTTTGCCCTATATTACTACTACTTCGTTTATTAAGAATGGGTATTATTAGACTTTCTGTGGTTTTTGTTATATTAACGACCTCCAACGTAATGTCATCGAATGATTGAATGAAAGGGGCGTAATGATGCTCAAATGAGCTCGAGGTCCATGGAGCTTATAGCTACCGGCATTCATCTTCTAAGGATAAGGGAAAAGCTCGGAAACAACTCACCCTAACTCACCCTAACCGAGACTCTAACTTGGGTCATCTTAAATATGAAGCGAACATGCTACCACCACACCACAGAGTCGGGCTACTTTCTGCATTGTAATAATGAATTAGAGAGTTATCGATTACAAACATATATTATTATAATGAACATAACTGTCACATACTGAAATGCTTTGTAGATACATTGGCTTATCACAACCTAATATTTAAAATGTTTGAGGCCACATACCTACTAATCTGTTTAGAAGACGTGGTATCATTACCAACATTTCAAACTGTAACTAAAAATTGGGGCAAAATTAATTACAAAAACCTAAACTATGAAGGACGGATAATTGCTCTGCATAAAGAATCATGGAAAAGTGCGAAAAGGAAAACTTATATAATTATAACTACTCAAGTAGTGATTCACAATTAAGAATAATTCAGCAACATGAAAAGAAACCGGAAATCGTAAAGAGCTGCGAAATGGAAGTAGAAGCCGGTAAGGTTGCATTTTTCCAAATGAGAGCACATCCAAGACGGTTGCAAAAATAAATAGAATGAAATAAAACAAAAATTAACCGAGGCGTGTCGAGATTGTTGGCTCGCGGGGAACAGTGGCAGGGGGGGGGGGGGTGGAGGTATTTGCCGCCAAGTTCCAATGTGTTCAAGAGGAAAAGAGAAATTCTATTAGTGTTTGAAATCAAAATCTGATTAACTTCGTTGAAAATGGGTTCCACTTCAAAGCGGAATTTAATTATTTTTGCTTCCACTGCATTCCAAGAAAGCGAACGTAAAGTGGGAGGCAGCCATTCACATTTTATTTTATTCTTAGTTTTGTTTTATTCCAATCGAGTCCTCCGCCTCGTTCCAATCTCCTTCTTCTTTAGCAGAAAGAGACGGACCGCCTAGGGTAAATAGTAATTACTTTGCTTTTAAAGTGCTTTCCGAATCGCGTGTAAGGAAAGTAAGGCCAAATATTGAGAACTGCTACCCACTTGCCTTTCGGAACGAGGGTAGACTCCCCTCTTCTACTTTTCCCTTCAAGGGGGACTGCTCTTTAAATCTTTAATTCCTTCTCGTATTGTTTCGTTTTGTTAAATATCTCTACATTGACTCCGACAAAACGAATGCTCCGAGTTTTAAGTTTAGAGAGAGGGAAACTGTTGCTTCTACTTTTTTCTAGATTGGGGAGTTTCTTGGATTATTCCAAGAGTCAGCAGTACAGAGGTGAACATTCACTGCTCAATGGCCAGTAATCGTACTACTGAAGCCCATTTTCAGCAACAAGTCATTGTTATAATCATCATCATCCACACGGTTTGAGCCTCAGGCCCAATTCATTCCCGTTGGAACTGTTCACTCCATCTTCATTTTGGACTCCATTTCGTTTTCTTTGTGGTTTATAATTACGTGCTTCGTTAGGTAATCGGTTTTAACCCATTCTGTCTAAATGCCACCTATTTCGAGTTCTTACGGCAATACTCCAACACTCCTTATTTCTTCCCTCTTTTGGTGTTTAATTAGAAACCGGCCACTGAAGTCAGAAACCTCATTTCTCAACTTCTCATCTCTTTCTGTATCTACCACTAGGAACCATAAAGTAATATTGGCAATGCTACATAACACCCTCCAAAAGAAACACATTTTAATTTCTTTCTATTGTTGTTTTATTACCTAAGCGTTTTATTATGGTTCCACAAACATATTGATATTTATCGACTTTTCTTCTTTCTGTACATGTTTTTCTGGTATGCTACATTACATCCAGCATATTTAAAGCTTCTCACTTGCACAATGATTTGAAAGTCCATTAAATATTTTTATCTTTTATTCTAGAATCCGATAAACGACAACTTTTAGTTTTGTTTTGCGAAATTTTAAGGTTATATTTTGTTATTTTAGATAACATATGGGCAGTTGTAGATTATTCTCAACAATAACTAGGGAACGGAATTATCAACGGCTATGACTGCTCTCCATTTTGAATTCGGCAGCAGAGAACAAAGGAATAAGTAATTCCATAAAAACTCAAGTACTTAGATTTATGACCATTTAATTTTGCGAGAAATTCCCAGCCTTATTGACTAGTTATGTAGCAGGAAAGTTTGATAGCTATGGCTTTAAGGAACTTTTTACTCATAAAGAATCTAGAATTGCAATCAGAATATTTTTCAAACTTCAGAATGATATAAACACTTTCCTGAAAATTATAGTTCCTTAATGTGTCTCCAAACAAAGGTGCTGTCCACTGAAGCTCATGCCAGAACACTCGCGCAGGATACTTTTGCAACCTAAGCATAATCTCGTAGTTTGCCGATCTGTCATCGTTTCCCAAATGTACAAGAGATGGTGCTATGATTCCATCCGTATTTAGCCGCTGGGGGATTTGCATTTAAAACTTCATTTTAAAAAGTCGTTATAACACTTTCAAGGCCACATAAAGCGAAATTTAGGAAAAACGTTTAAAAACTTTATAGAAAACATTTGTGTTCTGTTTCATTCTTTTTCTTCTTCCAGTTTGGTCACACCAAATGTTTGCTGCAGATAATCTGCAATGGAAACTTTATGTTTGAATACAATGAACAGCTGTTTCTGAAAATCAAGTACCAATGCAAAATTCAAATTCAAATCGCATCTGAAGGACGGGGTTGCTCATCGAATCATTATTAAATAACTTCAAAGGACAGTAAAGATTCTAAATTCAATTCAATTCTTTTTGACACACGTGTCTAAAACTCGTTGCCTTACGCCTAAAAAAATTCTGTAAAATATATTATATTTGACGGCTATGTATATAGAAGTTGCAATTACGACGAAGAGGTTTGTTTAGTGAAACAACACACTATATACGGAATGCACTTAATAAAATGAATTTAATTTATTTGGATAAATTGAAATTAAAGATACAGTACTTGCATATTTGAAACTATCACACATTTAAAATCTGTGCATTCTTCATAATAAATGGATCAATATTTTATATAGAAGTAAATCCAAAGTAATATCTTTCACTTTAACTGCATCTGAAATAATTTTAACGATTTCGACTATTGCTGGAAAAACAAACACCTGTCTGGATACCACATAACCTAAGGTTATGTGATAACCATATCTTCTCAAGATAACTTAGTAGATACTTTGCTTTGAAATGACTATATTATTACATTATATCAATATTATTTAGGAACTTCATACTAAAATGTTGCATCGACCCAGTACATTATAAAAACGTAAACACATTTTACTATAAACAGTGAATATGTGTGTAAGGCTTAAGTGTCCGTCGACAGCTAGGTCATTAGGGCCCAAATTAGAAACATATACATGCTTTTGCTGAAGTTCTATTTACTACAATTAGTTATTGAAATAAAACATAAACTAACTAATCTACCAAAATAAGTTATAGTAACAACTGCTTGGAACTAAGTATTAGCAAATATTGTCAATTTATTTCTCATCATCGACTCGGTTCCTTTCTGCTTAACTTGTCACTAATGTAATAACAATCTTTTTCTGAAAATTTAAAACACTTCAATCTAGTTTAGCAAAGAGTTTCAGCTGTCACGATTTAGTAATCTGACTAAACGTTTTGCTTTTATGATATTCCGAGTACAAGGTGACGAACTGATGAAGTATAGCAAACTAAAATGGAATTTAATTAGATCAGTTCAGATCGAAAGAAAGGCTCTAAACCTTAGAAAAAAGTATTCTACCATAATACAAATTATAATTGAAATCTGTCCTCTAAGCAGAGCTATTGCCAGACATAATCACATTGCATAACACTCTGAAAAATCAACAATTAAGTTGTTCAATTGGTCTGAATATATGCCAGGGAAACGATAATCACAAAAACATGCATTCCTAGCTCTAAACAGTAGTAATTGGTTGGAATTATAATTTCCTTCCGTTTAATTGGTGAAAAACAGCAAGACAAACGTGTACACATAAATACAAACTTACTGTACTACTTGGCAAAGTCAGGAGGCGTATCGGAAAGAATGTGAAACTGTACAGTTGTTTACGTGAGCTTATCGCACGAACAAGGCGAGACAATGTGTGTACACTCTGTTCAGATGCACTCATATCTTCAGAACAGAAACGTCTCATGTATTGGCAGGTGCGAGATATCTATTTGTGTTTTATCACTGACCCTATGCCAGGTAACTATTATTTCGCTTTTGTAAAAAATAAGAAGCGATCGTAGCGCTTGACAGCCAAGGTCAATACGCCTCGTCGCTTTGCCAGGTAGTAAGCACAGTTACCAAATATAACTCTTACCTTTGCTGGTACCGTCGGGACCTCTAAGAATGGTACACTCTTCTATTGTTCCGAATGGTGCAAACAACTGACGGACATCTTCTTCAGTTTGTTGTTTGCTGAGCATACCCACGAACAGCTTTCTGTCTTCTGTCCGGGAATAAAAAACAGAAAACACGGTATAAGGCTTCGGAAACCATGGCAACAACAGAAAACACACACGCACGCACCACGCACAACACTGGCGAGCTGGAGCCATGCATCGCAACAATATCAGGCATTAGAATCACAAAAGCATATTAAGTTGATCACAAGGTATTATTTACAAGATTAAGTGATAAATATCTAACCAAAACCCCCCTGTTAAACTTGCCAGTCATCCCTTACTGTATAGGGTGTCCTGTAGTTTAGTAAGTTAATCAATATTCATGTCTTTAATCATATGACACAACAAAACCCCTTCATTTCACTTTCTGAACTTTTAACACTTTAAAGTAGACGTGCACTTCAAGACTATGTACAAAAGGTATAGGTCACATTATACAGTAATTAAAATGTTTATAACATCAAGAAGGAGTACATTTCCATAAAGGTCAAGCAATTAGTATACAACAATGAAGTTTTCTAACTTGAAGGCATTTAGTGATTTTACACCACAGCAAATCTGTACAGCTTTTACACTCCTTGTGTTTTGTTAACTATTTTGTTACTTTTGAATTAGTATACTTTGTCTTTTTGGCGCGCTGTAACTCTAACAGGAAGATGTTAAAATAAAATGAAAATACTTATATGTTGTATTAGGTGGCCTCATAAGCAATGTCGGCTTTGTAGTTTGATTTACGATTTCCTATATCGTAAGCATATATTTTTGTCAACGCTATTTGTAAGGGGCTATGCTTATTGGCCCGTGTTGTGAACATGTTGGCGGTCAGCAGTTGATAATACATTATAAAATGGAGGCAACAAAGAGTCCTTCTGAACCACTACTGGAAACAAGATTATAATGGTGCTGTAGCGGATCGAAGAATAATGTGAAGTTGAAGGTGAAGGTGTCGTTAGTGAGCGATAGCACAGCAATAGTTCCAGCGTTTCAATAATGGAGACGAAAATATTAAAGATTTACAACGTTCTGGAAGACTTAAGTTATGGAATATTGAGAATACACGCAGCGTTTTGAAAGAAAATTCACAGGCAAGCACTCGGAGTTTGTCAGAAGAACTTCTACTTCAAAAGACACCATACGTCGCCATATTAAGGCGCTTAAAATTGTTAGGAAGTTGTAAATTTATACTTCACGAATCAAGCTCAATGCTGATTGGATATCTGCCGTCAGATTATCGCTAATCACTGGAATGATACATTTATCAATATCACTGTCACGATTGATAAAAAGCGTGTATTTTACCACAACACTTACATCTCGAAACAGTGGATCGATCCCTGTCAGGTTGCAAACTTTATCGTTAAAAAGAAAATCGGTTTGGTCCCAAGATAATTATGTGTGTTTGGTGGAATTATGAAAGTGTGATTCCCTGGGAAGTGCTCCAAACGGACATGCAGCCCATGCAGATCTCGATTTTCAACAACTGGAATGAGTTCATAAGTTTTGAGACAGAGGTATTCGGCAATACTTAATACCTACAGTTTTCTTATAGCAGGACAATGCGAAACTTTATACTGCTCAATGAACAATAGACAAAAATCCAAGAATTGGGAACTATCGAACAGTTACTATATCCAAAACATAGCCCCGACCTTGTGTCATCTGATAATCATCTGTTTAGATTCGCTGTTCCTTTTCTACGTTGAAGAAATTTTGAAAACTATGACGCAACTGAAACGGATATCAAAGAATTCTTCACACCAAAAACCAGAAAACGGTACCGTTGAGGTATAGCAAACCTTGTTGAAAGGCGGTTCAAATTATGGTAGCAGTCTTCATTTTGAAGATTAGAATAATTTGATGTAACAACGCATTTCAAACTAGGTTTCGCTTAAAACCGGCATTACTTATGTGACATCATTTATACAGATTAGGATGTAAGGTAATCGATTATCGACCAATTAAAAACAAGCTCATTAGTCATAACGTTTGTCTTGTAGCGAAAATAATATACTTTTGCCGTCACCTGCATATAACTGAACGTTATAAGAACTAACCAACACATTTTAAATAATTTTATGCCTATGAATCAGTGTTTCTTAAACAGAGTTTCAGTTCCTTACAAGAAGCATGAAACCTAAAATGTCTATATTTTTGGAGCTATAAATTATTCAGGTTTAACCTAATTTTTAAAATCTCAGCAAATGTTCCTCAACCTCTTCCCAATGAAATTTCTACTTCGAACAAGATGTGCTACAATAGTAAATTGAATTATTATATTTTGTTTTGATTGAAGTGTCTAAAGAAATGTCCTAAAAGGTTTGGCTGCTTATTGGCTATTAGAATCGTTCGTACGTGAACGATTCTAACAAAATTGTTATTGCCACCGGACATAATATTGCCTGCCACTAAATACTGTATCGACGACACGTGATCTATCTTTTGGCAATGACATCGCAGTTCAGTATGTGTATTCAACAGGTGTGTTAGAGCCGCATTCTTTGGAACCTTTGACTGTTCCGATAATTCCATACCGGTCCACATTAATAGGTGTCCCACATTAGTAAACGTACTTAGTGGGAATACACTTAAATGTTAATTTTTAAAAATATTTTAATATGTAATTGTTAATATAATTTTACACAGTTCTGGGTCAATTGCACTGTCGAACGTTTATTTTTAAAGGTGAACAAAAACCAAATAATGATGCAGAGACACCTTAAATCTGTTAAACAGTAAATTTGCCTCAACTATAGCATGTTGTATCATGTTTTTTATGCATTTAAAGAAACTGCTCAGCTCTGAGGGAGATAAACAAGGTGCAAACTCTATAAATAAGTTATTAAGCGCACCGTTTTTACACGTGTAATAAATGAAGGAAGTGCAGAATTAACGTTTTGAGTACAAAGCTGTAAAAGAGTTTTTTGTGAGTCCATGGGTGCAGTAGGTCTGTTTCATTTACGAGATTAGCACATGCATGCCTCATTGGAATCTGATAATTACATATTTTTTGAAACGTCCCTTTCGTTCTTTCAAATATCTCCGGAATTGCCTCAAATTAGAAAACTATAGGTTCAAAATTACTGATATCCATGCACAAGTATAAATGTTATACGAGTCAAAATGTATACTTATGATTTAAGGTGGACCCTGAACAAGGAGTACACATATTATTTTATTCTAAAATGAAAGGCAGTGTCGTATATCTACTTTTATGACGCAGCGTTTGTTTATACTTGATATACTGAAGAAGCTGATAGGTTTGAACTTCCAAATTGCTGTTGTTCAACGATGCGGTTCATTGCTAATTGCGTCGGTACTCTCTAAACAACGAACGCTAATTTTGGGCATAACGAAGCGCGAAATTATCAATAATTATAAACAATAACAGGTATCAAATGTGAAGCTTTTGGATCATATACGTATATTTACACTCTTTAAATTTTCATTAACATTTCAAGCATTTTTGGGGATTAAAACTTGAAGGAAAGTGGGGAAGGGGGCATGCCAGGCTCTGAGGCTATATATTCGGCTCATCACTATGTATGCGCACGCTCATATCGCCAAGATGTTTGGTTGTTAGCTAGCATAGCTCACGTCATTCATTTCGTGCAGGTTTAGCTCAATTACTTAAAAATTCTTTGTCTACAAGCTATTAAAATGAACGACGAAATTATGTTACTTCCTGTCTTATACTTTAATACGTAGGACCAAAGCTTTTTACTTGGAAATCCTGACAGAAACATACACATTAACACACAAAGTGTGTGGTAACTTCTACTTATCTTCCGTTTGAGACATCAGCAATTTCACATTCCCACTGGAAATGTATAAGAAATTGAACCCGACTGTTTCTGGAAGCGGTCACAAGTGATTTACTTAAGTGTTCTGTTTCTCCACGAGAAGCAAGATTACATATCGGCAATGAGTAAGGAATAACTGGTCGAACACAATCAGAAAACACTCCCTCATTCAAATAACAGACCAGAACGAGCCCAGCTGATTATTTAATTTTTACCGAAATTGCGAATTAGCTCGCAGGTCAATTTTTACTTTCTCTACTGGTAAGTAGGGGAAGTATTGTATTCCACCCAAAAATTCGAAGTCGAGATTTCACCGGAAATACATGTTTTGAGGCCCCCTGAATCCAAAGAAAGCATTTTTAGAAAAAGGTCCGTGTGTGTCTTTGTGTCTGTCAGTCAGTCTGTCAGTCTGTGGACAGCATAGCTCAAAAACGAAAAGTCGGTTTAAAACCAAAGTTGGTATTTAAGTTTAATGTCGTTCAAGGATGTGACAAGAAGATTTTGAAGAAAATAGCCCTACCCTAAACTACCCTTTACATGGAAAATTTTTCGAAAATTTTGATTTTCTTGAAAATGGCTCTAAGGATTTTGATTAAAATGTCATATGTTTGAGATATTTTTATGACAAATGAAATGTATATCTTGAATTTTCTGGTTATAGCCCCTGTAGTCGTATTTACTCTGGACGACTTTTGCATAACTGGTAAACCGTTAGAGATAGACCAAATTATACTATACAAAAAATGTAGATCTTGCTAAAATACACAATTTATGTCTCAATAAATTTTCTTGTAGGGTGAACCATTTCGGAGATATACCTTGTTATGTGTGTGAGTTTCGGAAAACTTGGAACTTTCGTGAAATGGGTCATCGTTGTTCATTTTTTATATGTTAGTGTACAAAGAGAACGGAATCTCAAAGCTTTAAAAGATTTGACTATCGCACAAAGCCTACTGTATTCCAATTTTCCCCTTGCACCTACAAGGAAATAAGCAATAAGATAATTTGTACAAATGTTTATTTTAACTAACACGAAGAAGATACAGGAATAAGAGTTTGTAAGAATGGTTAGTACAAGAGTAGAGAAAGTCATGTGAGTGCAACACATCAGATTTTTAAAATATCAAATGACCTGAATGTGGGTAAACCGAATGCATTAGAGAGGAAGATGAAACTGGAACATTAAATAACTATCAAAACACTGGCAACAGACAGTAACCTTTAAGGGGGAAACACTGAGCGATTTTGATGTAGGGGGAGGGATGAGGGAAAGGTAATCAGTGCCAGTTATCTCAGTGTTTCTTGAATCACGCTTAGTGACTACCAACTACGGTCTTCGGAAATATTAAAACTGCAGAACGTACATAGTATTGAAACTGCACTTGAAACTGTCATGGTTGTACTTTATGGAAAGACAATGGATAGTTTTGAAACTCTTATCAATTAATACAGTGTACAAATGGGCATGTGTACTATTGTGAAATTGGATTCCGTCATACAGTCAACTGTCTCTTCCGGTGAATCTCAGTATGCTTGGTAACCATAGTTTCCATAAAATGGTAGGTATATCAGTTAGTAGTTCTGAAGCCATATCGGATGTTTCTTGTAATTTAAGCCCACTAGGATATCTCACCCTACATTAAAAAGAAAGGCCTACCATTCCTGATTAAGTGAAACATCTTTTCAGCATTTTCAATCCCTGTAAAATGCTGATAAAATCAGTATGCTTGTCAGTAAGGACTCATAGGCGACGATAAGAGTTTTACACAGTAATCTCCATGAAAAATCACATCCTTTACGAGCTTGTAGAAAGATTTCATTCCATTGCTGTGCAGAATAATGATTGCGATCTGACAAGTGCGTCTTTTTAGTGACTTGTCCGCCTGATCTTGTATAAAATACAGCTGCCATATAAATAGGTGCTTACTTTACAGCCCAGATCTAAAGCTCACCCCTCCAAACTTTCCTATTTCCCATTTTCTCTTCACTGCAAACGAATTATCTATCTCCTGGCACCATATTCTTTGCAAAATATTTTCCTATTCACCTCAGTTTCTCTCTTATCCAGTATTACAGCGAACATATTTCCCTTTTCCAGATGACTTTCTTTACGTTCTTCCTTTTTCTTACATTTCCACAACAGTTAATTAGTTACTTTGTCCATTGAAATGGATAACATTTTTTACTTCACTTTGTCACAACGTCAAAATTTTCTAAAAAAGTCTAAGTTCATCGAACTTGTCCTTAGTTTTTTATTCAAGGTCTGTGGTGAACACTTATTTTTCTGTTTAAAGCTTCCTCTGTGACTGCTTTTCTTAGTTACATTCCAAGTATGTAACCACTCACTTGCCCCACTACTACATTAATTATCCAGTCTTATCTTCTTTAAGTTTCTTCCAATAGTCGTATTTGGTATGTTTGCTTTATCTTCCTCCCATACTTCTCGTCGTGTAATTTAGCTCCATTTTAAGATTCAGTACAGATTAAGTTTCTTTTCTGTCCAAAAGCGGGAGTAGCTGATATAAATTCTATGCTGTGCAAGACACTAGTTTTGTATTTTATTCTCGTAGCACTGGCTTGGAATGGAATTCAGCATGATGCAACAGGTAGGCCGGCTGCCGAGTTCTTGTGGCGGCCTGTTGCTCTTGGCACTTGCAGATAGGCCCCGGATATGCGAGAGCCAGCTCTTTTTAGGCTTCCACACCTCCCCTCGCCCAGTGTGACCAACTGTTGCTTCTCTAGAGCTACTTTAAGGTCGCGCTTTGCCATAATGTATCAACATATTTCCCTACGCAGTTTATAGGACAACACTGTATGTTGTTCCAAATATGAGTACTTCTCTAAGTGTGATAGTTCCAGAGCAGAGGTTTATAAGTTCCCTTCCTACTATATCAAGTTGTTGATTCGAGTTAAAATTTACATGATTAATGTGTTGGAAGAACATGTGCATACCATTTACAAAAACTTGCAAACTGTTTTATTATTTATTTTTCTTCTATACGCCCTCACACTCAGAATTCCTAAGTCTTTATGGGCCAATTCGATTCATAAATTTTTGTATGAGAATAATATATTTCAAACATAGTATGGTCTCCCTGTCCTTTTTAACACTATTTTCAGAAATATATTCATTTTGTACGTCATATCAATTGGTAAAACTGTATGTACTAATAATGAAACAAGTTTAAGCATACTTTTACTTGCAAGGAATTTTTAGGTTATTATTTTACTGTATCAAAAACATTAATTAATAGTGTTTAGTTCACTATCTTAATAGCCTCGCAATATTTCACAGAAATGGACAAGAAATTAATAGGATATGCCACAAGTCTAATTAAATTATATAATTGTAATCAAATAAACAACCTTTATTTATGGCCTATGAGTAAATGCACGCTGGAAACAGATTCGAATATTCACGTTTTTACATTTGTAAATTTACAAATCTGTACGTACATTTCAATACTGCAAAAATAACGTACTCTGTCAAGATACAACTACCTAGAATTGTTTATTATAGAAATAAGAGCACCTTGTCTCAAGGCGTGCAAGTTTACGGATGTTCCCTTTCAGATAATATGTGGAAAATAATAATTTAATAATTTCGGAAGCTTTTCTGTGTTTTTAGTCAATGCTCTGTATTATCCATATTTTCGCTAAAGTTTGCATTGTATCTCACTAAAGTTGTAAGAAAGAGTCTACGTTGTGTATTTCGCGCTGTGATAGGTCTGTATTTGAATGTTTCCTGGACTGTCTAGGAACTTATCTTCAATCTCGTCCATTTGCGTCTGTTTCTATTATCAAGTTTTGTAACAGTATGTTCCTTGAAAAATACGGTACATTCATCCAATAATTGCCACGCCTTGAAACCGAAATTATAATGTCAATATATATTTGATAATGGAAAGAAATAAAAGGAGATTCTAGTCAATAGTTAAGGGGAAAACGTAATAAAGCTGAATATGTTAAAGTCTCAAGAATGGAAGCCTAGGCAGATTTAAATGAGTGATAAGATTACAATTGTTGTTTGTACTCAGCCTTAGTGATTCAGCGGACTGATTCCTATCTTACCATGACGTGCTCTAAAGTTAGCCAATGGAAATCGCTTCCTTCGTGTTGCTCGCGCAAAAACAAATGCAACGCAAGACACTCGTCTTGAATAGAGTCGAGATAACGCACGTGCAACTTGGGAGTTGTACGTAAGCTAGCGCGTATACATAATTCGGCGGTTGCTAAAGGATGACAAAGTTAAAGTGTTATAACGTTGTAGTTGAAGTTACAAAGTTACATTCTATTTAAATATCGTCGGCAGTTCTCTACAAATCTGGAAATTTACAAATAAAGTGATATGTTGGTTAATTCTTCGTTTGGTTCCATTTCTACCATAACTCACGCATACCCTGAGATTAGAACCTCTTGCTAGAGCTAATCCGGACACCAAACACGAGATCTTATAGGTCTTAAAGGCGTCGTCTTCGAAGGAGAGGAACCGTTTGCGTCAGCCTTTGTTTCTCATTGCTCACGAACTAATTTTGAAAGTTCATAACTACTTCCTGGAAAGCAACTTAGCAAATTTAGGATTTACATTAATATGGTTGCCGACCTTCTTTCACTGTGGATGACAGGATGGCTAAGATAAACAATGTGATGACGGTAGCGCTGCACTTTTAAATGCGCAGTTTCGTCATCAACTTCTTACAAGCCCTTGTAATTTGTTCGGAAAACAGTAGGTATGTACATAATTGCTGGAAGGACATTTCAAAAGCATGTTTTGAGGCTCCCTGAATCTCCCAAAAAGCGTTTTGCTTTCTCTACTGCATTAACGTAGAAAAAGAATTGTATTCCACCCAAAAATTCGATGTCATTTCACCGGAGATATATTGTTTGAGGCTCCCTGAATTAAAAAAAAAAAAAAAAAAAAAAAAAAAAAAAATAGAAAAAGGTTCTTATGTATGTAAGTGTGTGTGTGTGTGTGTGTGTGTGTGTGTGTGTGTGTGTGTGTGCGTGTGCGCGCGCGCGTGGGTTTATGTGTCTCTCTGTCTGTGGACAGCATAACTCAAAAACGAAGAGTCGCTTATACACCAAAGTTGATATTTAAGTTTAATGTCTTTCAAGGATGCGACATGAAGATTTTGAAACAAATTCCTCCACTCTAAACTGTCCTTTACATGGAAAGATTTATTTTCTTGAAAATGACCAACGATTTTGATTAAAATGCCATATGTTGATATATTTTTATGGCAAATGAAGTGTATATGTTCAATTTTCTGGCTATGGCCCATGTAGTCCTATTTGCTCTGGATGACTTGCATAACTGATAAACTGTAAGGGATAAACCAAATCTTACTCTACAAGAAATGTAGATCTTGCTAAAACACACAATTTATATATGAATAAATTTTTTGTGGAGTGAACCATTTCGGAGATATTCCTGGTTAATTGTGTGAGTTTTGGAGAACTTACACTTGTGTGAAATGAAGCATTGTTATTCATGCAAATATAATAATAACCCTTAGCGCAACAGCCCTTCGCGGGCCAAGGCTTACCATCCGGTTGCTGCGTCCCCACCTCTGCCCACTACAGGCGTCATAAGTGACTGAAGTACTGGAGGGTGGGACGTGGTCAGCGCTCTGTTCCCTCCCGGCCAGTTATGCGGCCTTCCCGACTTGGGGTCGCCACTTCTTTACTCAAGGAGCTTCTCAATTGGCGCCCGGGACCTAACAAGGCTGAGTGCACCCCGTGCCAGACCTCCCAGACCTCCATGCTAGTACTGGGGATCGAACCCGGGTCCTCCGCGCCAGAGGCAAGGGCGCTATCAACAGCGCTACGGAGGCGGTCACTAACATTGCAAGCTTTAACAGATTTGACTATCGCTCAAAGCCTACTGTATTCCCATAGTCTTCTTGCACCTACAAGGAAATAAGCAATAAGATAATTTCTGAAAATGTTTATCTCGACTAACATGAAGATATAGGAGTAAGAGTTTATAAGAATGATTAGTACAAGAGTAGAGAAAGTTATGTGAGTGCAACATGTCAGATGTTTTAGAAAAAGGACCGCGTGTTTAAAAACCAAATTTGGTATTTATGCTTAATGTCTTTGAAGAATGCGACACGAAGATTTTGAACAAAATTCCTCCACCTTAAACCACTCTTTACATGAAAAAGTTTTGAAAATTTGGATTTTCTCGAAAATGGCTCTAAGGATTTTGATTAAAATGCTACATGTCTAAGATATTTTAATGCAAATGAAATGTAGATATTGAATTTTCTGGCTATAGCCTAGTAGTCCCGTTTACTCTTGACGACTTTTGCATAACTGGTAAGAGATAGATCAAATTTTACTAAAGAAACATGTAAAAAAAATTATTTTGTTCTTTAAAGACGCTGTCAATTGCCAGGATCACATCAGCGTCGCCGGTGTGCCGGAATTTCGTCCCGCAGGAGTTCTTTTACATGCCAGTAAATCTACTGACATGGAGCTGTCGTTTTTAAGCACACTTAAAAACCATCGGCCTGGGCCGGGTTTGAACCCGCGACCTTGGGAACAGTAGGCCAGCGTCTAACCAACTGAGCCACCCAGACCGACAAAGAAACATGTAGATTTCATTAAAACAGACACTTTAAGTCCAAATACATTTTTTGTGGAGTGAACCATTTCAGAGATAATCCTTGTTATTTGTGTGAGTTATGGAATACCTAAACTTTCGTCAAATGGAATATCGTTATTCGGTTTTAGGTCTTAGCCGTGCAAGGAGAACGGAAACTCAAAGCTTTATAAGATTTGACTATCGCTCAAGGCCTACTGTATTCCCATATTCTCCTAGCACCTGCAAGGAAATAAGCAATCAGATAACTTGTAAAAATGTTTATAACAACTAACGCGAAGAAGATAGAGGACTAAAGTTTGTAAGAATGGTTAGTAGGTGAGCAGATAAAGTCATTTGAGTGCGACATATCAGATTTATATGTATCCAGCAAACACCTTTCAAGAAAATAAGGAGGTTTCACTTCCATCACCAGAGCAAGGGCTTCCATGCCGCGCTCATAAGTTCACCTAAGGCTTGTGTGGTAGGAGGAGAGGATATACCGGCATTCCTGTCGTACAGGCACAATGCGGTGAAAAACAAAGTTGCACCTTCTTTCCTATTAAAGCGTTGTTGCAAATAACAATGCACTGTAACACACCCGTAGAGCTTTAATAATGTCTTATGATTAAAAGAATGCACTACTGTAAAACATTATTACTTTCTCTACTAAGTAGAGGAATTATTCTACTCCACCCAAAAATTCGATGTCGAGATTTCACCGGAAATATTTGTTTTGAGGCCCCTGAGTCCAAAAAAGCATATTTAGAAAAAAGTGTGTGTGTGTGTGTGTGTGTGTGTGTGTGTGTGTGTGTGTGTGTGTGTGTGTGTGTGTGTGTGTGTGTGTGTGGACAACATAACTCAAAATGGAAAGTCGGTTAAAAACCAAAGTTGGTATTTAAGTTTAATGTCCTTCAAGGATGCTACACAAAGATTTTGAAGAAAATTGCTCCACCCTAAACTAATTTTTCGAAAATTTTTATTTTCTTGAAAATGCCTCTGAGAATTTTGATTAAAATGCCATATGTTTGAGATATTTTAATGGCAAATGAAATGTACATTTTGAATTTTCTGGCTATAGCCTATGTAGTCCTGTTTACTCTGGTTGACTATGGAATAACTCGTAAACCGTAACAGACAAAATCTTACTGTACCAAAAATGTAGTTCTCGCTAAAGCACATAATTTATGTCCAAATAAATCTTTTTGTAGTGTGAAACATTTCGGAGATATTCCTTGTTAGTTGTGTCAAATGGATCATCGCTATTTATTTTTACTTTCTCAACTGGTAAGTGAGGAAGTATTGTGTTCCACCAACACATTGATGTCGAGATTTCACCGGAAATATATGTTTGAGGCCCTTTGAATCCCCCCAAAACGCATTATTAGAAAAAGGTCCGTGTGTGTGCCTGTCTGTTATATAGTCTGTGTGTCTGTCAGTCTGTGGACAGCGTAACTCAAAAACGAAAAGTCGGTTAAAACCTAAGTTGGTATTTAAGTTTAATGTCTTTCAAGGATGCGACACGAAGATTTTGAAGAAAATAGCCCTACCCTGAACTACCCTTTACATGAGAAATTTTTCGACAATTTTGACTTTCTTGAAAATGGCTTTAACGATTTTGATTAAAATGTCATATGTTTAAGATATTTGTATGGCAAATGAAATGCATATTTTGAATTTTCTGGCTATAGTCTATGCAGTCCTGTTTACTCTGGATGACTTTTGAATTACTCGTAAACCGTAAGAGATAGACAAAATCTTACTAAACAAAAAATGTAGATCTCGCTAAAATACACAATTTATGTCCGAATAATTTTTTGTAGAGTGAACCGTTTCGGCGATATTCCTTGTGATTTATGTCAGTTTCGGAAAAGTTAAAACGTTGGTGAAATTGAACATCGTTGTTCATTTTTTACTTTCTCTACTGGTAAATAGGGGAAGTATTGTATTCCACCCAAAAATTTGATGTCGGGATTTCACCGGAAATATATGTTTTGAGACTCCCTGAATAAAAAAAAGCAGTTTTAGAAGAAGGTCCGTGTATGTGTCTGTCTGTGGACAGCATAACTCAAAAACGAAAAGTCGGTTAAAAACGGAAGTCGGTATTTAAGTTTAATGTCTTTCAAAGATGCGACAAGGAGATTTTGAAGAAAATAGCCCCACCCTAAACTACCCTACACATGGAATATTTTTCGAAAATTTTGATTTTCTTGAAAATGGCTCTAATGATTTTGATTAAAATGCAATATGTTTGAGATATTTTTATGACAAATGAAATGTATATCTTGAATTTTCTCTCTATAGCCCCTGTAGTCGTATTTACTCTGCACGACTTTTGCATAACTGGTAAACCGTTAGAGATAGATCAAATCATACTATACAAAAATGTAGATCGTGCTAAAATACACAATTTATGTCTGAATAAATTTTCTTGTAGGGTGAACCATTTCGGAGATATTCCTTGTTATGTGTGTGAGTTTCGGAAAACTTTCGTGAAATGGAACATCGTTGTTCATTTTTTATATGTGAAGCGTGCAAGGAGGACGGGATCTCACAGCTTTAAAAGATTTGACTATCACACAAAGCCTACTGTATTTCAATATTCCTCTTGCACCTACAAGGAAATAAGCAATAAGATAATTTGTACAAATGTTTATCTCAACTAACATGAAGAAGATGGAGGAATAAGAGTTTGTAAGAATGGTTAGTACAAGAGTAGAGAAAGTCATGTGAGTGCAACACATCAGATTTTTTATATTCGGCGTGCAAAGAGAACGGAATTTGAAAGCCTTAAAATAATTGAAAATCGTTCAAAGCCTACTGTATAACCATATTCCCGTTACACGTGCAAGAAAACGAGAAATAACATAATTTCTGCAAATGGTTAGCACGAAAAAGATAGAGGAATAAGAGTTTATAACAAAGGTTAGTACAAATTACATTTTTTAATTTATGACCCACCAATTGGTGCGTCCACAGTTCCATTACATAAAGAACAATTCATTTCCGTGAAGTATGGAAAGAAGAACCTCTTCATTGATCACTTAAAAACATTTTGTGCTGAGAAATATCAGTTGCACATCGCAAGGCGTGAGAGGTGCGAAACGAAACTATGAGGTGTCACATTTGTCATCGAGGACTCATCGTTAACCGACAAAATATATCTTATTTAATGCATTGCTGAAAATTCATAGTGCTTTTTCAACACAGTCCCAAATTTCAGCTTAACTGATTCCAAACTTGGAAGTAGTTCACACATACTTTGGTACAAATGTTCTACGATTTGGCGGCCAATGGACATTTCGATAGTTGACGATTCTAGTTGTTTTATTATGGTGGGAACATCTTTGTAAACATCTTTTATATACAACAGGTCTTTATATAGTGGTTCCGAGAACAAAGACTTTGCAACCTTTATTGAGGTACTCGCTTCATCAACAAATATTTGTATTCAAACTTCCCTGTAGTATTCACAGTAATAATACGCCGCCTTCAACCAAGTTCCCCACGAGTTAAAATGGGTTGTGGTGGCAAAGAAATTCCTGCTAACATATCCTTGAAATGCTGTTTTTGAGATGGGCACTTCACAAAAGCTTTTCCCGTTGGATATTAAGCTGTCAACATCAGGGGAATAAAGCCCTAATTGCCTCAGCTACCCTATGAAGATCATGGGACAAGCAAATTAAGTGTAGCAGGTTTGGATATGTGGTCCAAATTTGGCGTGGTATTTTTATCATGTACGCTGCAGCTTCGGTCACAGAAAGGACATTTTCTGTTTTTACTCCATCAGGCCACAAAATATTCGTACTAGTCTCAAAGAGAGTATCAATTGTGGAACTGTTCACTGGAGTAAAAACTTCGGTTGTTAACAAGTAATTTTGTGAAGGTTTGTCCGGAAATAGTATTCCAACAATAACATTACCAATAGACTTTTCTTCCAAAGCTGCCGTTTCGTCTATCGAAACCCATATTTTATTATTTGCGACAGATTTCCTAATGCTGTTGATGGCGTTATCGTTGCAGTATATTTCTGAAGAAATGGTTTGAAAGTAGAATTTTGTAACTTATGTAAAGGAATATTGCAACATACCATCATATTGCAAAGGTCGTTATAAAACCCTCTCTGAGTATATGAATTTGAACTCAATGGTGTATTTTGAATATCATGTCTGCCAAACAACGTTACACTTTTTATATGTTGTTTAGATTTGCAGTGATTCGGGATGAAAATGTTTCTGTGGCCTTTAAACTGTACTTGGCACGCTTTGCAAAGTATATTTACTCCTTGTATAGTGAAGTACTCACGGTCAGATTCCTCCGCATATTGTAATAATTTCTGTAAATTTACGTCTGGCATTACTGGCACTCCTGGTTTACAGCTCTGCACTGCCTCCGTATGCCCTACCGACTGCTGTACGTATTGAGAATGGGTCGAGACGGTCCCGTACCCTTCGCGAGTGAAGTGGACGTTACGTCATACTCTTGGTATAGCCCTTGTACAGACAACTGCTATCGCGGCAGCAGGCAATGAAGTTCGCGCTTTGTATATACACAAAGTCTTTAACATAAACGTTATAGTTAATAAATAACATAAATATGTACACATATATAAATCACTGGTAATAAAAAGCTTATAAAAACTTTGGAAGACAATAGAATATGGAAGAAATGTCATGGTCTTTGTAAATGAGAATTTTCTAAAGCTTCTTTCTTTATGTTTATTTCTCATATTAAAGAGTATATGGTTTTATTTCCATATAAATCGTAACTCTAGTAAACTAGTCTTTGCATTTGTGTTGCTCCAATTAATGATCAAGTAGGATGATTTGAAAGCCTTGTTTAATACTAATGAGCTATCCCAGACTTTTTTATTCACGTTGTATTTTATAATCCTAAAAACTAGTCGTAATGGATGCGACCAAGTCCTCTTTCGATGACACATTTCCATTATTGCATGTACCATTCGAAATCATTTTCATATTGATTACTATTTTAAAATTTAGCTTGGCTGTGTGTATCGTTGATATTTACGGCATTTCATTTCCGTATGCAGAGATAAAATTAAAATTTTCCAAGGTCATCCGTACAGTTCTATATTAGTGAACTATAGTTGTTAACTAAGAATCAAGGGACTAAATCAAGCTTCAGAGACGAAATATTTAAGGAGAAAAATTACGCAATTACATATAATTAAGGCATTAGAACAAATGCGGCCGTCAAGTCTGAGACAGACGTGGGCAGACGTAGAAGGTGATGACTGGATATCTTTGAAGTCTTTAACACAAGATTTATTGCCTATACTCTGAAGTGGGAAGAATAAAAGGAAGCGTTAATCGCATTCAGCTGGAGACGCTTAATGTACTCGTGGAAACGAGTATAAGGTGAAACGGGTTGGCTACCTATCCAACTAGTTAGTTTTAGGATAATGCGTTATACAAAATTTATATAATAAAAAGGCGTAAGTCTAGTGCAAATATTATTAACCCACTTTAACTCACAAGATTTGGTAGAGTTTGATATCATGTTTACAAATTATGTTGGTCTCACTTTCTATTAACAAGAGAAGTGCAAAAATCATCAGAACTGAAAATTGCATTCTTTATCTATTTAATGCCACTGATTTTCAATACAAGAAGTTTATTGCAAAACACTGTCCTGCGCCCTTTTAAAGACAGTTGCTGGATATGCCTATATTGTACTAACACAGAATGACCGGTACATATTACAACGATCGTACGCGGAAGCGAAAACCAGCGAAAAAGAAGTAGTGCAACACGGCAGGAAGCGCTAAAACCAGAGCAAATCGGGACTTGGTTACAGTAGCAACAAATGAATATAAGTTACCCCTAAGTAAGAGAGAGGGAGAAATTGAGTTTTTATTTATGAACGCTCTTTAACTGCTGTGGTTCTCAGTATACCTCCCATATTGGGCATGAAAGACCGCTTAATTTTGCTCTTTATGGAACTTGAGGTTCTTTTACGTGCCTTATATTTAACACACGGAACTAACGGTTTTACTTTTCTTCCAAAGGAAGCCATGCTAAGAATGTTTACACCCGAAAAAAAATCAATCGCCTTACGCCGGTTTTGAACCAGTCACCTCGGGAACTACAGGCTTGCATGTTATCGCAAGACCACGGAGGACAACACCCCCATGTGAGTCAGATTCTCTCAGTACCCTTCAGTTGCACTGCTGCTGTCATCCAAGTCTCCGGTATCATGAAATGTCTTTAGTAGTGCACGTCAAGAACTCTCAAAGCATGTGCACTTCTTTCTATTTTCTTTTATTAATCTTGTTGGAAAGTATGAGTGCGGAATGGATAGGGACTGAAGGAACGGAAATTCAGGATATAGTGGAGTATCTTCATGGCTGCCACTACGGTCAGTTAAAGGAAGAACTAGTAGCGGGATATGAGGCATATCGTTATTGATTTATTTATTCTTGTTGACCTGTGATGTGTGTATCGCATTTTGTGATTCTGCTGTATGGGGAATACATGTTCGTAATGAAAACTTGTACCTTTCATGAAACCTGGGTCCGCATCAGATCTTGCCAGGTCTTCAAGAGGTCCAGCGTGCTGTTGTGACTGAGAGGTTGTGGAGTGGCTCTAAGTGACCGCTCGTCTCTTTTCTTCGGCATTGTCGCTCTCTGTTAATATTGACATATTTGTTTGCTAACGTCGAAGCTATGATAGGAATGGTCTGAAACCACAACCTAGGGATCACTGGGCCAGCGCCTAACGAAATGAGCCGCTCAGACCGAAGTCGCTGGCTGTTGCTAGTATGGAGTGGCATGCTCATGACATTGTAGCTGCTAATCAACGGCAATTGTGTTTTGGATGTCCGTAAGTTCTTTCGAAGCGATTAGACTAGGCCAAGAGGACCGATGGCAGAAAGAAATAAGCCTTGGCATAATACTAAATGGACTCAGTCATAGGCATTCTGTCTTCAATCTCCCATAATTTCAGCCCTCAGCGAGTGACCTCTGCGCTAATACAGCTCCGGTACAGGAATCCGGGGTTAAGCAACTCAAATAACTATAATACCATCACACAAGGCAAAGAAATATTACGTCATTATATCTGAGGAAAAAATATATTACTTGTTGCCTTGTCAGCATGCAGTAACAAACATTGTACTACTTAGATTAAATTAGATTAAGGGGATCTTTGATTGCACTAGGCCCCCACACGTCAGCCTAAAAGCCTTATTGTGTAACCCCGATAAGGTTTCCCTAGGTTCGAATTCTGAGCTCCGTGCCCTTATCAAGCTCCAGAAGCTTGATTCCTATACCAGATTTTGATCCTAAATTTCCCATACTATAAAAAGGATGTAGCTTCTCCTTTCTAGAGACGGGAAATCAAATACAATATGTGCCTACAGCTGATTCCTCAGCTTGTCTACACAACCGAGAAGTGGGATCTTCATGAAATGTCCTCACCGTATAGATTTTTCTTAAAATATCCTTGTCTAGTACTTAATACAATTTCTATTTTAAACGTGCTTCTACCCAGGTCTAATAAAGCCGTACATAGAGCACAGTGAGAAGCCATGGCTAGCCTCCTAGCTAGTTTCTGACCTGAGTAAGTTTGCCATCTAGCTAGATGGTTCTCTTTTACCCATGCTTTGATTTAGTTTTGACTGCATTCACGCTTATTTCGAACACAGGTTCTGGGCCACAAAATGGATTTCGCACCCTTTCTTGCCAAATAATCAACTTTCTCATTTTATTCAATCCCCTATTGCCCTTGTAGCTCAAGGTTATTCTGGCACCAAAGGTATTAATTTAAGGATTGAACACAATCCCAAATCAGCTTTGATGTTATCTGACACAAGGATAGTGGTTTGAGCGCACTTTGATCCAATCATCTTGGAGGGAAGGGATGTTTTGCTGTTCGTGTTGTCCGCCATTTGGTTGGCTTTGTCGAATACAAACACTGGTGATTTATAAATCTGGTCAAATTAGAATGATAACGAACATTCAATATATAATCACCATTGTAACATAAACAACTTTATGCTTAAGTTGTGTTAAGAGTCGTATGTGCTTATCTGTAGAGTGCAGATAAATTAAATGAGTAATATAGCGCAAAATATGCCTACTCTTTCAGTCAGTGACCGACTTAGGGAGATATTTTCCTCTTCCGCAACATACAGCCACAAAAAAGCGAGTAAAATGATTTCCACCCATTCATTAAAACATGTGCCAGTATATATCTATAGCATTTGGCGTAGAATCTATTCAATAGACGGCAGTACTTCTGTTTGCTAAGGACATAAAGGAGCCTCACAGACATCTCTCCCACTTTCATTAAGCTACATAAGTAAATATGTTTTATTTATGTATTAAAATCAATAGCTTTGTTTTAATATTAAACATCATCCCTAGCAAAACCAATTGTCACTAACGAGCTTCAGTTAGGCATAGCCTCAAACAAACTTGTACATTGGAAACATTTAAGCTATAGGTATGTAATTCTAAAGGATATTTCATATGCAATAGTTCATAAGTCGTGAAGAAGATTCTAACGAGCGTCGATTGTTTGCATCGTCGTAGTTAGTGTATGAGAGACAGAGAAAGTGAAGAAAGACACTGAAAGACTGAGGCAAGGTTATGAAAAGTAAAAGTTGTGAGTGTGATAGTACGAACGACTGTAGACTGTGTTAACGACGAGAAGAAAACTGTATTTGAGATAAAATTTTAGAAGACAATAAATTAATAGAAAAGTAACCAGACTGCACTTTGGTCGTCTTTGTCATAACAATTATAATAATACAATAATATTTTACGTGTTTCGAGGCTCATTTTAACGGACTAATGTAACACACACTGTTTCAATCTAAGCAAGAAACACAGTTTTCGTTTGTATACACATATTACTGATGGTAAAACTGAACAAATCAAATAATATCTGGGTTTACCTCAGCTATTATGTCGTCACGACAAAAGAAAAATTGTGGTTTTGTGTCCCTATGTGAAATAACAGCGTGCAAATAATAATCGCAGTCAGTATTCTGAAATAATGTCTTCCGCAACACTTTTTATTTCAAGTTAAAAGCTAAACATTTGATCCAATGCGTAATTACTTATTCACCAAACATAAGTAACGAGGTGATCTTTGCTATTTAATATGTTAAAAAAACTCCGTTTTCTGTTTAAATGGAGCGATTCTGCAACTTTATTGAACTATATTAGAATGTTATATAGACAGAAAATAAATATTATTGTAAATTTAGTAGCAGTGTTTCAAGCCTAATACTTCATTTTTAAATAATTAAGAATAAGAATACTAAGAGTTGCAATCAGTAAGTACATGAATAGTTGAAGTTAAGTACCTTTCCGTACCGTTTCCTCTATTTATACTTTCTTACGAGGAATTCAGTTAAACATTGTGTTATTAAATACCATCTTTTCATAATATTTATGTGAGAGCTGCAGTTGTAGTACCCTCCATTCTATTTGTTTCTTTTTAGAAACATTTATTATGTTAAATATACTCAGCACTGAAATTGCTAATTTCTTCAAATTCGAACTAATTTAGCTGATTTCACTGCACATTTTTACTTTCTCTACGCCGTATAGTAAAGTAGAGGAAGTATTTTATTCCACCCAAACATTTGATGCCGAGATTTCACCGAAAATATATGTTTGAGGCCCACTGAATCCAAAAAGAAGCATTTTTAGGAAAATGTTCGTATGTGTATATCTGTATGTCTGTATATGTCTGTCTGAGTGTGTGTGTCTGGTGTGTCTGTTAAAACTGTGAACAACATAACTCAAAAACGAAAAGTCTTAAAAAATCAAAGTTGGTATTGGAGTTTAATGTCTTTCAAGGATGCGGCATGAAGTTTTTGAAGAAAATTGCTAAACTTGCTTCACCCTTTTCCCTTTCTATGGAGCATTTTTCGAAAATTTTCATTTTCTTGAAAATGGCTCCAACGATTTTGAATACATTGCCCTGTGTTTGAGATATTTTTATGACAAATGAAATTTATATCTTAAATTTTCTGGCAGCAGCCCCTGTAATCGTATTTATTCTGGATGACTTTTGCATACCTGTTTAACCGTAAGAGATAGACTGAATATTCCTATACAAAAGGGTAGATCTTCCTAAAATACACAGTTGATGCCAAAATCAATTTTTTATAGAGTGAACCATTTTGGAAATATGCCTTCTTATTTGTGTGATTTTTGGAGAACTTATACTTCAGTCAAATGGAACATCGTTATTCATGTTTTATACGTTAACAGTGTAAAGAGAACAGAATTCAAAAGCTTTAAAAGATTTGACTATAGCTCAATATTCTTATATTCTCCTTGTACCTACAAGGAAATAATCAGTAAGATAATTTCTGCAAATGTTTATCTCAGCTAACACGAAGAAGATATAGGAATAAGAGTTTGTAAGAATTATTAGCACAAGGGTCGATAAAGTCATGTGTGTGCAACAAATCAGATTATTTCTATATAATTGTAGCATGAAATTAATTTTCGTAGTCTTATGTATCTAACTCAAAGAAACCACTTCGTTCCCCGCCCCACACCCAAAAAATAACGCAAAAAATTATATATTATGTGCACATTACTCTTTGAATAATGATATTTAAATCAAAGATTATCTTTTGACCATGGCATTTTTTTAAAAAAATAAGATATAGCCTACCCCACTTTTATTTTCTAAAAATCAATGATATACTGAAATAGTTGAATTCCTAAATCCAAAACTATTCTTTATACATGAGTCATTCAATAATTAGTGGCAAAATTTGAATTAACAATAAATAAAACATTCTTGGAGCATATTGGAGAGCTTAGAAGTAATGTCCTCCAACATGAGCTCTTCTCCACACATCAGGGAGCCGACGGATGCCATCCACAGCATCTTGTCCTAATATTCGAACAGCCCGCTCTACTGCTGTTATAGTTGCCTGTCTGGTTCTAAAGTGAACTCCTCTAAGTGGTAATTTCATTTTCGCAAAAATGGTCGAAATCACATGGGCTCATATCTGGGGAGTATGGAGGATGCTCCAGAATTTGCCAGTTCCATCTGCGAAGTAAATTAACAACAGGGGCAGACGTGTGAGAGCTAGCACCTTCATGTAACACAAAGGGATGAGAATCCAGTAGATTTGGATGTTTACGACGCACAGCTGGTGGTAAATGGTGTTCCATAAAGTGATTGTAATATGCACCATTAACACGATTTCCTTGAGGAACTGAATTTGTGATAAGAACACCGCCAAAATCATAAGCAACAATGAACATGACTTTAAGTGGATCCTGTTCTTGTCGATACATTTTTGGCTGTGGTGAATCAATATGTCGTCACTCATTTGATTGTCTCTTTAATTTTGGTTGGTAGCATCGAACCCACGTTTCATCTAATGTTATGATACACTCACCTTCATGTTCATAGAATTCTAAGTGTAATCTCGCTGTTTCCATCCTCTGCCACATTGTTTCCTCTGTAAGATAGTGTGGAACCCATTGAGCGCAGATTTTCTTCATCTTTTACTTCTTCTTAAGTATGTGGAGAGTCGTACCAGGAGCAACTCCAGCTTCCCTTGCTAGTTCAATACAAGTTCAACAATGATGTTCTTCCGGCAGTGCTATAACAGCATTCACATGCATATCATCACTTGCTGATTGTGGTCTGCCAGCTCCACGTTTTTGATGAACGTCTTCCCTTCCTCTACGAAATGCGTTCGCCCACCTAGCCACGGTACAATATGGTAAAGTCTGTCTATCACAAGCTTCCAATAATTCTGTATGGCACTGTCGAGCATCGATACCTCTTGCAACCTGAGTTTTAATGAAGTATCTTTGTTCGTATTTACTAAGCATATTTAGATCACTAAAATTGTCTACAATTAAACTTCCTAAAAATGTCTTATTAAATAAAATTGTCTTCAAACTCACAGCTAACAAACATTAGATGCTCTTATTTTTCATTGTTATCAGCTTACGTGATTTACCACTGATAGCACCAAACGCAGGCAGTGTTGCCACTAATTTTTGAATGGCGCATGGATAAACAAGACAATCTGTAGATCTTTTCATCAATTTTCAAAGAACGTGTACTGAAAATATCGGATACAAGGTGAAGTAAATTGAATAATAGGGAGAACATTAAAATGGCAAAAGTTAAGAACATAATAAACTCAAGTTACTAAGTTCCATACGCTAATTAAACAAACTTACGCATATCCATGTTAAATGTCGTATTGGTATGTTAATGTCCAGAAAAGCAAAAAATTCAACTGCAAGCTGATTCTAAAATTTCAATGTATCTTTTGCATTATGTTTTTAAAAAATCTGATGTGTTGTTACCTACACACAAGATGTTCTCTACTCATTATCGTACAAACTATTATTACATCTGCTTCAGGATAATCTAGATAAATATTTGTATAAATGGCTTTATAACGCAGTGGCGGCTCGCAGTCAAAATTTTAGGGTAGGCAAAGTGTAACAGTAACAACAACAAACAACAACAACGATGATGATGATGATGATGATGATGATGATGATGATGATGATGATGATAATGATAATAATAATAATAATAATAATAATAATAATAATAATAATAATAATAATAATAATAATAATAATAATAATAATAATAATAATAATAATAATAATAATAATCCCCATTTATCCGAAATATAGGGAGCGAAGTCATTGCTGATAACGCAAACAATATATTGTTTGGTTGTTTAATAAGAGCAGAGTGAATGAGTGTGACTTACGGACGAATTACCACCAAGACTAAAATCACGAGTGTCGGCAGACTTTTTTCCAGGGGGGGCACATGTTGGAAATTTGCAATCATATAATATTAAATCATTATTTTACTGTCAAAATTTATAGTATTTGTTGCAGACAACCGTATTAATTTGTGCTAAACAAAAATTTTTCTTTACATCAAAATTAAAATAATAGTTTAAAAGTCAGTAACTGACTGCACATTAAGTTCACCAACTTCCAAGGGGGGGGGCCGTGGCCCCCCTTGCCCCCGTTTCGCGACGCCCATGACTAAAATAGATTAAGAAATTGAAAAATTGTCTGACTGCAGCTTTGTGTTGAATAGCTAAAACACTCCTCTTTTCATTGTCAGTGCACCGCGAAAGCGAAATTTGTAATAGTTCACTAATTAAGTCGGTCATACTGGTATTACACAGAGATAACGACAGATTCAGATCTGTGAGATCTTCGTTCGTGGAGTATGGCTGTTCGGAAAATGTCGCATAAATTCGGATTTGGGCAGGCAAGTGTTCGGACTGCTGGCAGACGCGTCTACGCATGCTCGGAGTGCATATACAGACCGAATGTTTCCTTATCCCTATTCAAGGGCCTCGTACTGAGGAAATGGGGCCGGGCAGGCAGAGGTTAGGCTAGCCTGCTCTCCACTACCCAGGTTCCATGCGTATCATTTCTGCCGCGCGTTTCAAACACGCAGCGCAGTTTTGATGAATCGGAATTGAGATTAAAGGATTTGATCATGCGCTGGTCATTATAACCGAGAAAACTTTTCTTGAACTGCAATTTAGGGGAAACTGACGGTTCAAATGATAAAATGCAGAATCATAGTTAAACATTATTTGTTGATGTATTACGATAGGGTAGGCAATGCCTACCCTGCCTACCCTGAGGAGCCGCGCCTGTTATAAAGAGAAATAGGGAATAAAATATGCTTAAATGATATTCAAATCTTTTAAAAGCTGGTCGCTATGTGATAGCTCTGACATTTCATTTTCTCGTTTGCGAAAAAGCGGGAAAAGCAATTATGAGAAAAGTATAAGTTTTGGAGAAATATCAAACCAATGACAGGAATATCTCGGAATTGTTTAACTCCAAAAACAACGTATTTGATATAAATTGTGTGCTTTAACATCTACTTTTTGTGTAATAAGATTTTGTGTTTGCGTTACGCTTTAGTAGTTATGCAAACGTTATACAGAATGAAGAGGATTTCAGAGGCTATTCCCAGAAAATTCAAGATATATGCACATTTCATTTGGCGTAAAAGTATCTTAAATGTATGGCAACTTAATCAACATCATCAGACTCATTTCTGAGAAAATGAAAATTTCCGAAAACTTTGTAGTTAAAGGGAGGAGAGTCTTTGAACATCTTTGTGTCGTACATGGAATTTTCAAAAAAATATTTCTTTTTTAATTCAAGAACTCTCAAAATATGTATTTACGGTAAAATATCAGTATCGAATTTTTTATGGAATACAACACTTCATCTTCCTGTAGGTACATATAAAGAAAGTGAAATGTTTTTTGTTTGTTTGTTGAAGAGTCACTACGGAATATCCTTAAACTTAATGAACTTAGCTAGCTTTTCGGTTTGGTTTTGCCAGAACTCACTAATGGGTTCCGATAGTACATGCACTATCTATCACAAAAGTAAATACCAATCTTCAATGAGACCTGCGAGAAGGGTCATCTAATTCTCAGGCGTTCTTAAATAGGTGGCATGAGAATGAAATTTGTGATATACGTATGCTTTCCTAGCTGTTCAGAGGACATGACAATCACTGGCCCACCTCGCAGTTTTGAAGAGCAATATTTCAGCAATCATTCTAAATTAACGCGGAAATATTGCAAATTCAAGGTACAACATCTGCAGAAAATATGTTATTATTGGGATTTGACTAAATAGTGGACCAGAAGAAAAAAACGATGCCAGTGTTGAGCCCTTTTCTAACCAAAGTAAACTTAATCATCCGCACATAATTCCTATACTCAGTTGTATCTGAGAGCCTTTAAGCACGTTCCCACAGACCCAGAATAATCTGTGAACTTGTATCGAATACCAGTACCGCATAATTTTTCTCCCCTTCTTTTCTGCCTTAAAGGGAACATTATTATTTATATAAGCTGTGCTAAATTTACTATTATAAAATATTATCATATTATCATATATCAAAGGCATTTCTCTATAAATGTAGAAGATTATTACCATATTAAGAATTTACTTCCGTCGTGCACTGTCAGTGCTCAGTTATCTTATCTTAAGTAAAGATTATATCTTGTTCATGTTATAAAATATCGACGTGCACGAAAACAAATATTTCAGGCACAATAAAATAATCATTTTATAAAATTAAATCCCTCACTATGATTACATTCACTTGTAGTTTCTATCCAGTAATAGGGCACAAATATGCCAGAATAATACTCAAAGCATTGAAGGAATTTGAATTTAGTGTATTACAAATACCATACAAAAGAAAATGGGGTATCACGGCCACAAAAATGCATTGTAGAAGAACTTGATGCCAGTGATTACAGTAGTTAATGATGTATTAAATAGGATGCAATTTAGTTGTAGATTCCCTCATCGTTGGACCTGACAGCGTTGTCATTTCGCTGTTTTCCAAGGACTACACAATGTTGTCATGTGCCCATTCACTCAGTTTCTAGACGTGTGTCTTTATCCTGATTCTCCATTCCTGATAGAAAGCTCTACAGAACTAAAGACGCTCGTTAATTTCCCATTTCAGAAAATAACTATGCAGGAGGCGAGGTTTGAACCAGCGACACTCGGTACTTTCAACTCCTACGAATAGCCACGTAACCATTTCGGCTACTTCTGGGTTGGGCACCGTGCGCTCTATTCTTGTGATATTAAGTTACATTTCATCATCAAGTTAGCAACAAACTTCCTTGCAAGGCGGAAAGTTCGAATTACTAATAACAAACGTTTAAATTCTTTACTTTTGTTCCTAGATGTTCGTTTACATTTATTAGCGGAAAAAAGTACATTATTTAGTACAAATGTGAGTATCACAGTGTTCAGTATAGATGTGTAAGTTACTTTTATTAACGACGACGACATACTGGCAGGCTGTGGTTCAGCCCGACGATATTTTGCTGCGTACCTACCCTTAATAGGGTTTAACCGCAGATAGAATTTTTGGTAAAGGGTGGTTAAGGGTGCTGTTTTTTTAATTTAGGTTAAGGCTTATATAATAAGGAGGCTATTTTGCCCCTTAGCTGATGACTCACAGAAGTCAGCAATTATTATTATTAACGACAATGATAAAACAATGTTATATAAGTATAACTGTTTCATCTAAAATGCCATTTACATATGTGCTGGCCTATCACAGCACAACAGCGTCCTTCAGAGGCACATGAGGGGAAGGTCGGTGGATCTAAATACCACCTATTTAGTCCTCCCGGCTAGGTCCGATGGACCCGTTGACCAACGATAGGTGTGGTCCTCCTTGCAAAATGGGGGTTTAAGTCGGGTGATGTAACTGCCACATTGTAAAACTGGTGCCCGTTAAGAAAACAGTTACATGAAAGCCACTACAGTTCAAAAGTATTGGAAAGCACGAATGCTAATGACTTCATTGCCAGATGCAAGGCACTAGAAAACAACATATAAGTATTACACATTCCCGTCGATAGACATTTGAAAATTCTGCTGTCCAAATCCACGTCCATACCTGATGGAGCATTTAAATATGAGATAGTTTACTGATTTAATGCATTTAATATGATATACCTTATAGGCATAGTTAAATAATAGTAACTTCATAACAAACGCTCTACTTTCTGTTGCAGTAGATGGCTGGTCCTCAAACTTGAGGTTAGAATCTGATCTGTTTGCAACAACTCTTTTATTTTATCGTTCTTTTAGGGTGTACAGATCACCTTACCGAGGAATAGCCTAAATCGTTGCGTCGCTATTTTTAGGATTGAATTAAGCCAGTTTTTGCCTTCCACAAGTTCTTTTTTCTGAAATGAAAAATTAGCAAATGTCTTTAATTAGTCTATAGTTGTTTTTATCAAAAAGGATAAATCAGGATAAAGTTACACTTTAGAATCTGACCTGAGGATCGAAAGGAACAAAATGGCAACGTGCAATGTACAAACATTTGCTTAACATTCACATAACCCTCAACAGTATAGTGTTATATTTAATATATCATTAACTGCTTTATTCATTGACATTCACTTCTCGTAATAATACACTTTAATGAACAACTGTGCCATATTTTATAGTATCGAACACTTTCCTATGATAAGCAATATCTTAAATTCATTTTATTTTGACACTTTGAGTCTTATTCTCACATAGCATGATATTTGTGTAGTATTATGGATAATTAAGTAATAATGAAAGTAATCGTTCTCAATGATTACATTTTCTAAAGTAATCATTTTCGTTTCTTGTGCCTGAACCATTTTAGTTTCCGTGCATATCGATGTTTTCTAACATCGAACAAGATATAATGCTTTATTATATCCGTTGTAAGCTAGCTAAGCATGGACAGTGCACAAAGAAAGAAAATTGTTTAACATGGCAGATGCCTTTGAATGCGGGTATTTAAAGGAAGATATTAGGTACTAACCTCTGGAAGCATGATTGACAGTTGAAGTAGGGTATTCCTTGTTCTATCTGCAACAATTTGTAAACAATATCTTTCAAGCTTTCAGTTCTAAAACTTTATTCGTATTGCAGCACTATGATAATATTGTATAATAGTATATTTGGCAGAGGTTATATAAATAATGTTGCTCCTGTTAAGACAGAAAGGAAGGGGAAAATTATGCGGTACGTGGGATTCGATCCAAGTTCACAGAATCACGCTGTGTCCGCGGTAACGTGCTTTAACGCTCTCAGATACAAGTGAGTGCAGGAATTGTATGTGGATTATTAAGCTTACTTGTTAGCAAAGAGCTCAACACCGGCATCGTTTTTTACTTCTGATCTACTTTTTAATCAAAACCAATAATAACAAATTTTCAGCAGATGTAATGTCGAATTTGCAATATTTACGCGTTAATTTGGAGTTATTGCTGAAATATTGATTTTCAAAGCTGAGAGGTGAGCCAACGGCTGCCATGTCCTCTGGACAGCTAGAGAAGCATTCGTATACCTATGACAAGTTTCATTCTCATATTTAGGAACGCATAAGAATTAGGTGACCCTTCGCGCAGGTCTCACTGAAGTTGGGTATTTACTTTTGTGAAAGGCAGTACTTAAACAGATATATACCTATGCGAAAAACAGTACATGTTTGTTCATTTTCCAGCAGGTTCAAAGCGCCGTGTAGAAGAGGAAGTTCTCTAGTGGGGCATTGCATCGCTGGTCCCTTTGCCCCAGCACAAAGAGAGTGTGTGTGTCTTTCGTTTATCTGCATCGAATTCTGTTTATTCAGCCAGCTTAACTTCTCTAATTACATCGGGAAAGTGCGGATATCGATAGAAACGTCATGTTGAACTTGGGGTCCCTATGGAACGGCACGGAGCATGCGCAAAGCCTTGCAGTTTCTGGGATTACCTCGGCACACCGCAAGTTTCGGCATGGGAGTTGAACTTTGGGGAAGCTGGAGTATCAATTGGCGATGATGGGAGATTTCAGCCAGGGAAGGGCATCTGTCTACCGCAAAGGTAACTAACTAGTACTAAATCTGCTGCAAGCATTTCAAGTGGCAAACTTTCTAAACGTGGTTTCTAATTACACTGGCCGCAACGCAAGCGGGCTTGTGCTGTGACATTAGGCCATTTAAAGGTAGTAAAAATCGTTAGACTGGCTCCTATTTTGTCCCTAAACTGCCAAAATTTACTGACAACAGTACACTTCCGAGTTTAGTTTCCATGCTACTGTTTTGTTATTCAAAAAGCATAAAGTTGATTCAGAAATACTCCATAAGTAACAACAGCATAATCCTTAAGTAATAACAGTAATTTAATAGTTGCTTATGTAACTACTGTATAACCTGACTGATCGTGACATGAATGTCACAGTGAAAGCATTATGTACGTGCTATACAGAACGTTTAATGCAATTTTAGCATTTACGAAAAATAATATGATTAGTTTTGTGGATGGAGAAACGGAAAATGCCTTAGTTTGCTAATGAAACCACATTACTGGTGTACTTTTCAGCGCTGGTGATTATGTAAACGTTTATTACTTCTTAATGTGGTAAGTAATTTAAGGTTAAATTGTAAGTGCTATTTTCTTTTTTCAGTCGAAGATTAAATGGGGGTGATTCTTGTGCTTGAATGCTGCTGCAGTTGCGAGAGTGACAATTTAAGGTTTCTTACAGGCACATTGGGGAAAATTATGTTGTGACGGTGATGATGTCATTACTATCTTGTCATTGTAATTTCGCACGATTTATGCCGTCATAATAAGCCGTTTTCATAGTAGAACCGCACATATACGGCGTAGGGAAGTTGCGATCCCATCGACCAGTGGGAAACCACTGCAAACAGCCTTGGCGGGAAAATTAAAACCTTCCGGGGTTGGGAGAAAATGCCCAATCCCTACCTCAAGAACTTAGGGTCTACCCGAGCACCCTGGGGATCTTAAGCATTGGGCTAATCCCCCAGCTTTAAGTAATGTCGGATTCAAAAAGAAAATGTACAGTTCAATAGACTAGCAGACGATAGAATGAAGTTTAGAAAATGGATCCGAGGTAAGCCCCTGACGCCACGATAGTGGTAGAACTGTGAGGTTGAAGAAGACTGCGTATATATATTTTATCCGACCAAAGATAATAAATTGAGAGTTTTACATTTGTGAAATCGTTATGCAAGGAAGACATTTCGTATAGCAGTTTTCATTCAGCACAATATAATTCTCAAGCCTTCAATTCTCAATTCCCCAATAAAAAACAGTAGTGTCCACCAATACTCTCAATATAAGATTCCAAATACATATTTAATAAAAAAGCGTCATCACTAATGGCGTGGAGATGATACAACTGTTGAGAACGGTCTATTTCCTTAACCTAAACTCCAGCCTTGCCGAAGGTTCGATCACAAACATGTCATTTAGTAACTTCCTTTAGCAGTTATTCACTGTATCTGAATCCAAGCAACTGTTCGTTCATATCTCTTATCTGGTGGGTATTTACTGCGTAGTTACATTGTTCAAGTGCACAGGAACGCAACATTTTCAGTTTCTTAATCAGATTGCTCATATTTTCTGTCTCCTGACTAAAGAAGTTAGAAATGGAAAACATTTTATTTAATATAATTTATTAGCTATACATTTACTTTTCAGACAATAACGCATCGGTAAAATCTGCTAAAAATGTGACTGCATTTAGCTTTTTTTTAACACATTTATTACTATACAGCGTATTAAAGAGCATCAAGGCAAATATTTGTATTGCTAACTTAGAACAGGGCACTGAACAACATTACATCAATCTTTACTTCAAATGCAGGCTAATAATGTTAATTAATAACAGTAACATGTTGTAAGGTTGGTTAGTAGCTCTAAGTACGCGTATTTAATTGGTACTGTACCATAGAGGTATGTTGAATTTCAGTTCCATTTTTGTTAACTGTTTTTCTTTGGGCATCTTCTACATTTCAACAGGCTCTGTAGAACGCAGTGCATAACTTAGCTTGAGATCTTCAGGAGAGTTTCAGCAATGATGAATTCGAAAGTCGTGCACTATTTAAAATATTTAATAGTTGAGCTGAAATTTATTACTTTCAATTATTAAAATAAAAAAAAATGAAAATCTCAACAAAATGGAACAAAATAAAGATTTTCTCTTAAAATAATTAAAATTAAGGGATAGCTACACAAGAATTTCTTGATATATGTGAATTTACAGAAAGATAAAACTTTGGGAGCGCTACAAAAAATCGTGCAGTTTAAGGGGCATTTCAAATTACTGCATCAAAAGGTAATGAATTGTCAATAAAAATAATATCTTAAAATAGTTTGACATAACCTGTGACAATTCTATGTGGGTTAGTCTCGGCGACGATTGATACGGAGTGGTTTGGTTTCACAGGTTTTGGTTTTCACCCTGACTAGCAGAGTGCTACGGTCACACCACTGAGGATGTTCAACGCAGTTTCGAACGAAACGTCTGGAAGGAGATTTTCCACTAGACCACGGCCCACAAGTCCAGATACTCATTTTGGAGTTGGAACTGTTAGTGTACTCACGGAGTCGATTTGCTTACTACGAAATCTGTGTGTACAAGAATCACCCATGTTGCCAAGATCTATTTACTGCTGTGATAGGTATTACATGTTTATCTGACAACATGTGTACTGTATATGATACTAGCGTGCATAAATATGATGAGACAGTACAAAATGTTTACGTAGCATATTCCTAAAGCTTGTGTACTTCTCTCACTGCTATTCTCTCAGTATTCGACGGTCCTCCTAGCGATAAGCCCACATGTGTTGCGTTGTGTCACAATAGTAGTCAATTCTAAGCTGAAAATGTTACGACGGAAAGGAATATCGGAATAGAGATATAAATATTCTTGAAATATGCGTCTGATTCTGAAACCCACAAAGTGAATTTGAATTTTCCAGTGATGGTAATGAGGTAGACGTTGCTGAAAACATAAAACATGCAACGAAACGAAGATGACAATGATAATGAAGGAAAACATTGAGAAAAAGATGAACAACTAGTGCAAATTATTTGATTGTGACTTATTTTCGGAATGGGAATGAAATATAGATTACTACCCCTGATGCTGGAATTTCAGGTAGGGGTAACAAAGACGACCAGGGTCTACAGGATATTCGAACAAGAACTGTCGTAATGAAAAGTTCCAGTTTGATATTGACAACGTGAGTTGACCAATAAGGATGGTTAAATGGTTCAGAAGGATTGAGTGGATATATATTTGCATGAAATGAGAACGTTTCTGGGTATTGTGATCCTGACTTGTGTTTACAATTCAAGAAATTGAGATAGCAGGCAGCTTTTGAATGTTGGGAATGTCCGATCATTAATGTCTCGCCACCACTTCCATGTTATTCTGAAGGTGTTGAGCTTTGACAGTGCAGTGGACCATTGCGAGCAAAGGTAAATTGACAAATTAGAACAAATCAAAGAAGCTTTTGTTATGTAGGAAACTATCCTAAGGATAGCCTACATTGAATGATTATGCTTGGCCGTGAATGAAAAGTCTTCATAGGTCGCTGTCCATTCCATCTATATGCTCCATAAAATATGATACATATGCAATAAATATCTCGGCTGTTTGTGAAAGTGAAATAAGCAACTGCTGGAAGATAAAGTATATTTATGGAAGGAGGAATTAACCAAAGCAGTGCGACTTCGAGAGAATGCTGTGGACGGTGACTGAAGTTGAAAATCTGGACGTAGTGCCAGTCTCTCAATTTAGCTCTTCATTTGTTGTCAAAAGACCTGACACTACTCGATACTATCAGAAAAAGAGGTGAACTGGCTGCCTAATTGTTTACGTCTAGAGAACATGAAGTAAAGTAAACTATTTGGCTTTGAAATGGAAGTGATAATACGCTCTTATAGTCGTAATAAGAAGAAAGTTATCAACATTCTAAGCACTTTTCATGATACACCAATGGTATTAACATCTGAAGTAATAAGATACAATGCCACAAAAGGTGGCGTTGAATCTTGGACCACAAGACACGATGCTATAGTGTGAAATGAAAAACATGGCATTGGTTTTCTTCAACATGATCATTCTAAGCGTAACGAACGTCTGCACAATCTGGATGATGATCAACAATTGTATAATGAGACGATGGGATTTCATCATAAATTTGAGAAAGCAACTTGGAAAAGAAAAGAAGTCATGAAGTGAATAGTAGCAATGGGATTTAGGGAGGTCAACGGACCCAATCTGGGGCTAAGGAGAGTAGATATTCATTTTATGAGATAAGAAAAATGTTAAATGAACAGTTGTAACTGCACCACACCTGTATGCTCAGTGCATTATGTAATCTGTGGTTGTAGGGAAAATTAAAATTAAAATTAGCATTGGCATATGGCCAATCCCGAAATGAAATTCTTGTTAATTTCTTCAAAGGGTAAAAAAGAGAAGGTATTATATTTAACTAATTATACTTATGTGTTAAATAAAATATTTTGGGAATTGCGCTTGAAATCAGTTATAAATATCAAGTTATGAAGACAGAATTTGTTAACGTAGTTCACAGCAACTGGCAATTTCAAAAGGTTACGTTGCCAAGGATACCTACTAGCACAAGCTTTTCTCAGCAAGGAAGATGCGAAAGCAAGAAGATTGTGATACGACTTAAATATCAAGATGTAATTTGTGAATCACTTACCGTAAAAAGTACGCAAAATAAAATCTTAAAATTATTTGCTTATTTTCGAGTATTATTTCACAGCCAGTATAGTTAGTTACCGTTCATCGTCATTCCTGTGAGAATTCAACTGTATAAGTTTTGATCCGATGGTTTAAGCTTAGCGAGGGCAAAAAACAAAAAAAGAAAAGAAATCCTTTTCAGTGAAAAGTTCTGGGCCCAGCAGCTACTTAAATGTGCCCTTCGTTTAAAGTGTTTCTGTAAGGAGTGTGAAGACGTGTGAGGACCATGACTTTGGCCGCAGGACGAGCACCAGGAATCTATCAAACGTGATGTCGGGGTTTCAGCGTCATTGCATTTTGGGGCATTATCACCAACTTTATTTTATTTTCATCTTCTAATATCAGGTAAATTACACAAATAGAATTACATTGTGAGATTTTACCGAAATGCAACTACTGAGAACGCCTAAATCCAAAAAAGAACTTTAAGAGAAAGTTCCGCGCGCGTATGCATGTGTGTGTGTGTGTGTGTGTGTGTGTGTGTGTGTGTGTGTGTGTGTGTGTGTGTGTGTGTGTGTGTGTGTGTGTGTGTGTGTGTGTGTGTGATTTTGATTGAAATACCACATGTTTCAGATATTTTCATCTAAAACGAAAATTATAGTTTGAATTTCCTGATGATAGCCTCCGAAGTCCTCTAAATTCTGAATTCCTTTTGCATAATTCGTAAACCCTAAAAGATACACACAATTTGACTACACAAAAAGCGTAGATCCCGTCAAAGCACACAATTTATGACAAATACCATCTTGTTGGTGTGAAATACCAAATACTTTTGTTTTTGTACCACGTACGTAGTTTGCAGACAGAAAATGTTGTCCTCCACCCAAAAATTGGACACCGAGTTTTGACTAGAAATAAACGTTTTGGAATCTGCTGAATAGACAAACATTTTTTGAAAATGGTCCATGTGTGTATGTATGTGTGTGTTCATGTGTCTGTGAACACCATAACTCAAAAACGAAAATTTGATTAAATATCAAAATTGGTATATAACTAACATCCTCCAGGAATGCCGAAGATTTTTAAGAAAATCCCCCATCCCAAATTACGCTTTGCATGGAAAATGTTCTCAAAATTTTAATTTTCTCAAACATAGCTCTATATGATTCTGTTTAAAATAGTAGACTTTAAGGGGATAGTCAAATTTTTGAAGAGTTGGTCGCTATGTGAGGTTTTAAAGTTCTGTTTTCTTTGCATGGTCAAGAGATAAAAATAGAAACGAATAACGATTTCTCACCCGAGAAAAGTATAAACAATGGAACATATAAACATATAATAAGGAATATCTCGGAAATGGTTCAATCTACAAAAAAGAAACTACTTGACACACATTGTGTTTTAATGAGATATACGTTTTTTGTACAGTAATATATTGTCTATCTCTTACAGTTTACCAGTTATACAAAAGTACCAGGATAAACACGACTTCTGATGACATTTCCATACAATTAAAGATATACATTTTATTTGACACGAAAATATCTTTAACATATAGTATCAGTACCTATCGGTGCCTGCAGTGCCACATGTACTAACAATGGGCGTTAAACAATACAAAACATCTGATGTGTTGCACTCATATGACTGTCTCTACTGTTGTACTAACCATTCTTACAAACTCTTATTCCTATATCTTCTTCGTGCTAGTTGAGATAAGCATTTGTACAAATTATCTTATTGCTTATTTCCTTGTAGGTGCAAGGGGAACGTTGTGCAATTGTCAAATGTTTTAAAGCTTTGAGATTCTGTTGTCTTTGCACATTTAACATATAAAAAAATGAACTACGATGATCCATTTCACGAAAGTTCAGAGTTTTCCGAGACTCACACACATAACAAGGAATATATCCGAAATGGTTCACCCTACAAGAAAATTTATTTAGATATGAATTGTGTATTTTAGCAAGATCTACATTTCTGTATAGTACGATTTGGTCTATCTCTAACGGTTTACCAGTTATGCAAAAGTCGTCCCGAGTAAATACGACTACAGGGGCTATAGCCAGAAAATTCAAGATATACATATCATTTGCCATAAAAATATCTCAAACATATGACATTTTAATCAAAATCGTTAGAGCCATTTTCAAGAAACTCAAAATTTTCGAAAAATGTTCCATGTAAAGGGTAGTTTAGTGTGGGGCTATTTTCTTCAAAATCTACGTGTCGCATCCCTGAAAGACGTTAAACTTAAATACCAACTTTTCGTTTTGAGTTATGCTGTCCACAGACTGACACACAGACACACACACACACACACACACACACACGGACCTTTCCTAAAAATGCTTTATGGATTCAGGGGGCCTCAAAACATATATTTCCGGTGAAATATTGACATCGAATTTTAGGGTGGAATACAATACTTCCCCTACTTGCCAGTAGAGAAAGTAAAAATGTGACATTATAATAAAAATCATTGGAGCCATTTTTGAAAAAAAAAATCAATATTCTATGTAAAGGGTAGTTCTTTTTTAATGTCTTCGTGTCGCATCACTGGAATGTACTGAACTTAAATAACAAATTGTTGTTTGACCGACTTTTTGTATTTGAGCTAATGCTCAGCCACAGCCACACAGAAAGAGACACAGATAGACCATTTCCTAGAAATGCTTTTCCTTGGCTTCTAAGAGCCTTAAAAATGTATTTTCAGGAAATATCAAGATCGAATTTTTTGTGTGGAGTACACTACATACTTGCTCTACATAGCAGAGAAAAGTCAGGACTACTAGGACGCAAATTTAGATTTGAAATATTTTATAGTAAAATTATTTGTGAAATCGATATGCATTTTCAGCATGTGTATTTTTTGATAGGGTACCTTGAAAGTTGCACTGCGCTGGCTGTTGTGATAGCAATATCATTCTTTATAAGTGACCACTTAGATGTCTTATTGCTTACTTGAAGCAGATTATGTCGATTGCTAGAATCGGTATGTAATAATGAACATTCTATGTATACAATTAACATTTATGAATTGCCAATATAAAAAAGTGAATTATTCCGGGTGAAACTATTTATAAAAGAAATTGTCTATTTCTATTATAGCAATGCTAAATTTTATTGCACGAATACTGGATGGTGACAAAATTTACATATCTACTTTTGATGGTAGAACTTGCTGATCAAAGTAATTGATTTTGGACTAGTCTGTGTCACTCTTCTACCATATATTAGCCCACGTTTCGAGCGCTTATCACGTGGAAGTTAAATTCTTAACGGGTTTTCTCAGTATTCCTCTTCTTCTTAAAGCTCTTCATATGAGCATTATTATTTTTGGACAGGCTTTGCTGGCCCAGAATGACAACGAAAATCATTGACAGCATGTTGCTAAGACATTACAAATGATGAATATTCTTTAGTAGTGTTCTTGCTATATACGACACCACAGGCTATGAACCCTGGTGATGCATGCAACTAAATTATATTTGGGTAAGGAATTTTGGGAAGCAAATGTTCCAGATATAAGCTTAGGCCACCTCTCCTGGCATTTACCATTAAGGACGTCTGAGGAAAACCTAGGGCGAAAAAAGGCCTTATGGTTTTCAGGCTAACTCATCTCAGTGAAATTTTCATTTTAGGAGCAACGTCAAAATCACATGGGTTCATATCTGGGAAGTATGGAGCATGTTCCAGAATTTCTCAGTACCGTCCAAGAAAACGCTCGCCTTCACGCCCATAACGTCCTAAGTACAATGTCGCTATTTCCATCATATGCCACATGTTTTCGTCTTCAAGATTGAGTGGGAGCCATCGAGGGCACATTTACTTCAGCTTTAGGTATATGAAGAATCGTACCAAGAGCGGTTCTAACTTCCCTTGATAGTTCAATAAAAGTCATACAGCAGTACTCTCACTTGCTGCTTGTAGTTTGCGCTTCATGTTTTTGATGAACATCTTCCCTGCCTCTACAAAATGCATGTGCCCACCTAGCCACGGTACGATATGGTAAACTCTCTCTACCACAAGTTTCCAGTAATGCTGCAGGGCATAGTCGAGCATTCTTGTCTCTTGTAATCTGAATTTTAATGTTGTTTTGTTGGTATTTAGCAAACATTTTAGAGCGCTGCGGACATTATGGTGGAGCACTATATCACTACAAATATCTTGTAAATAAGATGTCTTCAAACTCACAGTTAAGACACATCACTGATCAAATGCTCTTCTTTCTCATTGTTATCAGCTTGCATTATTTGCTGCTGAAACTCCACATTCAAACATTGTTACCACTAATTATTGTTGAGTTACATGTATATATAGTAAGCTTGCTTAATGGTGACACAGGTGGTCCCGAATTCTTTTAGTTACCTAATATTGGTGTTGTTTTAAGTTATAGACAAACTCAATGCTCATCTTTAATAGGAAAAGAATCCAGTCTCCTTTATAACCGGTCTCCTTTCCCTACCTGCTGGACAAACAGATCATGAATGAAGAAAATCCACTTTATTTCTGGTTTATTTTTTGTTTATTTAGTAATTTAAACGGGAGGTCGTATCACGACGGTTTTTCTGTAGGTTCGTTGGTGTGCATGAATCAGTGCGTGGAAGGCAGATGACCTTAGTTACCTAGTGATGTTTTTGCAATTTCTACTCGAGTAACTTTTTGAAAGGTGGTGTGAGTTGCATAGGGTGCTTTCTCTGCCGTATATTCATTGCTGAGAGATTTGCGCATTTGCATTTAAGCGCCGTCTATTTTACTTATTCTATAACTGGATGATAGAAATTTAGAATTGTGAAACTTTTTCTCTTGATTTTTGGTATCTAAACATATTTAGAGAAGTTTAACTCTATAATCGCCTTCCTGCATCCTCCATCTCACTAACTTTTCATCTGTGGGTTGGACGTTATGTCATGGTGCTTAAATACTTAATCCACTGATCACATGGCGATTGACGGAAATCACATACAAATCTCGGAATCTCAGTCTGATTGGTAAATGCACAGGAATAGAGCTTGGAACTTTCCGGATGCAATCTTAAAACTGTCATTACTTAGGCTCGCTACTTGGGACCCGAAGTGCACTGCGATCAACTGCAGCTACAAAATTATTACAACGTGAACTCAATGCCAGTATTTATGTGGTGGTAAGAGATATTTCATGACATTGAATATCTACCGGTTGTTTAGATACACAAGGTCCCAAATTCTGAGTCAACAAACACCTCGTACCACCACAGATCTAATGTCACACGTTGTGATGGCTTTATTTACGTTATACCTGTAGCCTCAATTGGCCACAGTCCACATCGGTTCCTTAGTTCCGAGCCTTAGTAACTACTAAGTGTGTGTGTTTGTGGGTTTAAGGGCGCTCAACGTCTCGGTTATTAGCACCCTTTACTAACTACTAGACAGCGTACTTGAACACCGATGAAACAAGTTAGATGCAACTATACCACAAGTTTTCCGGGTCAGCAGTGCAAATAAAGCAAGCAGCAAGTCAAAATAAACTAATATAAATTGCGACAAAACGCATGACAAACTACCCTCGCTGTTCACGCCTCGAAATGTTTCAAAAATAAAGTTACTTGAATATTTTGTTCAGCTAGAAAAATAATTTACAGTATAATTGATGTATAATACCAGATATTCTTTTGGAAATACGTGTTCATTAACCTAAGTTTTTAATGCTCCGTTTTTCATCACATTTTTTATCATTGCACTACAATATATAATGACATCAGCCTCGGCGCGCAACAAAGGATGGACGGGACAAAACTACTTCATAGCACCTGCCGTGCCAGCGAGCGGGCGAAGGGTTCAAGGTCAGTCTGTCTCGTGCGGCTGCTATGTGTACCTGACTCTCGACATTCTAAGTAGCAGAAACAAAAGGGTTCGAGAACGTTCGTGAGACTTACAGCTGAGTCATTTCCGATGCATGCGTGTGTGTGTAGAAATCGAGAAAAGTCTGAGTGAATTTTAGAGTCTCCAGTTACAGCCATAAGTGGGTTCAGTGTATCAGTGCGTGCAAGACAGCTGTGCGTGTGTGTCCTTGTGATAGACATGGCGGTCCTCGTAAAGGAGATTCTAACGGGAGTCGAGTGATAGTAACGTCGTGGTTAAAGTATGAGAGACTGAGAAAGTGAAGAAAGACACTGAAAAGACTGAGCAAGTTTACGAGAAGTAAAAGTTGTGAGTTGTGATAGCACAAAAGCCTGTAAACCGTGTTAACGAGGAGAAGAAAAATGTGTATTTGTGGTAAAATTTTATAACATAATAAAATGATAGAAAAGTAACTGAACTGGATCTTTGTGTTTTGTTACAATATTTCCTCAAAGTCTTAAAATAGATCTCTTGCGTTTTCGCTTAAACACTGTCTGTATTGTGAAAAGGTGCCTTTGAAGCCATATGGTATGATGTGGGAAGAGCGTAAATACTTTGTGCAATTCACGTACTTTGTTACTTTCTAGTGGAGTGTTTCACTTCAATAGATCTTTCATTGCACCCAATTTTGGATATCCAGGATTTTTGTGTGGAAGTGCAACAGTTTCGCTGCCTGCTCTTCATGCTGGTTTTAAAACCTTTCGTATAGAAAAAACTAGCAGCTGTAACGGAAATTCCACTTTTTTAAAGATTTATCAATTGCTAGTCTTGTCGTCCTGAGTCCATGTAAGGGTCCTATAACTTTGCACGGCAGATAAGAGAGCAAACGCAGGCTCTAGATGCGACGGTATGCATACCCTACCTCAGACTCTAGTGTGAGACGAAATGTTTGTTCTGCTTGGTGCAGCGCGAGCTACAACAAAAATAATGACGGGATATAGCGGTACCACAAAATCTCCCCGGGGAGTCAGCAGGTACATGTAAAAAGGGTCGATGCGCCGTGGAGCTCCCCACCACAAAAACCACATGCAACCCAGACTCCCTCAAACCCAAACAAATTATAAACCGCGTACCACAATCCTCATTCCGCAGACTACTTGTTTTGGTTTGTGCCGCCTTGCCAGCTTGGCCATCTCAAGCAATGGTGTGGCTTCCTGGTTTTCATCGCATCGTTTGCACGTTTGTCACTATGGCACCGCACTGGTAAAGGAACATTGTCGATTATAAAGAAAGTGGGGCATTCTTAATATCTCAGCCCACAATGCAAATTCTCTCCATGCCCAGTTAAATCAGACGATAAAAGCCTTTTGAGATCAAGAGGTCCATAGCTCGAATTCCGTGGACCAAGTGATCTGCCTAAGGTTTCTATTTCTTTGTGTGCTTGTTTATTATGTAGGTTTCCTTAATTATTCAGTCTGGATAGACATTTGAAAATGCTCAGTACTTTTGCTACAATATTTTATTGAGCTTTCAGGACGTGGGTGCATGGCGATATATATGTTTTTCTAAGGTTTCCTCTGAAACTAATGGGAGGAAGCGTCACTTTCATCTTCCACTCTGAGGAATCTGTAATGTATATCTGCGTGACATTGGGGTTTCATATCTGGTAGTGTTGTTGCTTGTGCTCGCTTCAGGTGCTTGACTCTTCTCTTAGCATAGCGATCTCACTTCTCTCCGTTCAATGTAGTAGGCGTACTGGATCAACGCTATTTGCCACGGCAGATACTCCACCGATCCTTAATCAACGGTTGCACCTTATGTGATGCATCTCAAACACGAAGTTACACTCGTCTCTATGTTAATGGACAAAGACATTTATTTGAAGATATGCGCCTTAGTGACAAGACCACAATAAACAGTGATTCTGATGCAATTACACCAAATTTCCGTAACGTATAGATACATTTCCAGGGAGCTTAACCATTCCTTTGTGGAGGGCTTGCTTGATGAATATCCTTGGATGTGGCAAAATCCTGGAGACGTTTGGTGGATGGTAGTGTATATTGAATATACTATAGAAACAGACCGTGAGCCGAGAATATTGCGTGTGCTGTTTTGTAAAGGAGCGGTGAGGTTATGGAGAAAAGGGGTGGCTGGATTGCGTTGCCGAAAAAAAAAAAAAAAAAAAAAAAAAACCGGCACGACAGCCCACAAAGGGCCAAGGCCTACCACCCAGCCGCTGCGTCCCCCACCTTTACCCACTACAGGCGTCATTGGTGAGGTGCAGTACTGAAGGGTGCGACGTGGTCAGCGCCCCGAGCCCTCCCGGCCAGTTATGCGGTCTTCTAGACCTGGGGCCGCTGCTTCTCCATCAAGTAGCTCCTCAATTGGTCCCCCCCCGGGACCTAACGAGGCTGAGTGCACCCCGTTTTGCCGAAAAAAGTTGTACCAAATAGGGGAGTGCCCTGTACTTTGGGGCTATAGGTGGTATAAGCCGGTATATTTACCGGAACACAAAACTCTTCTGACATTCCCTTTCCTATCACTGACAACTGCAGTTCTTTGGAATCTCTTAAACTGACGAAGCAGATTACACAGGCTTATTTGTGTTACTAGCTCTTTATGGAATAACATTGGTTAATCGTTACACAACAACTATACATTTCGTTTACTTAGATTTATTTACCACACTTCTTTAGCAGAGATATTAATTGAAAACGCTTACAGTTTACTTCAGGGCCCATGTTTCACAACTGACTGTACATCTATGAATATTGATATGAGGTTATCCAAGAATGTGGAGCAATTAAGAATTTAGCGGTTTTTCTTGTTATAAACAGAACTTTTATTCACACATGTTTTGTTAAAAGCTTTCTGCATAGAAACTATACATTCCAAGGTCTGGATTCGAAACCAATTTACTGTCAAATGCAGTTAAGAAAATCAGGGGATTTATCTACTATACTTTCAAGAGCATTTTGCTATTTCTACTAGGCAACTTTTCCAACAGAAATAACCTGTTACTATTCTGTTGAAAGAATAAAAAAATCTGATGTGCTCAACTCACATGACTTTCTCTACTCTTGTGCTAACCATTCTTGCAAACTCTTATTCCTGTATCTTTTTCGTGTTAGTTGAGATAACTATTTATTCAAGTTATCTTATTGCTTATTTCCTTGTAGGTGCATGGGGAATATGGGAATTCAGTAGGCTTTGAGGGATAGTCAACTCTTTTAAAGCTTTGAGATCCCGTTGTCTTTGCACGCTTAACATAAAAAATTAACAAGGATGTTCCATTTCACGAAAATTTTAAGTTTTCCGAAATTAACACAAATAACGAGGAATATCTCCGAAATGGTTCACTCTACAGAAAAATTAATTTAGATTAAATTGCGTGTTTTAGCGAGATCTACATGTTTTATACAGTAAGATTTTGTCTATCTCTTACGGTTTACGAGTTACTCAAAAGTTATGCAGAGTAAAGAGGACTACATAGGTTATAGCCAGAAAATTCAAAATCTACATTTCATTTGTCATACACATATCTCAAACACATGGCATTTTAATCCAACTCGTTAGCCATTTTCAAGAAAATCAAAATTTTCCATGTAAAAGGTAGTTTAGGGTGGGGCTATTTTGTTAAAAATCTTCGTGTCTCATCCTTGAAAGACATTAAACTTAAATACCAACTTTGGTTTTTAATCGACTTTTCGTTTTTGAATTATGCTGTCCACAGACTAACAGACACACACACGGAGCTGTTTATAAAAATGATTTTTTTATTCAGGGGGCCTCAAAACATATATTTCCGGTGAATTCTCGACATTGAATTTTTGGGTGGAATACAATACTTCGTCTACTTACCAGTAGAGAAAGTAATAGGGTACTGCTCGTGCTAAAATGAAGCTTCAAGAACATTTAAAATAAAATGTACATAAAAGCGAAATCTAGGCAATAAACAAAAATAACTTTCACTAATCGCAGCAGATACCGTTGCAAGCTAATAAAATTGTTATGAGAGAAATAATTCACAAAGCATAGACGAGATAAAAACAAAGAGAAACAATATTACGTTAGTTGTGGTGAACAATTCCAATAAGACTATAGATTAAGATAGATTAAGAATTGAACGCATGACTGATATGAATACAAACGTATTTTCAGAAATAGGTTTCTTTTATTCTCTTGTTTGACTTTATATTATGTCTCGTATTGTATGAAAGTATTTGCCATAATTCTCTTTGGATTATTTATTGTTGTTGATTAATGCCTTACATCTGGCAATGAAACCATTAGCATTCGTGCTCTCCAATACTTTTGCACTATAGTCTTTTCTGCACATAGGACTTCACAGGTCTTCAAGTGGTCTTCTTGATCGCTGCACAGGACACATACTTATTGTTTCTTTGGTAAAAAGCGCTAGTGTAAGGGCACAAATTCCAAATACCGCTTAATACCATAATACATAACTTAAAGGAGCATACGTTGAACTACAGTATATCTTCATAAGTTTACCACAGTACCCAAACCTTCTAACGATTTAATGTATTAATATATATATATATATCTGTTTGAACAGCACAACTCTAAACCAAAAGTTCCAAAAATATCAAACTAATGCTGGAGTCAAACACTGTATAAACGTTAAAGTCAAGATCTTCAACAAACTCTCTCACACCAAAATACTGTTACAAGAAGCATTTTATCAAAATGGCTCAAACATTTTAATTGAAGCTCATCTATTTGAGATACTAGCTGAAATATCCGATGTTTCCCGTGGTTTGATGATTTATCTTTTAGACTTACCACAAGGAATCCAAAATAAACCTACTTCGCGGTCCCAAGCCATACCCTCGATTGGATTCCTCTAAGGGCATATACTAAACGCCCAATCAACTTTGGTTCACTTATGTGTTTGACCTCCAAAATCATACCTCCCTGAACACAGTCTGATGAATACATTTCACGGGAGTTGTAGGTGGATGGGTGACGCAAGGGGTGACTGGGTAACCACGTTATTCCCAGCCCCTGGTTATGTAGGACCTGTGTTTGCATCCACTGATAAAGGATCCCTTTGTCTATACACTGGGATTTGTGACCCTAGGGTGACCACGGTCAAGGCCAGGACTCTCACCTAAGCCGGGGTGGCGTCAGAATGTGAGCATGCCATCAGAGACATTTGCTGTGGTGGATATATGCACCATGGTACACCCTAGAAATCTTATGGAAAATGTAAAGGAAGTAGCAGAGTCGAGTGGTCCTCTCTACTTAGTCATTACTAGAATAGAGGAAGGTAAAACATTTAGGTAGGTGAATACATTCATCGTACAGAAGGGTCTCGACAAAATAGCCGGTCCGGTAAAAAGTTGCTGATCGAAGCTAATTCAGCATCCCAGACAGCTTCAATACTAAAACCCAATTTGTTAGCCAGCTATGCGGTACATGTAGAGATGCACAAAACGCTGAACTCCTCCCACGGTGTTGTGAATACCCGCTCATTGGACGACATATCCAATGAAGAAATTCAGGAGAACTTACAAAATAATGGTGTTGTCAGTTTATTGTGTTCAAAGAAAGGATCAAGACGAATATCTGCCCACTCGTACCCTGTTTCTTATCCTTGATCGGGTAGATCTCCCCCAAAGGATTAAGACAGATATGAGGCCATTGAAGTTAGGCCTTACATTCCAAACCCGTTGAGACGCTATAAATGTCAGCGCTGTGGTCACACAAGTGGCTCTTGCAATGGTACAGTTACTTGTGCGAACTGTGGAGGCATCTCTCATGACGATGAGTGTACATCAGCTCCCAGTTGTGTTAACTGCAATCGAGAACGTAAAGTTAGCTCCCGAGAATGAACCCGCTTTATGCAAGAAAAGGTGATCCAGAAGATCGGGGTTAAAGAGAAGGTATCCTTCTCAGAATCCCGCAAACTCCTACGTATCCGTTAACCCTCTCTTACAAAGTCCGGCATATATAGCTCAGTTACACCTAAACCGGTATTGAAGCGGGGAATCGCTACACAAACCAGCGATCATAACGGGGCTACAATATCAGAAAGGATTATCATAGCAAGAACTGTACCAAAGCCTTCAACATCTACGGGCACATCTCAATCACCTACTAAGACTACTCTACTCTACTAAGAATATCTCTACTAAGTGACTACCACTATAGCTATTGATGGAGATTGGTAATCTCCAGCAATAGCACTAGTAAGCCCGTTTTCTGTGATGCATCACTGAAAAAGTTCAAAATTCACTATGCAAAAACTCACTTCCTCAAAGAAAAGAGGGTTCCTGCTCGCAGTAAACCATCGTTCATCCCCTCAAGGGTCCTCTGCCGAGGAATCATCTGAGATGTATACAGAGCGGCGACTTTCATCTTCGTCGGTCTCCCTTAGCAATCGGTTTGACGTTGTGGAACCGAAGTTCACTAGGTGGATGCACACCTCCTCGGCAGAGGAGATGCAAGAAGATCCTGCCCACACTGGGATAATCCCAGTGAAAAAGAGGCAGGATAAAGCTGAGAAGTGTAAAAGCCCAACACACAAGAAAAGGGCTAAAGTGACCACTGACCACCGCCCACTTCAAGGTAATGAAGGTAATGAGAGTACTTATCCATTCAAACATTAGCATGGCTATCCTAAATTGGAACATACATGGAAACAGAACACAACGACCAGAGCTAGAATTTTTGCTTAATAAGAATGAGCTTTTGTTCGTATGTTTGTAACAGACTAAACTGCGTCCACAAGACGCTTTCCATTTAAGACGGTAAGGTGTGATGTTAAACCAGAAGAGGGTTTTCCGGCACATGGTGGCGCTATGATGCTTGTCAGAGATGACGTACATATGGAATCTGTACCCTTACGGTCTCACATATAGTCAGTCGCCTTAAGGATTCTGTTTTTAAACATCCAGTCCACCATTTGTAACATATTTGCTCCTGTCCCACGACTTCTTGCTCACTTATTTGGAAGATCTAGTTTCCAGTTCCCAACAACTTTTCTGTAAGTAGGAGACTTTATCTTGCATCATCCAGTTTGGGGTTCCAGTAGCGCTTGTACGAGAGGCAATCTGATCGCAGATTTTAAGGAGAATTGCAACCTAGCTCTCATCAACACTGGAGAGCCTACATTTCTCTCGCACTCCTTCAGTAGTTTCTTACACCTTGATCTTGCAATTTGTTTACAGAAGTTGGCAGTTTGCTTACAATGGGATGTCATCTCTGACTTACACTCTAGTGACCAATTTCCATGTCTTAATAGTCTCTTAACGCAAGATACAAGTTTCACACGTATACTTAGATGGTGCTTGGACCATACAAACTCAGTTGGCCTAGTTTACTTACAATGAACACGACTCAGTGAATGATTTGGGGCAGCATCTGACAGAGGAAATTCTTTCTGCTACTGAGCAATCTATTCCGCGGTCGACTTCCCAATCCTGTAAATTACCTGTTCCTTTGTGGACGGATAAATGTGGAAATGCCATTCGTGCTCTAATGCGTGGTCTTAGGATTTTTCAACGTCACCCTACATTGCATAACCTAATCCAATACAAGAAAATGCGCGTCAGGTTCAGACAAGTAATTAAGGATATCAAAAAGACATCATGGAACAAATCTGTAGCTTCATTTAACCGACTTACACCTTCCTCGTTGTATGGGATAAGTTAAGGTGCGTAGCCGGTAAATTAATCCATATACCAATTGCAGGACTGAAAACAGCTACTGGAGTTGTTGTTGATCCATTTGATGTGGCCAACATCTTGCTGTTCTAGCTCGGATAATTACTCCCCTGAGTTCCTTCTAATTAAGCCTCAAGTGGAACCCAAAGCTTCGCGTTTTGTTCTAAAAACGTGGAAGATTACAACCGAACATTCTCTTTCATCCTCGCGACTATGAGCATCAGGACCAGACGGTATTCACATGCAAATGTTAAAACAGCTCTCTCCTGAAGGAAAGACATTCCTTCGTGAGGTCTATAATCGTATTTGGATTGACAGTATAGTTCCGGAAAACTAGCGGGAGGCCACTGTTGTACCCATTTGGAAAGCTGAAAAGGATCATCTTCCCTCCAGCTACCGCCCTACTTCCCCCATCAGTTGCGTTTGCAAGGTAATGGAACGCATGATGAATGGACGTTTGTTATGGTGGTTAGAAACTTGCAGCCCACTGACTAACACCCAGTGTGGTTTTCGAAGACGCCGTTCAAGTATAGACCATTTTGTTTTGATATCGACATAGATAGTGAACGGATTTATGAAGAACTATCAAACTGTTGGCATATCTTTTGATCTCGAGAAGGCTTATGATAGGTGTTGGTGAGCAGGGATTCTACGTTTCCTGCATACCTAGAACATACGTGTACGCCACTGGTCATTCAGAAGTTTATGAAGAACAGCTTTTTCCGATTAAGGGTCGGCTCGGTTTTTTCTTATAATTATCCAGCAAAATGCAGTATCTCAGAATTTGGTGCTAAGTGTCACGCGATCTTCTATAGCAGTTAACTCCATCTGGAAATGTGTTCCACCTGGAGTTTCCTCATGCCTATTTGTAGGCAATTTCGCCGTCTATTGTACTTCTCAGTCCACGACTTTTTTTGGAACGGCGCCTGAAGAAATGTTTGGGCAACCTTCGAGAATGGGGCTCAAAAGAGGTTTTCGTTTCTCAACTGAGAAGTCAAACTGCGTTAATTTCTGGCGCCGCAGGAGACGGTTGCCACCTTAGCTCCGTTTCGGTCCAGATTTACTTCCCTTCACAGATGAGGCGCATTTCCTGCGGTTGATCTGGATAGGCAGCTTAGTTGGTCATCGCATACAGCTCAGCTAAGAGCCCGATGTGACCGTTCCCTGAATATCTTGCGGGTACTAAAGAGTAAATTATGGGGAGCGGGTCGGACACTTGCTGCGAACGTATCGTGCACTGGTTCGATCCAAACTAGACTATGGGTGTATGGTTTATTTGTCAGCACGACCATCTGTGCTGAGAAGATTAGACGCGGTTCATAATATAGGCATAGCATGACAATAGGAGCTTTTCCAACAAGCCCAGTTGTGAGCCTTTACACCGAATCGGCAAAATGTTGTTGTGCGCTTAGATGTACTCCTAAGCACCCAACTTTCGCTTTATTTTTCACCAACACGCTAGAAGAACGATATAGGAAAAAAGACCCTAGTCCTAAACCTGCCGGTTTTCGTTTCTGGGAGCTTCTCAGGAAGCTTGCTTTTCAAATATTTTCAGATATTTCCCAAGGGCGAGAGGCTCTACCCCATGGTTGCCGGGGCACGTCCCATGTAGATTTTGGGATGACCACACACCGAAAGTCCACGATCGGCACCTGTTTTCTAGAACTTTTATCAGGCTACACTGACCGAAGTTTTATTTACACCGATGGATCAAAGAGGACCAGCGGTGTTGAATTTACTTAGGTTTATGGAACCGAATCACATACATTCGGTTTTCATAATAGCACTTCCATTTATACGGCAGAGCTATATGCAATATACCGAGCGGTTTTATATGCGCGCCGTCCTAAGTTAGGTGACTGCCTGATTTTGAATAATTCTCTTAGTGCACTTCAGATGCTTTGTGAGCTGTACAACTCCCATCCTGTTGTACAACGTATCCAGGATGTGCTCCATGTTTTACACTCTTCTGGCGCTAACGTGGTGTGTGATCGATTCCTGGTCACGTACGTTTGACTGGGAATGAAATAGATTTGGCAGCAAAGGTGGCAACCACAGAATCCACTATTACCATCTCTTGGATTACTTCGGAAGAAGTGCAGAGAGCGGTGCTGTTGTCCTGGCACGAAGAGTGGCCAGCTCTCTGCGATAATAAGCTTAGAGAAGTGAAAGAACTTACGATAGATTGGGATACTTCCTCTCAAATATCTCGTCGCGAGGAGATGATTTTGGCTCGGTTGCGAATTGCCCACTGCAATTTTTTGCATGGTTGCGTCTTTAAACAGGACCCAGCTCATCTTTGTCCGTTATGCAACAGCCTTTTATCGGTCTGTCACGTGCTGCTAGAGTGTTTCCCTAGCGCACCTTCGAGACTCTCTGCAAGTGCCTGCTAGACTTGGGGGACGATAAGCAAGCGGTCCAAAGATTGTTTAAATGTTTAGGGTAGATAGACATGAATCTGAAAATTTAAAACTTTAGATAATTTACATACTCTTTTGATGTCTTTATAACTTTGTTGTAATTCTGGCTATTGCCTCTCTGTTTTGCATATGTATGCTGTTTATTTTCTTTTTTACTCGTAACTTTATTTTATATGAAATTCTATATCTGACTTTTGTCATGAACTGTGTTCTAAGGGCGCCCTTAAATCTAGCCACAAAACTACCAATTTCGATTTTTTTTCGACTTTTTGGCTGTTCCTTTGGTTTTTCTCAATATTCTTAAACCATCCCAGTATTAAGGCGAAAAAAAAAAAATTGTTCAAATCGGTTGAGTTATTCTCAGGTTTTTGTGACACTAGTGCATGGCAATTCATGTTAAAGTGTAAAAATGGATTTTTCTGTGCATTTCAGTGAAGTGTTCAGTTTAATACTTAGTGTGTGTTGCAAAATTTGGTATAACTAGTAAATCATAACACATAAACTTTGTTATTTAAAAATATAGGTGTTATTAAAATACACAAGGTATCAATCTTTTTCGTAGCATTAGTGGTTTTTAAAATATTCTAGGTTACATGTAACTGGTAGTTTTTCTTATGTACTTCTGACGGACTTTCTTGAAAGTTCCAATTCTTCTTTTTTTCCATTGTAAGAGCTTATTAGCATGACTAATTAGGTTAATGATGTTTGCGAATGCTGTATGTAACTAAGCATTTACAGCTAATTTGAATTCCTAGGTAAACGTACATGTGAGTAGAAGAATAACTTTTTTTACGAATACCATAACAAAATAGTGGTATTTCATATGCGTAGAGAAAGTCGGGTGAGTGCTCATATTAGCCTCTTTAGTATTTAGTACATGACTAGATATGAAATGCTTTTAACATTAATAAGACAGGAGATATGGCATGTGTAGTTAAAGGTATATGTACACATATACTGCTCTAAAAATATTGTAGTTACCAAATTGAAAACAGTAGTGCATCACCCACATTTGAAGATTTAACGTTTACAACATTTCAACATTTAAATGCATTCAAATATCATGCAACAGGAAACATATCTATTTATGGACATAGTGCCTGATGCATTAAAATTGTTTGTCATAAATGGATGTTTAATCAAAATGGAACAAAATCGTTTTTTCACAAATGGTACACTTACAGTGCATATACATATTTTGCAGAAAAACAATTCATGAATTTATTCCTTAGATTTATTTTGTTCCATTTATATGCCACCTTTAAGATCTAGACTAGGAGGCTTTGCCTTTAGAAGAATTGCTTGTGTCAATGATGTTCACGCATTTACTGTTGCTGTTTATCTTTGGGTTGTCTTTATATTCACTATTTCTTTTACACTTTTAGACACAGGGGAGGGTGGAAAATAATCTTGGCTACAGAAAAATTCCCATCCTCCATCCGGGAATCGAACCCGGGAACTCTGGATTTGGAAGCTAGCCTGAGTCCATTTAGGTTTATCTAAATTCTTAAACTAATATCTTTTGTGAGTTTCATGGGAGTGGGTTATAGTAGCACATACACTAGTCATTTATAGTCAAATATATCGTGAAACTACAATTTGTGCATTTTCAGATTTAAGTGTACTGCGTCATTACAATCATGCAGTACAACACAACACAACAAAACAAAACAAACAACAATTAGTAGCATTGTTGACATACATTTAAAGCAAGGACAAACTCACTAAGTGATGCAATAAGCCTTTCCAGCACTGCATATATTATTCACAAATCTATTTTTATCAACAACAAGCAAATTTTGTATTACATTTGTAATACATATTTCTGCCACATATTTATAGTTTTCTTTTAATACTTTGAACTAATAATTCTCTTAATTGTGACTTGTAAAATACATTCCCATTTGTTATTCTTTCATATTTCGCTTAGTTTTCTGTATTATTTAGGAAATACTGCGCAAACTATGTTTGTAATGATACACTTCTACATTTTATGTTCTTTCTTCAAAAGTTATCAGTTGCATCATATCGGACTCAATTGATGTAGGAATTACTTTCAAAGTCAATCTATTTTTATGGATCGTAATTTTATGCAATTTATTTTTAAAACTGTTCCTTTAAGGGGCAAAAGTTTTCTCAAATTTTGAAAACTTAAGTAACATTATAACGTTTAATTAAAAGTCACCGTCACTCACAAACTCACTCACCCGCCCATCCACTCACTCATCCATCCACTCACTCACCTATCCGATCGATCACTCACTCTCTTGTCCATCCACACTCATTTGTTCATTCACTTATTCACTCATTCACTCACTCGCACAAAAAAAAAAAGTGATTGAACTAGAGTTCGAAGATAATGTAATGGACATTTTTTGAGAAAAAATAACAATAAATGTTACATTTTAGACAGCTTGGCTACCCGCGCAACGATACAGACTTCCTTGGCTACAATATTCATTCCTGTGAACTTAAAACACACTTATTCCAATGAAGTATTATATTAGTTCTCAGTAGTTTCCTTAGCACAATTACTAAATGGACTTGTTTATTATATGTGATACTGAATATAAAGCGCGTTCCACCCTTAGATGACAGTACACGTTAAATGGAGAGCAGTGTTGCAACATGTACTAGTTGCGAATCTTTCTCCGCGCGCGAACCCGAGGTGGCCTGAGTCCTGTACTTAGTCCTTCAATTGCTGCCTGACGGACACTTTTAACTTTGGTATCCCTCCATGCCTTTGTTACTGTATGACCTAAATTTACAAATGACTCGTCTGTATAAACAATTGATTTCCCCTGGTCCCTAAACCTTTTTACGTCTTTTAGATATTTATGTCGCCATCTGATGATATCGATATCGTCTCTTTATATTAACATGCACTTGTTACATCTTCTTTCATATTCGGACCCCAAATTATGTAAGAACCGACTAACAGTGGCCCTTGAGAAATTTGGTAGGGTCTCATCACTGTTGAACCGTGACAAAATTATATTCAGCGTGGGTTGAATATTTGCAAACAGTAAGGAATGAACAATTCGCCGCACTCCACATTGCACTATTCACTATATACTCCTTTTTTCCCCCCGCCCTTGTTGCTTTCTTTTTCGATGGCGTTCTTACTTCCTTTTTAATCCTATATACTACTGCTTCTGAACACCCGATAGCCTTAGCTGTTTCTTTTACTGCCTTACTTACACGCATTTTACTTTGAAAATAATCTAACATCTTCATATTTATTTGGCGTTCCTTACTTCTTAATTTACCAATATATCGTCTCTTCCTAGCTTCCCCTTCCATAACTACAAATATTTACGAAACTATTAAACAAATAACACAATAGCAGCTCACAGTTTCCACACAGTTACACACCGACTTCTTTCGAACTAATGCTAGTGCTGCTCCTTATACTATCTTCTGTGTCAGGCCTGGCGAGAGAATACGCTGAATAGATGAATACCTTTTGTTTGCCCTACTCGATGAAAGAAAGAAGTTACAGCCTTTTGGTTTATTTTAAAAACTTTCTCCAACCCTCGTCAACATTTGTTCTCGCTGGTTACCTAATGTAAACTCAATAACAAAAAAGTTTCACACTGTGTAACTTTTGCAGTGCACAGGTATAAAAATTTCCGAAAACATATAATTTAAAAAATTGCAACATTTAACTGAGTAAACATAGATAATTCAAAGTGGGCAGGTAGTAGCATTACAGTTTACTCTAGCTAAGAAACAAATATAGACGCATTCTAGCAGTTAGTTTGTTACTTAGTGCGTGATGAGTATAGAAACAGCACATATCGGACTTCTATTGAAAAAATGTTTTTTGAAGAAATATGAGTATATAGAAATGTATAATGACTCTAAAAAGGATATAAACTAATAGAAAAAAAATTCTGTGTAGGATAACGTGTTCAAACCTGAAATTTTTAACAACTGAATGTTTATACCATGCTATTAGGAACCTGGCAACAGCGCGAAGGCAGAAAAGGACGAGGCTAATGACAACTTGTATGTGCTAGACAGAGACAGATATATCCCATTTAACTCCATACTGTCATCTAAGAGTGGAACAAGGTATACAAGTATTCATTAGAATATTGTCACCGCGGTACCAGTTGCAATGCGACCTCTCGGTTATCTGGGTTTGCATGTGATTAATGGACAGTTTACGGAGCACAATGACCTCAACAGAACAATAGCAATTCGTAGAACTCCAGAAGATTCGTTGGGCTCTGTTGTAGCAGATTCCCTTTCTAGAACGTTCACATTGTGTTTAGCCTCTATATGGGTAGCTGACTTGCCCGACAGTCAGTTTAATCGAATGTGTCGAACCGAGACGAGTCAGAGTTGACAATGGAGTTGAACTGAGCGCTTACACTCCAAGCGGGAGTTCAGTTGATTGCAGTGGAGCTCATAATAGTTATGATTCAGCAGTTCAGCTGTGATTCCACTCGACGGATCAGTTGTTTTTATTCTCAGCGTGTGCAATAGTGTCTGAAGTGAAAGAATTGTGCTACGCTAAGCGCCAGGTTGTAAATAAAGTGTGTTTCCCAGCAACTGATGTTCTCAATTGCTACAATATATTTATATAATTTTTGCTTTCTCTATCACGTACATAGTGAGTACATAAAGAAGGTATTGCATTCCACCAACAAATTCAATACCGAGATTTCACCGGAAACAATTTTTCAGGTCCCATGGAAAAAATGTTTCGGAAAAAGATCCGCATGTAAATGTTAACAGCATAAAGTCAAAAAGGAAAACTTGGTTCAATATCAAACTTGTCATCTGTCAAGAATGTGACACGAAGGTTTTGAAGTAATCGCCCCACCGCACGCTACCTTTTCCATGGAGCATTTTGATCTGCAAAATAATGGCTCTAAATATTTTGACTAAATATCATAAGGAAAAATTGAAGCTATTAATAGTGGAGTAACAGAATCCAAAATAAGAACAAATTAGAAACTAAAACCTTTACTTATCTTAGTAATATTGCAAGATCTTCCAGAGCTGACACGTTTCAAGTTGTATCCAACTTATAATCAAAGCTATGCAAACAAGTTACCATAGTTACCGATGTTCATTTAAAAGATCTATCACCAACCTCTGAAAACAAAAGTCCTTAAATACAGTCACACAAATTTACAGTGTTCAATAGTTTAATCTATAGGTTGATAAATATACCCCTTAATAAGGAAGAATTTAACACAGAATATAAATACATTATTAACGCTGCGGCAATTAATGGTTTTAATAAAGCTCTTATGCATAAAAGGGTAGAAAAATTTAAGTATCAAAAAGGTATTCAAGGGGTTTCTACTCTCAAAAAGTATTTTTAAGGAATATGGAATAAATTTGTTCCCTCAAAATAAATTTAATATACAAAATTTACTAACTTTTTTAAAAAGCATAAAATTCCAAATTATAGAAAAAAATCTAGCATTTATCACTTTAGCTGTTTGGATTGTGATACGGTTTATATTTGTAAAACTAAACGTTATTTATAAAGAAGAGTAACAGAGCATTTTAGAAATATTAAATATAAACAAGTTGATAAATCAACATCATTTTGGTCATTTAATCATGAAATTAATCCAGAGGTTAAATTATTAAAACAATTAAATGGACCGACAGATTTAATGGTTTGGGAAAACATTTATTTTAAAAAACAAAAACCGCGTTGTGAAATTTTAAATACCACCAATAGACTGTGTTTATAGGTTTCTATTTTCAGAGGTTGTGACAGATTTTTTAATAATGAGCATCGGTAACTATGGTAACTTTTGTATAGCTTTTAAAATACGTTGGATACAACTTGAAACATGTCAGCTCTGGAAGATCTTGCAATATTACTAAGATAAGTGAAGGTTTTAGTTTCTAATTTGTTCTAATTTTAAATACCATATATTATTATAACAAATGAAATGTATATCTAGAATTTTCCGGGAATGTTCTCAGAAGTCCTCTTGCATCCTGGATGACTATTGGACCATTGGTAAACCGTAAGAGGTAGACAAAAATGTTACGACACAAAAATATAGATCTTGGTAAAACACAACTTATCTCCAATACATGTTTTGTAGCGTTAACCATTTCGGAGATATTCCTTGTTATTTACCTGAATTTACCAATAACTATACTTTTCTGAAATGGATGGTCGTTATCATATTTTTCCCTCTCTTGGCCAAGCTAAGAGAACGGGATTTTAAAGCCATCAGGTAGCCAACAGCTCTTAAAAGATTTGACTATCGTTTAAAGCTTACTGTATTCCCACGTTCCCCTTGAACCTACAAGAAAATTAGTAATGCGATAATTTTTACGAACGTTTACCTGCATTAACATAAAGTAGATAATGGAATGTGCGTCTGTAAGAATAATTTGTTCAAGAGTAGAGAAAGTCATGTGAGTGCAACATACAGATTTTTATATTTGCACTGCTTCTTAAATTCTTCATATAAATTATTTTCTCAGCATACTTCTGCACACTCCATAACGATTATTAACATCGCCACTGCAGACACATATTTCGCAAGGCAGTTCTCTAGTTTTAATGCAGGCATATTACCTAAGATAGTTAATCCTGTCTAAGATCTTGGTTTCATTAGGGGATGCTGTGGAACTTATGGGGACTGCAGTTAGAACCCCGAGGCTATCCAAAGTCGCGTCCATCGTGTTGGATATAGCGGCTCCTTCATTAGCCTGCCTGTAATGACTGTTCACTAATTAGACGTAACTTCTCAGCTTTCTTGTTAAAACTTCGCTTTTTAGAGACTTTATTTTTCGTAGACAGCATACAACTTCTGACAGAGACGCTTGGCGCTACACTTTATCATGCTACGCGTAACTTGATGCAAAAAGAAATATCTTGTAGTGCTAGCGTCGAAAACTGACACTGCCTGTACCAGTGGAGGCTTAAAAAACTATCGGTTAAACAACACTAGACAAAAAGCAAATCTTTGAGCACAACATCTGAGCGGTTTCTCATTTTATCTAAGTAGAACGTTTATCTCTCGGCCTAAAACACTTTCGTTTCTTTACACAATTCAGACCCCGCCTTATTAAAATGACAGCGTTTAATTTGTACACGCCTCCATAAACTTTCTCTAGTTTACACAATTCAGACAATATTATATTGCAACATTTAGTCCCCATGAGCCTGAATACACTTTCTTTGATTTAAACAATTCAGACTATATCCTATTGCAAAATTAGTCCCCATGAACCTGAATACACTTTCTTTGATTTAAACAATTCAGACTATATCCTGTTGTAAAATTAGTCCCCATGAACCTGAATACACTTTCTTTGATTTAAACAATTCAGACTATATCCTGTTGCAAAATTAGTCGCCATGAACCTGAATACACTTTCTTTGATTTAAACAATTCAGACTGTATCCTATTGCAAAATTAGTCCCCATGAATATGCTTTAGTTGACACGGATCAGACTATATCCTAATGCAACATTTAGTCCCCAAAAACCTGAAGTACCTTGTAGTACCTACGTCACTACGGCACTGCCCATGCTGTTAGTATGTAACCTTGGTACCATTGTTCCGTCCTATCATTTACTTCCTAACGGTAGCCAGATTGGGAAAAATGATTTTCAAATGAGAGAGTTTGTAAGGAAGAAGGCATCAAACTTCAAATAATCAAAATGTAATTTTTTTTAATGAATAAAAATTAAGTGACGCTTCAGATCAATAACCACAGAAGCTAAAGAGTGTACATAACTAAAACTTAATTATTATAGTTACAAGGGAATTTGGGAAATACAGTAACCGATAGTCATATTTTTAACAGCGCATCGGTATCTAATGACTTTGAAATCCCGTTCTTTTTGCATGACCACGAGAAAAAAAGAAGAGATTTCCTATTGAAAATTCAAACCAATAATCCGAACTATCTCGAAAATGGTTAACACCGCAAACCATTTTACTAGGCATAACTTGCCAAGCTTTACACTTTATGTGGTAAGATTTTATCTACGTATCCCTTACGGTTTAGCAATTACACAAAACTCATTCAGAATAAAGAAATCCTCACACACTATTCCCAAAGATTCAAGATACTCATTATATTTGTCATTAACATATCTTAATCACACGGTATTTTAATCAAAACTCGTAGAGAAACTTATAGAATAATAAAGAATAATGCAAATTTTCCGTGTGAAAGTAGATTTTAATGCAAAACTTCATGTCGAAAGGTGAAAGATATTGAGCTTTGGTATAGAATACCAAATAATCGTTACTTTGGGTTTATGAGCTAAGCTCTTCACAAACACTGACATTTATACACACATACGTACATACAGACATGCATGTATACATACATAACACAGACAGTCAGACAGACAGATTGACAGACAAACACACACATGAACCTTTTTCTAAATAGTTCTTTTTGGGGTTCAGGGGGCCTTAAAACATGTATTTCAAGTAAAATTTCGGCATAAAATTTTTGGATGGAATACAATACTCATTTTACAGGTTATTTATGCGTTAATCCCTTATATCCAATATAAATACTTTCTGGAAATAAAGTGCAATGCATTTTTGCGTTCTGAACGAAGTGCTTAGTTTATTTCAATATTTATGCCTATATCCCATTAAATAATATATTTATGACTAACGCTCAATTTGCTCAAAGCGCTTTTTGTCCTGCAGAACAAAATTACCCTTCTTTTCTCAATCCTCATCAGTGCATCTGAACGTTATTACAAAATCCTCTTAATTCCTCGCAGGAATAGAGCTCTTTCATACACCTTTTATAAGGTAATTTTATATGCTTTTAAATACCAGAGTATTATAGACGTAGCAATTTTTCCCCGTATGGAGAGTACAAAAGCTGCACTTAGTACACCGCAGGGGAGAAGGCGAATCCTCTTAAATGGCTGCCAATCCCCGCTTTGCAGTGATGTTCCTCACAAAGAACATTTTCTTATTAAATAGCGGCTCCCTATTCAACCACAGACTGTTTAATGACAGGCTGCTTTAAAAGAAGCTATCTGAAAACGTTCTGCAATACCGTACCTTGGTAGACGGTGAGGTAGATCTCAGACTAGACAGTTGCTTTATTCATAGTTCTCTGCCCTTTACTGCAAACCCAATCTCCCCTATCCTTCCCTCTCAGTCTCCCCATGTCAGGGTTGCCAACTCCTACCATAATTATAGGGGCATACATTAAACAAGACAGGCACCGTATGTTTACTATGGTACATTGTGCAAGCGTTCACATTGCCACCACAGTGAAACGAAACGAATGTGACAGTTTTCTTCCTCATGCTGGTTTTGCATTATTGCTTGACGTAATCAAACCTGACTTCTATTTAACGATTTGCCTTCACGATCAGTCTCCCTCCCTTCTATCTCAATAATCCCCCAAACCATCTTCCCTTTTTATTAGATATACCAAGTAGGGGAAGTATTGAATTCCACACAAACATTCGTCGTCTATATTGACCAGAAATATATGCTTCCGAGCCACCTGAACACAAAAGAGAGTATGATTAGAATAAGGTCCACGTGTATATGTTTCTGTGTGTGATGTGTGTGTGTGTGTGTGTGTGTGTGTGTGTGTGTGTGTGTGTGTGTGTGTGTGTGTGTGTGTGTGTGTGTGTGTGTCTGTCAACAGCGTAGCTTAAGATAAATATGTTTAAGATTTTTTCGTGACAAACGAAATGCATATCTTAAATTTTCTGGGAATAGCTTCTAAGTCTTCTTCATTCTGAATAACTTTTGTGTAAGTGGTAAACTCTAAAGAACTAGACAAACATTGCATAAAATGACGCTCTCATTAAAGCACAGATTTGAAGTAGCATACTTTTTGTGTGGTTAACCATTTTCGAGATGCTCTTTGTCATTGGTTTGAATTTTCCAACCTTATTTTTCTAAAATGAGAGGTCCTTATTAGCTTTTTCCTCGGAATTTCAAAACCATTATGGAGACACCAGCTCTTAAAAGATTTAACAGTGCTTGTGTCTACTGTACTCCCTTATTCCTATTGCACCTACAAGGAAACATGAAATAGAACCATCTCTGCAAATGTCTATACGGATTAGTATGAAGTAGAAAGAATAACCTTTTGTAAGAGTAATATGTACAAGAGTGAGTAGAAAAGTCATATGTATCCAATGGATCAAATTTCTCCTGTGACTGTAAGTGTGTATATAATTATTAATTTTAGTGAACACCAAAAATACTATCCAGAAAACTGATGATCAGTGGAGAAGACGCAGAAAAAACTGACATTCCTTCAGAATGCCTGAATTTAATTGCTTCTGGATGCTATTAAATACCATGCTATCTTCATGGAAACAGTAATTTGAAAAAGATAGAGTAATTAGCGCTGACCAGTAATCTCGCTGTCCCATAGCAACCTTCTTGTGAACGAGTTTTTTTATTTTTTTCTAAAGTTGGTCTAATAAATAAAAACTAAAATTCGAAATGTTATAGCAGTGGATATAATAAATGATCCTATTCGGACATCACAGTTTCTGAAAGAATGTGGTGGGTCTGAAAGTGTCCATTCTACAACAAAAAATTCGTTAGTTGCTGCAGCAGTTCAGAGTGAAGAAGAGTGGATTAAAAAAAAACAAAAAAAAAAAACAAACAAACAAACAAACAAACACGAGTGCGAACCCTGGCTGTAATCAACGATAGATATTTTAAATATTATAAATGTAAATATAATTATCCTCAACGTTATTTGAGAAGTGTTAAATTTGTTTATATGCATGATAATTTAGAGCGAAATAATAATATACAATAATAGGGCATATTAGGGGTACAAGTGCAGATATTTTTATAAATAGTACCTTAATATGAATCCACTTCGGTATGTTACCTATTTTTTCTTTTCGTCTATTTTCCCACAAACCAATCACAGTTTACAATATATTTTATGCATGGTCGTAACTGCGCCACGAAATGAACAACACCTGTGAGATAGACTATCCGTTTTGCTTCACACTGCAATGCGTGAACCACTGGTATGACCGTATTTTGCTGTTTCAAAAATATATCTTGCATGCTGTTTAAATATTAGTTTTCGTGCAAAATGAACGTTATTATAAAAATGCTTCACAGGATGCATTTTTAAAATATCCTCATCACTAATTTACAGTCAATGAGTTCACAAAATTATTTAATTATATTATATATTTATATTAACACAAATTATTGTACAAAAGTTATTACTTTTCACCATCTCCAAAATTCTTGGTAAGCTATTTCTCAAAATTGCAGGATTATTTTAAAGATGTATCTAGAGTTTTACTTTAATGTACTTTGAGAAGCATTAAAATCAAATTAGTAAAACGCTGCACCGAGTAGAGTAATGTGAATATGGAAACAATCTGAAAAAAAAAAAAAAAAAAAAAAAAAAAAAAAAAAAAAAAAACCATAATTTGCGAGAAAATAAGATTTAAATGTTGGCGTGCCCATCAGTAAGCATAAGCCTATCCATTTATAATTTCAGCTGACTAATTATAGTTTAAATGCTCTTTATGTTTGGAATTTCTGTTATTTTATTTTGAAAAATTGAATGTTTTGACAATTAATAATTTGTGGTGCAATTTCACTTCAAGTTGAAACAGCACTTTTGGCTGATGCTCAAGAGGTCCCAATTCGAATCTCGGTTAGGGTGAGTTACCTGGATAAGATTTGAATCGGGATTTTCCTTATCAAAGGTGAATGTCGGGTAGCTCTAAGTTCTATGGACTACGGGATAATTTGAGCATCATTTCATTCATTCATCGTCCGATATGACCTACCAGGTTAAAGGACGTTAAGCCTTTAAAAAAAAACTTTTGTCTCTGAATCAAAACAAAGGTACGTATTTTTGAGATTAACATGAAGTAAAATGTTGGCAGAATAAACAAAAGGTATATGTTCACTGCCGGATCAAGTTGTAATTTTAATAGGTATTTGCTTCGTTCACGGATCTATGCTTCTGTTTATTAGGAGTAGTATGTCTTTAGGCTGTTTAGTACCTTCAGTATAGCGCAGCACACACAAACCATAGGAGTTTATTTTTCACGAGAGGGTGAAGCGGAAAGCTGAGTTGGAATGCTTTCTGAAAGGCCCAGTACCTAGACCAGCACGTCAGACATTCAGGTGGAAGCAAACCAGATAGTTTATACCAACACATTGTCCATTTTGCGGCGAACTTATTAACCATGCAAAAAACATCAGGTAATAAACTTTGTGATTGGTTTGTGGGAAAAATGCTAGACGAGGAGGAAAGCAACTAACGCGCCTAAGTGGATACATATGAAGATACTATTTATCAAAATATCCGTAGCTAGACCACTAATACTTGTATATCTCCATTATATTAAATCTACATAACGTTCTTAGCTTAACTATTTTCGCAAGACGCATTTGGGAAAAATCTAGTTCGTTTTTGAAAATGATGGTGTCAGAAGATAAATTCAGACGATTAATCATAGGGCCCGCCTCTGGAGCGTGATGGTAGCGTGTCTACCTCACGTTCAAGAGGTCGCGAGTTTGAGTCTCGATTGGGGTGATAAGGTTTATTCCCTTATCTTGAGAATACGAATGTCGGGTAACTTAAGACTGCGGACCTCGGGCTCATTTGAGCATCTTTTCACCCACTTCATTAATTCACCGTCCAATATGACACTATGTTGGAGGACGCTAATAAGAAAAAAAATCATGGAGATTTAGTTAACTTTAGGCATTTTAGTTTTAACATTCCTTAGAAAAATGAACCTGCTGGATACGAGTAGATCACTTTTAGGGAGGTATTACATTATTTCGCCATCATTAAATTTGCTGATTTCATGAGTCAATTATCCCAGAAAACTAAGATATCTGCTTGAAATTTTTACATGATACAGATACATACTAAGTATAACGATCTAGTTTTAAACGGTTAATATATTAAGTAAGATTGGTCTTTATCTTATATACAAAGTTTGACTATCCAAAATAGCATTAAGGTGTTATTTTTAACACAAAAATATAACTTTGCCATATTTAATGGTTTGTAAGAAAATGGCTCATTTATATTAGAAAATGTCACTCTTGGAAAAGCTGTTACTAGTAAAATTGAGAAGCAATTTCTCACATATTTGCGAATAATGAAACCATGTGACTTGGACACAGAAGCTACCACGTGTAATACAAAGAACATGCTTGTAATTTTTTGGCCAATTTTGGTTATTAAATCTCACTTTAAGGCAACGTCTTGCATGAGAAGTTTATTGTTCAGAATTATTGTTAATTTAAACTGTGTAGCAGTTGATTTTTTAGGCAGTGAAAGAGATTGGAGATACTAATACAGTGACCAAATTTACTATTTATTGAATTATAAGCAACGTGTGGGTTTGTGGAGGAATGTATGATGAAATATCCTTACTAGGTGGGCTGTATAATACAGTTAATTAGTAGGTTATATTCAAAACACTTCAGTTATAAAGCTACTCTGTGATAATTTTGCAATCGAGTTTAAACAAGGAGAATACGGGAATTAATATAAGGAATAGTGTACTGTTCATAACATCTTGTCACATGTTAACAACCTTTTGATTAATGTTTGCTTATAATCTTTATAAAATAGCTGAATTCTATTAAATAAAGGATTACCCTTCAGTTGCTAAATAACTGACGAGTTTCAGTTTCAATTTCAACTAGGTGTTTCTATTCCTGCAATGAGAATGCAGCCCAATGTGTGGAGGTTGTATTCAACTTTCAATCAGAAGGGTCCGAGTTCAAATCTGGGTTTCAGAGGGTTGCCACAGTTGGATGGCCACTGTGATGCCACTCTATAAATATACTTGTGTCTTCGCGGGCATGTGATATTACAGAAAGAGAAATTCTCTCTCGAAACCGAAGACGGTTGATGTGCGCACGCATGCATATAAAGGAATCGTATGTGTATTGAAAAGGAATGCGAGTGACTATATAGTAACTTCTCCCTCGAACTAAATTTTCATTAAGGTAGGCCTATGAAAGGGACGTTCAAAATATAGGAAAGAATGAAAGTAGTACACATTTAACGGTAAAACAACAGTGAGCCAACACTATAAAGCCATGGATTTTACAAGGACCAAGATTTGTGGACATAAATATGTTTAGTCATTCTATATAATGAAAACAGTAGCTAATGGTAAATACTTTATTATTATTTCTCCGCTAGTGACGCTGCAGCATGTCTTTAAATGGGCAGTTTGAAAATAAGTTTCTGAAATGTCATTCCCTCAAATTTAAAATGAATGAAGGTATTCTAGTTGTTTGTCTTGTGCTTAGCTTTGCTTGTCCTGGAGACAAACAGAGCCTGAAGCAGGAATCATTGTGCAGCGCAAATTAGCAAATAGAACGTCAACTGAAATCCATAAGAATTTTTGATATCACAAAGCTAATTATGAAGTCCAGAAACGTGAGATAAGTCCCTCTTGAAGCGGTTCAAGGCACAGGTATTTAACTGAATAACCTCGTCTGCTCTCAAGAGAGAAAATGAAATTCTCCAGTGGATACTACAAAGGATCACCAATTTACCCCTGGGGCCAAGTCCCCAAAAAGGTCAAATGAACTAATTCCCCAGTTATGCCGCACGGAGGAAACTGCTTTCACCATGCCTCTCCAGAGTTCAAATTGGTACTATTAGAATTTTGAATGATTTGAATTTCTTTTGGCAAGCTTGGTTGAATACGTTGAGAAGAGCAACTGTCACTGCTCCACCATGTTGTGAAACACCGTTAGGTCCAAGAAATCTACCATTAGCCATTCGAAATTCAGATTTTTTCATGTTTTTCATGCATCAAAAAAGTAAGGAGACAGCAGTGATTAATCTCACTGACAGGGGATGGTGTGGCGATAAGATATCCACTAAATTCTTTCTTCGAGGCAAGTGGCAAAAAGGCATAATTCGAAGCAAAATGTATGCAAGAGAGAATGTACAAGGTTCTTAATTAGTTATTTTCGGGCTACCCATTAATATATTACTTTCATAAAACATTTTTAAGAATTTCTGCACTTTAATGAACTGTTCAACTGCAAAAGCTAAGCGTCTGCCTCAGTAAATTTATTTAAAGCAAATAATTTCAATCGCTTTGAGCTAAACAAATGCTATACATGATTATTCAAGAGTGGCAGTTATCGGGACATACATTATAAAACAAAACAAGCAAAATATTCCATTGGCTCACAAATGAACAGTTCTCGAAATAAGCCTGTATGCCTCTGATATGAGAACAAGCAGATTCACTGCTTGCTTCCCCATAAAATTCTTTAACTTAATCCTCTCCCAGTTTTTTGTGAGCTTGAATTTGTGATTAATAGCCGGCAATGGTTAGAAGTGAAGTAGTTGATACTATAATAAAGTTCTAACTCTTTTATTCAACAGGATCATTAAGGTGGATCTCAACCTGCAACAAGTATTCCAAAAGTGTTCATTTGCGAACCAGTGCAAATTTTCCCTGTTTTAGTTTATAATTTTCATCCCTAAACAATGTATGGTTACTTTTGAATCACCTTGAAAGAATATCAAATGTCCATTTATATACTTATTTTATTATTCTTACCTCCACAGTACAAGCGTTTGAATGCATCACAAATAGAAAATATTTATAAATCTATTTAATTGCTCATAGCACACAACATGCATTTTCACTTGAGGATTGTTCTGAACGACGTACAGTTCATGAACTGGAATGTGCATATAATATAAACTGTGCTTTCAGTAACAAATGAAATTGAACACAACAAACTGTTATTTACTTTCCCTTCATCTTCTTGCTACATTCCCTTCATTAGCTGAAATTTCTGCGTGCAGGATTCTTCTAAAGGCATTATTACAGGCGATAATAAGCATTTTATACAGTGAAAGCTAAAATAACACTTTAAATGTTAACGTACCTAACAAACAACACAGTCAAAACAACACAATTTTGGATTACCAACATTAGAATATGTAAAACAGAGAGCAAAAAACACCAACACATTAACACCGAACGAACGACCAATGAACGAGCGAGCTCCTTTCTGTTTAAAGGGAACAATTCATAAACAAACGAACAACGTAAACTGTTACTAAGTCACACTGGCACGCACAACATTTCTAACGACAATGTTAAGTTGGGGGAAGTAGGTAAGGGTTTGGGGTGCACGTGGTGAGAGGCGGGTGGTTGTAAACAATGACCATGTATATTGTTCAAGTATGAACATTGTTTGAGGGAGAATTTTGTTAGCAATATAGCCTTTATGTCCGTCAGTTAACGGGCTTACAGAAAACCAAAGCAGTGCAGCCAACATAACCCAAGTGCTGACCTGATTATATCGCTGTAATTTATTGTTAGGACTTATTTACTCATTCTCTCTGGTTGGATTATTAAACTTGGGACACAAAGGAACTATTTTAACATTAAAATGATACTCTACACTTTAAAACTAGGACTGTATAGGCAAAAGTAATGTTTTATGATTTTATATTTTAAGTTAACTACTACAAGCATTTTTTTACAAACGTTTCAGGAAAGTCAGGCTTTCAGTTAAGCTTGCCACATTCACTTCCTTTTATGAAGCCTCATTAAATGGCTAGCTTGAAAGACTATATTGCCAAAACATCGAAATACAAATACACGACTAAAGGTGAAAATGCAAAGGATAGTGTGTACTTTTAATTTGTGAAAGTGGTTGCAAATGTAGTTTTTAATGAAATATAACTTGTGACGTAACAATTGACTTAAGTGGAAAAACGGTGAGAGGTGGGGCTAAGAGTGGGGTTGGGGGAGCTAGCTATCCTCTGGAAGTCGAAGTTACCTTCAGCTGTTTATGGTTGTCTCCTACTTCCAGAAGATGGCACTGCCGCTCCCGTTCCCCATCATGCACTCTGCAATACAGAACAGAACAAAGATGGCGGCTACGAAGAAAAGATTTCATCAGATTAGGAAAAAACAAATAATGAGCTCATATATTTGCATAAAGATTAAAGAAAATGTATATTTAATATTTTAATGACTTTAATAATTTTTCTTTTGATATCTTATCCTAAAGAAATATATATCTTACATAAATAATGGTGAACATGAACTGGTTTTATAACACTCATAACATCATTAAAAGAAAGACTGTGACTATGTGGTATTTAATTGCATCTCAAAGAATCAGATCACAGTTGAAAGAAATATGTAATTGAGTAGTCCACAAACTCAGTTAATTGAATTTTAATAAAAAACAAGTCACAGATAAATTGCCTTTGGGGAAAACTCTTAAAACTTGTCCATTAATCAGACTTTTCATATTCAAAAAAATATTTATATATCTAAACAAGCAATACTTCATTTGCAAGAGTTTGCGTGTTGACTTCTAAATCTAGACGCCAGGATTGTATTTCCAGCTGCGAGGTCGTTAAGTTTTATTTCAGTAGCCTCATTTATCTTCCACAAAGTTTGGGAAGTACCTATGTACGTATGTATGCCAGAGAGTGAATATGAAAGGGTTTAAAAAGCTAAAAATGGGGAGGGGGAAGAAAAGAAAACAGGAAGACAAAGCTGGCGTAAAAACAAATCTATATAAATAAATAATAGAGATGGCATCCAATATTAGTTATTTAATTCAATCGTTACACTGTCATTGACTAATTTTTTCTGAATGTAAAGACAATTTTCATGAACTCCAGAAAACATGATATATAGGAATACTTTCTTATAACTTTTAAAAGTAATAACGTTAAATGAGAATAAAGTGACATTTAACAGTTAATACTCAATTATACACTTCATTCTAATGTAAAACCACTTCTTTAATACTTATACGCACAATGAATGAACTAATGTATCATTAAATAACCTAAACATAAAGACAGTAATAAATACAAACGTTGAATGTATCTATACATGAGTTATTCAGTGGGCAATAATGATACGCGAATCTTGTTTGCGGTAAACGGTTATTGGTGTGACATGTGTATAACATTTGGATAGTGAAACACACGAGTTTGCTAAAAGTGCTTCAGGAGTAAATATTCCAACCTCAAATTATGGTTTACGAACGATTTTATCGAGAAACAAAAGGAAAACGATACACAACCTTTGGAAATAGTTTTACGCTGGAATATTACAATTATTGGATGTTTCAATCGTTTTGGTGTCTAATTATGAATGCAAGTTTCACAGACACGTATGTATTTAAGAATAATTACCTATCATTATAAAACAACGAAAGCGATGAAATAAACCCAAAGATAACTTCTTATCTTGTTGTCATTCAATGGATTAACCTTTGTTTGTATTAATCACACCCCCAAGGACTTGCAAGTCAATGCCTTGGATCAGCAGTCTGTCGAAGACCAAGCAAACTTCGGTTCATAGTATATCCAGGGTTGGTGATCAGCCCAACGCTTGGTATGGCGTGAAGAAGAGAATAAAATGCAACGGTGAAAGAGATGATAGGAAATTATCCAACACAGTATTCACCTATCGACCGAGAAAACACGAAGGAAAAAAAAAAAAAAAAAAAAAAAAAAAAAAAAAAAAAAAAAAAAAAAAAAGGCGATGAGTTTGATCGATCCCGGGACCTCGAATGTATGTCGCACACATTTCCACGGTGCCATCGCACTTAATAGCATATGTATGACAAGAAACAATAATTTTGAATCTAAAAGAACGTGTCTTCAAAAGCAGAACGACAAATAAAGAAAGGTCTGTAGTACGTTCGCCAGTTCAACGCAATATTTAAAGTTATCCCCTGTTCGTACATTTGTTTTTAAATTGCGTATCAACGCACGCTAACACTTAATAGAACAGCAAGATGCTCCGCGATAACGTGCGAGCCTCGTATTCGGGAGATCCCGGCTTCCATTCCCGTCGTGTCGACGCTCTGACCATGGGCTTTTACGTGGTTTCCCCGAACAGGTAGGCAAATGCTGGGGTAATTCGCCTTCTTACTTTAATTTCCTGTTCATCACTCTCTTTACTCTGTTTAAACTCATCTGTTTCAGGGGTGTAGTACTAGGAGACGGCGGTTGGTATACTCCGGCGGGACGGTGGGATTTGCGCTTTGGAAAAGCTTCTTCCTAGCCTTGGCGAGGTTGCTGGAGTCCCCTCCTCCCCGAGCTGTGTCACTTATTCCCAGAGCTCCCAGGGTTACGGGTGGCTTAGACATGCTAACCGTCGTGAATTAAATATCCTCAGACTTTCTTTGTGGAGGATTCCATGCCAAACTCCTTGGGAAAGGGTAACATTAGAAAAAAATGTGCTTATTTCCGTAACATTTTTATTAACCACATACACATAAATACTTATTTGGAGTGTGAGCAATAATGGGTTTGTTAAACGTTCTAATATTATAAATTAAAAATTTTATATACTGAGTGAATTGTCTCCAAGGTAACGTCTGAGAGGGTCCCAGGTTCTCTTCCCGTCGATCACCTTGGGATTTTGGTCGGTAGGTGAATGTGGTTTCTCATCTACAACGACTTCCTTTCTCTCTTTCATTTCGTATCCTTTTCACGATTCAGGTGCACTTCTAGATTTCTTGGTGTGAAGCAGACCTGGACAGATGGCGCGGATGCTTATGACAAAGAAAGTGTATTTCTCCGTGGATACTAGAGGACTGCTGGGTTTTACAGGTCGTTCTTCGCCCTTCTCTGGGCAACTCTAGTAGTGGGACGGCTCTTCAAGCCAAGAACTGTTAGGGACTTCCACGTTTCTTTGTGGACGGTGTGTCTGCCTCTGTGTACCCTTCACTTCATCCCTTCCTTCTATGGGAGGGTAGCTGCAACACATTTTTCATATTTGATAGTGCGCGAGGTGTTCTTCGTGGTATACCCCATATCATATATCATATATATATATATATATATATATATATATATCAGATGTGTGACTACTATTTCTAAGGGAGCTGTTTACTGGTTATCATCAACAGAAGGAAGGTGAAATGTTAACAACTTTTAAGTCTGCATTTACAGTTACCTACTTCCTGTATGCGATTATTCAGCAAAGAAGTAAAGCACTGTGCAAGAGAGAACTGTAGTGACTTCTAATAACAGAGGCATCTAACAGAAAAGGTCTGAGGAGTGTTCTTCTCTCTAGAGGGGTAAGGGGAACAGTAGCACACGGAAGCTCACAATGATGTCATAAATGGCTCTATGATCTACCTTCACAGAGACACACATATTTCTAGATATTCGACGCTGTGGCTATGGTCCAAGGTCATCGGTAGGACGGATCTGGACAATTGAAGAGATAGACTAAGATAAGCAGCGATCTATTCCTGTACGAACACCAGAGACGCTATGCAGATAACCAGAATCTTTGGAGTTTTCCTCTGTTATTAAAACTCGTCTGGTCGGTTTTGCTCGTTTGTTACTCTCAACATAGAATTGTAAACTACAGATAAATACAAAGAATACATAACACAGTAAGTGTCCACGACATCCTCCCCATCTTGGTTAACTTGGGAAAAGGTACGACCAGCTGAGTGGGTCGGCTGGTCATAGACTCATCTGGCTGACGAAGAATGATCATTCGTACCTTCCCATCTCTTCCATGTACTAACTACTGTGGACTGTGTCCTTCTTCCACATATGTCGGAAAGGGATGTCTTTTTGAAGGAGGACGATGTCTCCTACTTTGGGCTTTCGTCGGTGTCCTGCTCTTTCAGAGTTTAAAGATATATTCCGAGTTTTTTGTTTGGCTCGGAATCCCTTCGTGGGCCCTCTTTGTGTTTGGTTCGGGTCCATACGGAATGGTCGTAAGTTTTCCGTCAATTTGGAAATGATCAAGAATTGCCGCTTCATCGTCAGTGTTTTGAGTAATGGGTATCGAGTTCAGGGTGGCTCTAATGTCAGCTAGACTTGTATTCAAGCCCTCTTCGTCTACCTGATAGCATCTCAGGCCTTTCCTTAAGCAGCAACTTGGTGGAGCTATTATTCTCTCCCAGATTTTAAGACGTTACTAAATGTGACTTTGTCATTAATAGGTCTATCGTTACTCTCTGCATTGAATCTAACAGAAAAATGAGAGTACCAACCCATTGAGCACTCATACTCTTGTTTCCATTTTTCCAATGTTCTGGAACTCTATGAAAGATTCCAGCTGCTATACGGAGCATATTCGCGAGTTAGTGAGTGAATTAGTGTGGCAGTTAGTGAGTGCACTTCTTGTGCGACAAAAAGTGCTATTCTCCGAGCGAGTTTGCGACGACTGCTGAGAATGCTTCAGGACAGATTGGGGTAGTCTTGTGTTCAACTCCCCAGGAATGAACGCTGGGAAGAAGAGGTAGGCTACATCGTGCGTATTCATTATGCTTTTACACGGCCAAAAGAGTAAAGTGGTAGAGAAACCTGGTGAAGTGACAGGGAAAGTTGAACTAGATCAATGTATTAGTAAGAATTTATTGAAGTCATAGTTGAAAAGTAGATAATATAAAAAATGTACATAAATAAACGGAAATAAACTTCTAGAACATCTTATTTTTGTTTTCAGAACAGCGCAATTTACATGTTAAAAGTTTCCAACCAAACTTCAAATTTACCACAAACAGTTTACGCATACAGAGTATAAGAAAAGAATTAGCACACTTTTAAAGTAAGTTCTCTATTTCAAGGGATTTTATTTTATGATTTTGAAACTAAGTTTAAGCAATCAGTAATTAGCATGCAGAACGTATTCTGCACGATATTTCAAGTAAAACATTTGGCTTTTCTCTTGAATTATGAGCACCAGAGTAATAATTTGATAAAAAGAGGATCCATCAGAGGTGTAGTCAGCGTTTTCTTGGTTCTCATTTCTCCGCGAGAGATTAATTTTGCTCTCAAGCAATCTGACTTCCACTTAAAGGGATAGAGAAAGTGAAATGGAAATTCATCGCGTAGTTTTAATATGTGTTCGTCCCACCCCACTCCGTTACGCATCCTATCCCTTGCGCCCCTTAATAAATGGCCACGTGTAGCTGTGCGTTTATCTTTGTTCTTCCTTACCCCCGTGTAGTTGCTATCCCCTACCTTCTCTGTGGATTGGTAGAAGAGGGCCGCTCAGCCTCTCTCATTATACACGTTACCATAATGGGTCATGTCGCTATGAACGGCGCAAAGAAAAACGCTCAACTCAGCGGGAATTACTTAAAGGTAAAATAATGGGATTAAGGCAGCAAATGTGCAGTGGAGAAATTGAATCCAGAGTGTTCCAACGTTAATGTATAAGGTTTCTGACATACACTGCCTTTAAAAATCATAGGATGGGCTTCAAAAGAGGTTGAAAATGAGATAATGAGGCACGAAAACATTCCAGTTAAAGAACATTATAAGGGCATGCAGTTCTGCACGTGTTATTGTGTTAACTCTGGAGTTCCCTTCTCTGTCTTAAGCAATTTTTCACTGTCACTCGCACCCCTTGTCTCTTTCTATACCCCTGACTCCGTCCCAGTCTTACATTTCCCCTTCAAATGCTCTCCTCTGCCTCTCGCCCTCTCTGTGCAACGTATATCTCAAGTAGTGTTTGAAAACTAATAGCAAGAACTTCGCCCAAGATTTCCGTGAAAATTAAAGCCCATGTGCAGATAAACATAAGGGCCCGCTCGACAGGCTAGTTATGAGATCCAAACTATTCTATGTTCCACGGTAACTGGTTAACTTATAGTAATAACAACAACAGCGAATAACTATTTTCAATTATTAAATAGTAAATAGTAAATAAGTAAGCTAACTTATCGGAAATGTTATATTCATAAAATTTTGTTATACAATATTTTCCCACTTTATTGAGAATACTTAAGTGGGACTTAAGTAACAAAGTTTCAGAACAATCAGTTCTGTTATTCTTCTATTCGTCAGAGAGAAGGTTAAAAATTCAAGTGAAAGATATGCCACACATACCACTTTTAGAATGCAACTTTTGGCTTCATGTAGTGGTAGAAAACATACTTAAGATTTGTTTTAAATAAAGTTGCCACTGAATATGGAGTGAACATGTCAGCAAATAAATCCAAGAATGGATTAGAAGAATGAATCCTGTTAGAGCAAAGATAGTGCTAGACAATATAATGATTGACCAAGTATCGCACTTCAAGTATTTAGCATGCAATGTCTCGTACCAGGAATAAGCTGATATCATAGAAAAATAACAGGCATGTATGCACAGCCGCTCACATTAATAGACGCAATCGAAAGAATAACAGAGGCGCTATCACAGGTGATAGAGTAACCTACGCAGGGGACCTCAACGCAAGAATATAAACCAATTGTAAAAACGGAACTGATTAAAGTGACATCTGAAGATGCCGGCTATACCCTCATTAACAATCCCAGCATGAAAACATGCATTGTTTCGAATGGCACTATGCCATTTCGAGAGGCCCTACAGGGCACGGATTAGAAAACATACCGATCTAGACAATCTTTGAAAGCACTCGTCGAGAATAATCGCCCATATCGTCAAGGAAGAAAATATCCAGGAAACTAGGCACAGAGCAATTAGGGTATAACGTTGAAGAAATAGACAAAGCAAGACAGTTAATACAACAACATGAACTAGCTAAAGCAGTGGAAATGTGCACAAGAACTCTACATCATCCAAAAACAACAGAAAGAGAGGAGATCGCAACCATGGTTTAACAGGGATTGCTATAATGAACGGAAAAGGACGCTGCTAACACTACATTGAACGAGGGACACGGCGCAGTCGGGAAACCTGTCCCAATATGCCAATCAAAGAAGGAAATATAAAACGCTAGTTAAGAAGACGAGGACAGAGTATATCAAAGAAGACGCTAGGAGGCGCATTGCAAGCACCCAAAATGACTCATTCATAGCGCTCAGTAAACCAAAAACTCCAGCAATAAACAATATTTCAATGGAATCATGGGAAAAACAAAAGCATCTTTGACCAACAACACCGTCAACAGCTTTTGAATTAACTCCAGTAACAACGACGGAAAATTACACCCCCATAACGAGGCAGGAAATATACAAAGAACACCTAAAGGACTCTCTATATGTCATGCAAGACTACTGGGCAGAACTAATCAATGAATGCATGTTACCGGGAAAATTCCAGAACAATGGAGGTCATCAATAAGCAAAGTGATGTTCAAAGGGAAAGGAGAAACCTGCGGCCCTGATTCATATTGAGGTATAGCTCTCAAAATGTATCCTTCAAGGTCTTCATGAAAATCTAAACAAACAGGCTTACAGAAGCAAAAGACTCCCAGATACCACAGAATCAATTCGGCTTCCGAAAGGGAATAAGCACACTACATGTGCCCATTCGACCTCAACGACAGAGTGACACTCGTTCGGAAACTCAATCATCTGATAGGAGCCACACACCCGTTAACTATCATAATCTCAAATATCCTCAGACATAACCATATTCAAATATCAGACAGCATAGCCATATACAAGAGCATAATCTAAACAAATGGAGTGTTACAAGGAGACCCAATTAGCCCAACATTATTCAATATTTTGACAGCAGACATCACAGAAATGATCAGAGATACCTCAGCATCGCTTACACTCTACGTAATAGGAAATAGGCTAAGAAAGCGCAAAATGGCTCCAAAGGGTCCTCAATAGGCTCAAATCATGGGCAGAAAGAAATGTATTGCAAATAAACCACAGCAAAACCAAACAAATGACTTTCAGGAAAGAAGGGAAACATGCACCCAGAAAAACAATGACCCTGCACAACAAACCTCTAGAGGTAGTGCCGGAATTCAAGTATCTCGGAGTCACCATTCAAACTACTGTAGCACCCTTCAGTAATCATGTCAAAGAAAGAGCGGCCGCAGCAATAAAAGCCATCTACCAAATATCATTGGATACAGCAATGTTACTGGTCAGGACAGCCATATCCCCAATAGCAATCTATGGGATCACCATCATCTGGGAAAAACTCTCAGTGACATGATAACAGAAAAAGTCAAGGCCCGCTACCTGGAAAAGTTTCTAGGCATCGGGAAGTCAGCACCTTCAAGGCTAATTATGTATTAACCAAAGACAACTACTTCATCGATATCAAAACACCGTTTTGGGTGCCAAACACCAAGTCCTACGAAAACGCACGTCAAAACTTAACCGATAACTCCAATGCCATCTGGCCCGACTTCTACTCCACGGACGGAAGAGTGGAAACAAGCAAAATATGAGCTACCACACGTACTAACGCGCTACGCCACGCCAAGCATGGATTTCATCACAGAATCTGTCAAAGCAAGAAATTCCACAGCCAAATGAAGATTGTGTATGTGAGCTGCGTAACAAACACTGTGAAAAATACCACACAAATCTACAAATAAGGAAAATCTCAATAATTAAACTGGCTCTAGTATAATTGTTCAATTGTACAAGTTTCTCTTTGCACATTGTGCGCTTTTCATTCAATAGAGAAAACAAATATATTCAACTATATAATGGGTACTTCAAAAAATAAAGCCCATAAAGATTCCATAGTTAAACTGTGCAAATTTAGGCAGTACCAACTCTGGTGTATGGTTCAGAAACATGGACATTAACAACCAGATATAGTACAAGAATACAGACATCAGAAATTAAATTTGTAAGAGTAATAGCTGGGTATACTGAACACGACAAAAAACACAGTCAAGATATCAGAAAAGAACTAAAATTAGAAGAAATGTCATATTACTCGTAACAATGGAAATCAATGGGAAAAACATGTTCAAATGATGAATAACAGTATTCCTAAACTAGCCACAAATTATAAAACCTAAGGCACAAGAAACCAAGGAAGATTTAAAAAAGATGAGCAGACGAAATTGGAGCCGGAATGGATTGAAAAGTCCAAAAGTGTGAAACAGAAGAAGAAGAAGAAGAAGAAGAAGAAGAAGAAGAAGAAGAAGACGACGAAAAAGAAGGATAAGACGGTTTAAAAGGAATATATTCCATTACGCTACTTGGAAATGAGAAAACAATTACTCTTCAAGATTATGGGAACTTGTTTCTAAAATAGTAGCGGTTGCGAGTTCAATTGCGCCTGTTTATTCTTAACAGCCGCACAACTCTTGATGAAAGTCGAGCATGCACAGGAAGTCATTGCAGTCTCGACTGTTATTTGGTTAGTGAGATTATGTCTCAACATCTTGGACTAATGGACTGCGGCAGTAGGCCACAACAGTTATTTTATCGAGGATAAGCATGAAAAATACCTAAATAGCGAAGATGATTACGTGGAGAAATAAAATTAGCTTCGATTTTATAAGTGACATGATTATTTTAATATTTGTTTAAAATTTATCAAAGGCAAACAACCATTCTTACTGGATTTCCCTCGCAAGTATGAAGAGTGTAAACTTTTAAACTGTTGCACTAGTACATATTTAACATGCGAAGGAAGGAGAGTGTACTGATTTTTACGAGGGTGTTATACAATATTCTTTATCCTTGCTAAGAGTGTAAATAATTATTAGGGGAAAATAACAAAAGTGAGGTGTTCAATTTATTATTAGCTGCGAAGGTAACGCTCACTTTTTAATGTATACTATTTACACATCGATGTTTCTTTATGGTACTAATACAATAAGGGACAATTATCTCTTACTTTGGATACTTAATAACCTGGTGAATGTTGTCTTTGGCACAAGTTTGAGAGTATTCATGTGCGACAGTGCTGGAAAACGTGCAGCATAACTTAAAATATATTCTCGTTGACATTTTGTTCACCAAAAGTAGTACTGGATAACTTCTTTATTCTCGACCCGTAAGGACTAAACTGACAAGTGCCAGAAGCGTAGGCTTCAAAGGTTCTTCACCCAAGCCCAAAGTTAAAGCTTGTTTCATTCCAAGCTAACTTGAAGCTGCGACAATTAAGTTGCTGTATTTTTGCAACCACCTATAATTATATAAAGTTGAATCACAAGTTTAAATCAAAAGCAAACTCCCGAAGTGCTTTCTTCAATAAACTTAACGCGAAAGCGGCGGGACCACAGAATGGGAACATGAAATGAGGAAGAAATGAGGGACATGGAGAAGATTGAAAGTGACAGCTTCAAAAGAGGATGAGCAATGAAAGAAAGTGAAAGAGAGAAGCACACAGACTACTGGCGGTGATAACTTTCCGCGAAAACTCATCAAAGCTTCAAAGTTGCTACATCTCCCAGAGATGTAAAATACTAATTAGTAAATTAGAAGGTCTAGAAATGGCAGAAAATTAAGTTAATTAGACCTCGTCTCTTTCACTTTTTTTTCCATTCCTTCTTCCTTTCTTTTCCAATTTCCGGTTACTCTACGTCCTGGAAAACTTGTTCCGATGGCCCATCTGATACAAGTATCGGCAAAGTTTGTTTTCCTTTGTTGTGCCAACACTTCACTGAGATAAATTAACATTTGAAGAAGGGCGAAACTTTGTGCATGGAACCGATACGAAGAGAAATCGAGAAAAATAAGTCGAGTCCCCCACCCCATCGTGTTATCCTGTTATCTTTGTAAAGATGTTGATGGGGGAACTTTCCTGGAACTTTGTTCCTTCCGGCGCTGAGTTTTGGTTTACAGTACGACGAGGGATCTACAACTATTGCAGTTAAGCTATAGTTCAGGTTACAACCAACACAGACGCTGAACTGAGTGTTTTCGGGTAATGGGAAACTTGGCTGAAGTTGCAAGTACTTTACAGTACGGCCTTAAGTCACGCTATTGTTATTTAGCAAGGGAAACACTGAGCAGACGGTTTCATGTTCACTATAAACATTGTCCTGCTCGCTAAACTCTTGAGCAAATAATGCTCTCTTTTCAAGGTTTCAAATTTCGTGAAATATATCCACATCGGAGGAAACAACTATTAGTATTGAGCGAGGCCTGTAAACATCGCCAACTCGTGTGACCTGGAATTTGCAAGGGAAAAGTTTCGGTTTAAACAACATTACAACCGCTCACTTGTTAGAATAGGTAAAAGAATAGGAGAGGCCTCCAGTAAATGCGCTATAGCACATTCTTTTTATGTACTTCCTCCCTGGGAGGAAGGGATGAACGAAACACTCGAAAAGGGACTATATCCTGACGACGATGTGCGTCAGCAAGAACGGGATCCCTAACCATCCCAACTTGGCATCAATCCCGACATAGTTTGGCTCTAGCTAATCCAATCACAACCCGGAGCCCTAGAAGTATTGACAAAGCTGCCAGGAAGGAGCTCTTACTATGTGAAGAGAAATCTGTCCACTGCACAAATTACACGGTTCTGCCGCACCGCGCCAACCCCCTTCGCCTGGTCCTACAACCTTCAAATAGATGACATGAAATCGAATACAGCAAATGATAGGGGCCGGAAGTTCGTGGCAGAAGGAGAACCATTCCAGCGTACGACTACCAAACCGGGAAAACCACGAGAAAACCCATGGCCAGGGTGACTGGGCTACGGAAATCGAACCCAAGCCCTACTGAAGCGAACCCCACACGTTGTCGTGTAACGACTTCGTTGGTATAGGTAGAGACAATATTGTATTGTACATATCGAAATACGACCAGAAGTATCTACGTGTTTCTAGGTCCCCATGAACCAAGTAAAGCATTACGGCGTGTGCGTGAGACTGTTCTGCTTCTTATTAATAAACCTTCATTACACATTTAGGTATTTCGTTGTACGTATAAAAAGAATACGAGAAACCAGATAGATTTCTAAAAGCCAGATCACAATATGATGACTTTGAAATTCAATGCTCTTTGCATGAGAATGAGAAAACAAACTAATAATCACTTACCCCTTGAAAAAAAACAGGTGTTCTAAAATTAAAATTAATAATAAGGAATATCTCGGAAATTCTTAATTGCCCAAAAAGTTTTATTCGAGATAACTTGAACACCTTAACGATATCTATATATTTTGTGTGATAAGATTTTGACTATTTATTACGGTTAAGGGACTTCACAAGCCATGCGCTAAAAATTCAAATTATAACTTTATGTCATACGATTATTTTAAACGTGTGCTATTTTCATTAAAATGATTAGAGTAATTTTTGAGAAAGACATTCAATAAATTACTTACGAAGGGTATTTTGAGGTCAGTAATCTTATTTTAACTCTTCCTTGTACATTCTTTGAGGATGCTGAACTTCAAGTTTAGTATTTCACCGAATTTTAGTTTTTGAGTTCTGTTGTTCACAGGCCCAGCCGCGCGCGATACCCACACATAAGCACAACACAGCCTTTTATGAATTCAAAGAGTCTCAAAACATTATTTCCGATGAAATCTCAATGTCAAATTTTTGGACGTAATGCTACTTCCTATACATAACTATATATCTAACATTACTATACATAAGTCATGAATATGTAAAACTAAAAGATAGATAAACACCAAAGTTTCTGTTTGAATCTAGTATATGAGAACTTTGAGGACTAAATACGAAGATTTTCACCAGATGTTTCCAACCGTTCACAACGCCACAGTTGAAATATTGGATTACATTTTTGACAAGATGTACCTAAATGAAGCATTATGATTGCCAGTATACTTCTCATTAAGTGAGAATGAAATTATCTTGTGTTCCAAAAAGACTTCAGCTTCAATGATCTTGTCTCTCAAATATATTTTCTTCCAGTTGATATCCATCGGATCAATAAGAAATAAATCTTTTGCAGTACCTATACGTATAACTAAACAGTCTTCAGAGAATCATGATTTATTCTTCGCCACCATTGTAATTTTATTTATAGTTGAATTAGAAATGATTTTAGGATACTGCCTTTTAGTTCGAAAAATAGATGTTCTAATTTTAGGGAGAAATGGAGCTACTTTTTAGTATTCAAAGGCTGAATAGGAATTCTAAACATACGTTGTTACGTTATCCGCGGGCTTCCATGTATTTGCTCTCTAGAAATCACGCAATGCAATATTCTTTCATTTGCAAAATAGCAACACCGAATCAGATTAAACGTACAAAGCCAATTATTGCCAGTCGTGTATTTTAGAGCAACATTTTCTATTGGTGCAATCTTGTATACTGCTTATTCAATATATATTTATGAAATTTTCTTCGTGTTACATTCTAGTTGTCTACCAATAATCAATGCAGTTGTGGTTTCCATTCCGATAAGGATGTGCGAAACATTTGGACCCACGCGTTTCAAATAGGTTTCCCATTTACAATGATAAAACATGTGTTACATTATTGAGGCATTACCAATCTGGTAATTCCATCTGCATTTAGTTTCTTGTCCCACAGCATCATGTAGGCTGTTTTCTTCATGCAATACATATGCTATTATACTAATCTCTGTTTGTCGCATTTTACACTACTGAAGTACCTCGCCTTGGCACTTGTATTTGTGTCTGCGCAAATATGTGTAAAGCAAGTGTATAAACTCAAAAATAACGAGAAAGCGGGAAAAGGCACAAACGGAGGAAAGACATGAAAAACAAAAAGAGAAACAGAGCGAGGAATAAAAGTGTGATATGTTACACTGAGTTGACTATCTTTATTCATTCTTGCACAAAATATACTTGCAAATACTTATTCTTCGAGATAAATGTTTTCGAAAATTGTTTTTCACGTATATTTCCTTGTACATAGTACAACGGAATTAGGGTAATACAGTAGGTTTAAGCGATAGTCAAATATTTTAAGAGTTGGTCCCTAAGTGATAGCTTTGAAATTCCATTGTCTTTGCGTTTTGTTTTTTTTTTTGTTTTTTTTTTTAAATTAACGTCCTCCAACATTGTGTCATATCGGACGAATGAATGAAATGAAGTGGGCGAAATGATGCTCAAATGAGCCCGAGGTCCATGGATTCGTCTTCTCAGGGTAGGGAAAACCTCGGAAAAAAACCTTACCTGGATAACTTACCCTAAGCGAGATTCGAACTCGCGAGCTCTTGAACGTGAGGCAGACACGCTAACCATCACGCTAGCGTGGCGGGCGTGACCAGAAGGGGAAAAAATAGAAAAATTAAAAAAAAGGGAAAAGAATATGGACCTTCCATTTGAGAAAATTACAAGTACTGGAAAATTCAAACCTAAAACAAGTTATATCTCAGAAATAGTTAATTTCACAAAAATTTATTTGACATAGTTGTGAGCTTTAACAGTTTTTGTGCAGTACGATTTTATACGTCTCTTACGGTTTACCAAAAGTCATCATTAAGTATGATTGTCGGAATATTTCTAGTGAGTGTGAACTTCTGCTGCAACTTAAAAGCAGAATCTTACATCATAAACACATGTAACATAATATAATATCGTGACGCACTTGACGTCTACAGGCACGCGTACTTTTAAATCCAGTTACAAAATACTTGAATCATCAGTTTACAATTAAGTTGGAAGACTATAATTTTGGATATTTTTTAACTGAACATAGCTGATTATTTTAGAAAGATTTGTTTGACGTCTTATAAGAGTTTCTATTTCGAAATGGTTTAAAAATAATTATTTTTAGCTAGCTCTAACTGCTACTTTTAAACGTCTTAATGTTCCAACAGTGGATTACTAAAGCACAGTATGTGATTCACAGAAGTATTAGAGACAAAAAGTATGTCATTTTGCTCTTTGATTAGCCCTGTCCGAAAAACAAGTAGTTTTGCCCCAAATTAGATATTTCATGAAAGGAGAATGTGTGGAGATACTAGGCAGTTTGTTACTAATGAGTAGAGTGACCAATTTCTGACATCGATAGTAATTATGTGATTTACAGAGGTATTTTAAATAATTAAACCTTTGAAAGGATAATCCAAACCGGTTTTACAGACGTAATTTGGCTGTAGAACAGCCAACAGATCGAGTTGGGTCACGTATTTGAGCTAGCTTCCGGATGTACACAAAACATAAGACCAGTTCACTCCTTTACTTTCTATGAAGGATGAATAGTATTTGATTTTCCACATGTCCCTTAATTCAAACAAATACGAAGATGAAATAATAAGTAAAGGTGGCGTGCTATTGTCCTACATTGGAGCATTGTAAAATGGAATACCTTCAGCTATCAGTAAGAGCCTGCAGATGTAAGTAGTTGTTTTGTGTTTACCCGTCCAAAAATATAGCTTGGTTGGTTACATTACAGTAGTAGTACCTGGACGACCGAGCTTCGCTCGGCGTTTTTCGCCTCTGTTTTTGAGAAATCTTTTAATCTTTTTTGTGGGAGAAGATAGATAAACCTGAAAGGAAAAACGTTAACTAAATAATCATTTTTGTCGCAATTGTTAAGAGACAAAAACTACTTAAGTAGAGAAAACACTGTGAATGTAATATGCAGCATTTCTATTTCAAACATGCACAAAATTGTATGACTTATTTGCAGAAGAGTGAGTAGAAAGATATATGAATGTGTTACCTAAAAGTGAGTAGAGAAAACACTGTGAATGTAATACGTAGCATTTCTATTTCAAACATGCACAAAATGGTATGACTTATTTGTAAAAGAGTGAGTAGAAAGAGATGTAAATGTGTTACCTAAAAGTGAGAGAAGAAAGCAGTGTGAATGTAATAGCATTTCTATTTCAAACATACAGAACATCGTATGACTTATTTTAAAAAGTGGGGATAAAAATGATTTTTGGGGTAAACAATGGTTTTTATGGAAAATTATTTATAGAAGAGTGAGTAGAGAAAGAGATGTGAATGTATTACCCAAAAGTACTTAAGTAGAGAAACCACTGTGAATGTAATATGCAGCATCTCTATTTCAAAGATACAGAAAATTGTATGACTTATTTATAGAAGAGTGAGTAGAGAAAGAGATGTGAATGTGTTACCTAAAATTGCGAGGAGAAAACAGTGCGAATGTAATAGTACTTCTATTTCAAACATACAGAAAATGGTATAACTTATTTTAAAACTGTGGATAAATTTTTTTGTGTAAAATCACGTTTTTTATGGAAAAATGTTTTCTATGTGTGTAGAGAAAGAGATGTGAATGTGTTACCTAAGAGTAAGTAGAGAAAACACTGTGAATGTAATATGCATCTATACAAAAATTTAACCAAATGTTAAGAGCCATTTCTGAAATACCGGGAATATACCTACATATATACAAGAATTGATCTGTAGAAGCGGGAATAAAAAATGTTATTTTTTTATGTAAAATCGCCTTTTTTCGGGAATTACACCTATATAGATGAACATAAAAAGCAAAACTCTATCTGAATACAAAATTTAATGGAAATCGTTAGAGCCGTTTCTAAGTTGCTCGGAATATATATAAGAATTGCTCGTTTAAATATATAAGATTAATTAAGAAAAGTACTTAAGTTTTAAGTTGAAAAACTGATAAAATATATATATCATGTGAAGACTGAGATAGAATTATTAAGCGTTTAAATTTGTGAGCACTAATGAGACACGTCACTGTAAAAGTGAAACGAGTTTGCGTAGTGTCTTCCAACTGGTTTCGAAAGTGAATGTGACAACCCACACTAACATGGGTGAGCAAACCCTAAAACTTTGCTAGTATGTCTGTTTTATGTTTTCGAAAAACTTATAATATATCCGCAGGACAAGCTCATGAAAAAGTGGAAGCTACAAATTGTATTCCAAATATGAGATCTGTACGGGTTTAAATTTACTAACGTCACTTACACCGGTATGTAACATTAAACTCCTCTTCCTTTCTTGAAATTCGTATTGTTTTTAACGTATCACATGGTTTTTATATGATTAGATCAGATTTGCCCGTTTTTGTGGTAATGCTTTCGCCTGTGTTAGACTGTTTGCTTTCTACGTTTTATCTGCCAGAGCACGAGCTATTAGGCTCGACGTAACAAATCCTTTACTTTCTCTGAGAGCCACAGAAACAATTGAAAGGAAGAGCTGTTGTTATCTTCTTCTCCTAACTGCCGCCTTAGCAATAACAGAAAAACATTTCTGTGGGGCAGTTAAACACAAAATCAACAACTGCAGAGAGGCTAAGGAAACTTCCTCCTTTATTGCTGCGTTCTTTGCATCGTCTTGTGGAGAGGATTGTGACGAGGATAATTCCTTGGCAGGAAAATATTTTTAGATATAAAACTGCGAGGCCGAGTATTTATGCAATGAAGATATAACAGTAGTGGGTCATACAGTATTACAAGTACAGACTTTAATACAATATAAATGACTTTAGATGTTGATTCTCTTATGTATTGTGGGAAAAAATAAAAGAGTAACATTTTACATGGATGAAGCTTAGATTAGTTGCTGCAGCTCACTTTCTTATAGCTCAGTTTAGGCACAGTTAAAAGTTGACACCATTACCGTCAGGTATATATAGAAAATGTATGGAGGGATAAACGCAGTCAGAATCTTTCAAGATTGTGTGCAAGTTTAAGCAGTGCACCGCATACGAAAGTGAACAAATAGAAACAAAGCATGTCATACAATAAGAATTTAATGTACTGAATATATTGCTAATCAGAATATAATTTAGCTAATTTGTGTTGAAATTGCATCTAATAATCCTAACAGAGACAACTCAATAATAACCATTTGTACATCGATTTTTAACAACAGTTTATAAGTCATACTGTTATTGAATAGCTTTTTGAAATACTGTACAAATGCACTGTCAGTGTAAGGTTTACAAGTTAATACTGCGATAGTGTAAGTATAATATTCTTGTCTCTGATGCTATGAGTCAGCTTCGAATTCGCTTTCATTGAATACCAATACTTTAGGTCACTATTCTATATTCATTAATTCACCGTGCAAAATTGTACTTTCCTCGGTTATTATCTTAACAGATCTTTATATCAGTAGTCCGTACTAAAACATAGGGGATTTATGCCATTTCTATAATACATCATATGGTAGATTAGATATAATTCTTGAGCTTCGCAGGACTGTGGAAACCTTTGGTTCGTCTAAGATTAACATGAATAGAAATGATCATCCTTTGATGTACATGTGATTGCAATATGATAAAGAAAAAAAATATTGTTGTTGTTTAACGACGCTGTCAATAGCCAGAATCGCATCAGCGTCGCCGGTGAGCCGGAATTTTGTCCCACAGGAGTTCTTTTACATGCCAGTAAATCTACTGACATGGAGTTGTCGTTTTTAAGCACACTTAAAAACCATTGGCCTGGGTCGGGTTTGAACCCGCGACCTTGGGAACAGTAGGCCAGCGTCTAACCAACTGAGCCATCCAGACCGACACGAAGAAAACAGATTATGCAACAAACTGTAGTGTTAAATCAATGCTTTAAACAACAAAAAGGGATATTAACTCATGAAACTGGAGAGAACATGCACTGTCAATACCTTCTGAAGTTAAGGTACACGGGTCCCTCTGGTTGCACGAATGCGTAAGCCGTTTCCAGTACATAGAGAAGAAACGAATGTTCCAAGTCGTAGGATAGCGGTATTCTTTGTAACAGAACATATAGTTTGCATATCCATAATATTAATAATAACTATTTATTCCTAAAGAAAATGACCAGGTCTACTCGGACAAGGAAAAACAATGGTATATGTGGTTCCCTAAACAAATGAATAACTTATAACATGCACATTTTAAAGAAGCAAGGATAAATAAATGTTCGCATAGCTGTTGAAAATAATAACTAACTAAATCATCCACGAAGCAAAGCGTCTAAGCCGAGGGTAATTATACAAATTAATTAATTAATCGCGTGAGCCTCGACGAATATCTTGCTGTGTTACTGATCCTTCAGGTACAAATTGCCTAAACAGATCAGCTCACCCTAGGCATGGACGTCGAGCAAGACTCTCTTAATAATGTTGCAATACGAGAGTTCATGTACTCAATATCTGTATGTTCAACCGCAACCAAATGAACACGCATCATCATTTGCGCATCACAATGAAGGGATTAAACAATGAAGTGTACAACCTTGACTATCACCCCTATTCATTAACATATTTGCGGTTCAATTCGAGTGTATTTATTCTTATTTTTGAGTTGCAATATAGAATCTTCATTACATTGTGAGCTTATTCAATCCAATGCTTTATAAATCGAAATATGAGATTGAAGATACATTTTTGAAATATGGCTTTTGTATGAATGTCTTATACACTTCATATATTATTTGTGTTGTATTTGTGAGAAAAAAATGCTAAAAATATTGAGTGCAAGACCTTTTATCATTCCTGACTTAAAATGGATATAGGCTTAATTTTTTGTGCGCTGATTTAAAATATGCAACTTAATTAACGTGAACTACCAAATTTAATTTGGATATAACCTGAGGTCCCAATACTTGGAATTATCTATTTGTTGACTAAATACTGCAATGCATCTCAGCTAGCGTTTCTGAAATGTTTACAAATATTTAGAATTGTGCACTGAAGATGCGAGAGCTTCTAAGGAGCAGAATATAAATCACATAGCAATAACTTGCTATCATTGAAAAGAGCTTTTTTCGGAAGTAAAAGGAAGACTCCCCTCTTGCAGCAGCAGAAAATGTCAGATTGTAAGCTAGGTAAAGCAGCGCCAGTGTATAAGATCTTTGAAATCCTTTGGTAGAGGGAAAAGTTTTGCAGGCCAGAGGTTCCTTATTTCCCTGCAATCCTACAGCCCTTTTCTTCAGGAAGATCGAAATGGGGTCCAGCGACCAGAAGACAGATTATATGAAGCGTTATCTCTGCTCCACTTAAAACTTTTTCAGTTGGGGTCTTTTCTCTTCACAAGTGGTGCTCGGTGAAGCGCGTGCGCAGGCGCTGACAAAAAGAATGTTTGTGGGGGGAGCTGAAGGCATCACTTTTCCGAGCAAAGGAGGAAACTCCTGACGTAGCAATTGTTATAACGCAAAGGAAGCCATACGTATTATCTTTTCTGACTTAAGCACGCCATCAGCTCAAAATGGCACCAACAGAGGCGTCATTACGCCCTTTGTTACAAAGTGTTATGGCTCTCTGCTTGATGACGCAGCGTCATTTCTGTTTCCTTTGCGGATCTGAACATTTCTGTGCATCCAGTCAACATTTTGGACATATGTGTCTTAGGAAATGCAACGTAGTCATACATTTCATGTTTATTCCCTTAGGGGACCTCTGAAAACACCTTCTGGTATTTTTCTAACAAATGAGATTTTCTTCCTTATACAGGATATCCGAAATGAAATCTACCAATAAATAAACGGAATAGCCTGACATCCATAAAAGTTACATGCGGTCAGTTTGCACTAAAATGTAGAGAAATTCAAGTTTTTATGTCTTCAAATTGTCAAACCTGATATTCCTATTGTGTACACACAGTATGATTTCTAAAATGGCTCCATTCGCGTTACAAGAAAATGTTCAGTACTGTTATCGGTTAGCAGAGATTATTTCCATGCAGTAGGACCACCCTCCCGGCAAATGATGGTTTAAAACTTGAACAACTAGTCCCCAACAGTGAGTGGGAGCCCCTTCTTGATGGAAGTCGCATCCCTCTGGAATCTGGTGTAGACATTTTCAAGCATATCGAGATATACGACATCATATGCTGTTTTTTTCATACGGCACCACAGGCGGTGACACTAATGATACAGGGAATGAAGATGGAGCACCAGTGAAATGAGATGGCGGGGAAAACCGGAGAACCCGGAGAAAACCCGCCCCAGAGTCGCTTCATCCCCCACAAATCCCACATGAGGTTGGTGCTGTGTCTCCCATAAATAAGAAAGGTTGAATTTCTCCTGAACTGGAAATCCACACCAAACATTAACTTTGGAGTGTTGCATTTATGTTCCTAAATAATACAAGGACTTTACCTCGTTGTGCCAACCACGACGTTGTCTATAAGAGTGAAATTAACAGCTTAGCAACATAATTGGTCCAGAAATTACAGCACAACGAACGACTAAGATGCTAGTACTTTGCAGTTGGTATCCTGTCTCACATAAATGAGCACAAGCTTCAACAAAGTGACATTCTCTGATGAAGTAACACTTGACACGTGTGATGTCAGTCGTCACAACTTCAAGATTTGGATTTTCAAGAATCCTCACATTGTGCAAACTGTTCGCATTAACTTCAATGTATGTCTAGCTATTCCATTTCTTTATTTGTAGCTTTCAATTGCTTTATTTTCTTACGGAAACTAAAAGAATATCATTACATTGTTTTCTGAAAAAAATATAAATACTCAAAGCTAAAATATAACTGCTACTATACCTTTCCTCAAACGCTTATTGTAGTCTCAAGATATTTTAGGGAAATAATTAAGATCATTATTACACTTAGCGCAAAATAGAATACTGTGGCATTCATCTTTGAATGCCAGATAAAACAAAAGCAGAAACAAAATATTTAGGAGGTTTATTGTGATTTTCTCCCCTTACATTTGCCGCAACTCCTGTCACCGAGCTTTATGCTTGTTTATCCAAAACATAGGTTATAAACATCCAGAAACATACTGGAATAGGTGGGTACAGTTTTGCTGATATGGGATGTAAATACAGAACATCTAGCATCAATTTGTTGTACAAATGGGCTGAAAGGTATTGTTGCACAAGTGGGGCTTATTGCACATAAGTGTACTTAAATATAAGCTATAGAATCGCGTGTTTATTTAGCAAATGTGTTTTATTGAGTAATGCTATGGAGAATTGCATCCACAAAGAGTTACATCTTACATATTTTCAATTTTTGAAATAGTAGCTAGGAAACATAAATTTTACAGTTTTTATTAATTCAGCAGGTCGTATCCCTTCTTCTTTGCTTATTTTTTTATTCTGCAACATTTACGGTGTCTTACAGGCTTATAATGATGTGCTGAATGTTTTAAAAAGAATGACGCAAATTTCTACCAACTAAAGTAAGAAATATGACAAATTTAGGACTTTAAGTGAAGGCAATATCGAAGCGACAATCTAAATTTTTCATTGCTATTTAGGGTTAGGGCTAGGGTGAGGCTACACAACGGAGAGAGAGCAGATCAGTAGGCCTTGGGATCAGTAGGCCAGCGTCTAGCCAATTGAGGCACCCAGACCGACCCCCAGTGTATCTAGATGCGCGCTTGTTAATGCGAGCCACTAACATGTTCATAATATTTATATATCTTTTGTAAAAATGTTCAAGTATGCTAAACTATTTTATGTTTTGAATTTTTATAAATATTTTTTTTTAATTTAAAGGCAACTGACGTCGCAAAAGATATTGGTGGTTCAGTTTAATATATTGTACAATTATGAGTTATCTAACATGACAGTATTAAGACAATTAAAATTAAAATCACAAACATGTGGAATTAGAACAAGTAATTAATATAGCTGGTAATAACAAAAGTTTAAACCATATCTACTTTTCTGATTAATAGATAGGCTCCATATTATGTCAGTTAATTTTTCGTAAAGATTGCTTGAATAATTAAGAAGCTATAAATTTTAGACACAAGTGATGGGGAAGTGGTTACTTCAACAGTTAACCTCCCTCCCTTAATTGTTTTTTCGTTGTCATTGATTAATAAGATAGATAAATGCATGCTACCGGACAACTTAAAGCAAAAATAAACAATAATGACGAAATAAATCAATAGTATCAATTATGTATACGTAAATTACCAAACCTATACCTTAGTGCACAGTAAAGGATGACTTGCTTGCTGTGCAATATGAAATACTTGCTTTCCAAACAATGAATACAACGCTTTAATTTATTGACTTGTGTATGATATTATAAGCTGTCTGGGATATTACTGTGTTTTGATACTGTTGATTATCACCAGGCAGCGAAATCTGGACACCGATGAAGCAGGTTAGGTGTAACTATACCACAGGTTCTCATGGTTAGCGGTGGTATTGTTTCCATGGATTTGTATGATGCGAGGTGATGAACATTTGAAGTTCAAGTGTTGCTTCCGATATGCTAACACGATATGCTGATTGTGTGGGCTCAGGAAAGAAATCTTTTATGTCTGAAATACAGGCAGAATTTTGTGAAGTTTTGTTTCCTAGAAGACAGACTCTTTACTTTCCACTTCCTTATTCTTCGCTAACCAAAATGCAAATGGTAGAGTGAGAGTAAAGCATCTCTTTGTCTCTATAGAACACCAATCTTTTGCCTCGGAGTGCAAATGCTGCGTTGCCAATCTCTCGTGCAATGTTACTGATGTATGAGTATGCTTTTTTACTCTATTCAGTGTAATCATGTTGCAATAGTGGGTTGCAGTTTCGACTAATAACCAATTATTAATTTCTGTTTTCCCAGTTTCCAGTTCATTTTCTGACGATCAGGGCTTATTTCTGGAAATGTAGTACCTTAAAGACTTTTCAAAAATTCTCCCGGATGCCGGATGAATGGTTAAAACTAGGACATGTCCGGAATTTTGCTGACGTCTGGTAATTCTATACCTACGTAATTAATTGATGTATAATGAACATACACTTTTGACACATAAAATTAGATATAGGCACATATTTTCAAACCAAAATACTTCCATTCGTTGCTACAGATTTACAACTCGTTATATATACTACTCACAACAGAAATGCCAAATTTCATTGGGAGATACACTGTTCATTGACTTTAATTGTTCATGATATCCTTTTATGACAACATAATTAGAATTATAGTGCAAAAATATAGTTTCTAACAGTCTCAAAAATAAACCTCCTGCGGTTTTCAGTTAAACACTGTCTAAAAGGTGCGCTTGTGGTCACATGATGTGATGTAAGCAAAACGTAAATACTTGACGTGCAATTCTCAACATTGTTGCATGTTGTTATTCTCAGGTGGACTGTTTCCCTTCTTAGATCCTTCATTGCATACAATTTTGCATATCCACAATTTTATACAGAACTACAACGGTCAGGACATCCTCTCATTCAACACTGTAGTACTCTAGAGCACTGTTAACCTGAAGTCATTCGTCTCTCTCCCATCGGTATCCAAGTTTCGCTGCCTGGTTATCACTACATCCATCCCGGGGTTTCGTGAACCACAGGCTGCTAACCATCAGGCGGCAATAACCGCTCCTGAACGTTTTTATATGCACATTAGCGTTTTGCAGGCTTTCAAATATTATAGCTCCATAATATCTTAACCTCATATAATTCAATAAAGCGAGGTTTAATACGGCCTTTTATGCTTTCTTTTATGGCCTAGCGTAGGCCTGGGTTCACGATATAACCCGCTTTTTGTGGAAAGGGAGTCTTCGCTGATAAATTTATGTATTCTTATATAAAGAGCGCAGTTAGAACAAAACAATTCCAGAAGTTGCAAAAAACAGTTGCAAACACATTTCAGGCTCCAAAATACCTCTGGTTTGCTCTGAAAGCTGTGAATTGAGATAAAACTGAGAACACTGCTGTAAGATTATAGGTAGTAAATAAGAGTAGAACTTAATAACAATAAAGTTTAAGTAAAACTGTTAACTGTTTCAGTTAACTGTAACGCTGTTAATGCTGTGTGTATATAATATATATCAGCATTACAGTTAACTGTTTTAGTTTTTCTATGGTAAAATGTAATCAAACTTGCTTCAAGAAAGAATAGAGACACCGAGCTTAGCCGGTAGTTTTTTACTTCTCTACCGCGCCTAATAAGTAAAGAAGGTATTGTATTCCACCCAAAAAATTAGATGTCGGAAGTTCACCAGAAATATATGTTTAGAGGCTCCTTAAATAAATAAATAAATAAATACATAAATAAATAAATAAATAAATAAATAAATAAATAAATAAATAAATAAATAAATAAATACATAAATAAATACATAAATAAATACATAAATAAATAAATAAATAAATAAATAAATAAATAAATAAATAAATAAATAAATAAATAAATAAATAAATAAATAAATAAATAAATAAATAAATAAATAAATAAATAAATAAATAAATAAATAAATAAATAAATAAATAAATAAATAAATAAATAAATAAATAAATAAATAAATAAATAAATAAATAAATAAATAAATAAATAAATAAATAAATAAATAAATAAATAAATAAATAAATAAATAAATAAATAAATAAATAAATAAATAAATAAATAAATAAATAAATAAATAAATAAATAAAAAACATTAGAAAGGATTCTATGCCTATATGTGTATGTGTCAATATGTCTGTGAATATGATAACTAAACAATATGATGTTGCACTCACATGACCTTTTCTACTCACTCTTGTACAATTTATTCTTAAAACGCTTATTTTATAATTATCCACTTCGTGTTAATTGAGATAAACACGACTTTACTATATTTTTACTTGTAGGTACAATGGGAATAGGAGGATAAATACGCTTTAGTGAAAACTTTCAAGAACTTGTCGCTATGTGATGGCTTTGAGGCTTGGAAATTCCATTCGCATACCCAAGAGGGCGAGAGAGGGGGAGGGGGAACAATTACGACTTCCTATCTTATAAAAGTGTATGACTGCTGAACATTAATTGCGTTATTTATCTGAGGAAGTGATCTTGAAATCCATCATCATCTTGTTTTCCAGGTTTCCTTTTTGGGAAGGGAAACCACTACCGATGCTTCAGATTAATTTAGCTATGGCTTTTATCGAAGAAAGTAAACTGGCCGAAGCTTAGGAAATACTGCACTTGAACATAAGAAGCTAAACATTGCTTAATGATATAAAGTTTAGCATCTTTATAACATCTCAAGTCTGTAGAGATGATTATCAGTGAAGGATCAACTGATCCCGAAATTATTGAGTTAAAAAGTTAAAAGACTGAAAAAGAAGAAAAGAAAAACAAAATACAGCAGTTGGACACATTCTAACTGATATAAGAACTGGGCGCCCCCGATGTAAACATTCTAGTTGTTATTTCAGAGGTTTTGATCTCACACATAAGAAATCGTTGTGAATTACGTGTTCGATAACTTAAAAATCTGAAGTGCTATTTTCACATGCCTTTCTCTACCATTCTTCGACAAATGATTCTTCCAAACGCTTGTTTTTTTTAATCCAGTCACGCCAATGGAGATAAACATTTGAATAATTTGTGTTATTATTTTAAGTACAAGGGGAATATAGTATGCCTCAAGCGATAGTCGAATGTTTTAAGAGCTGGGCGCCACGTGATGGCTTTGATATTTCATTCGCTTTGCATGGCCAAGAAATAAATGGAATAAGTTCCCATTTGAGGGAAGTATAAATATTTGAAAATTCAAATCCTGGAAACGCTATCTCCTAAAAGAATAATTGGATATACATATATTATATCATTAACGAAATCTAGTCTTTATGAAGTAAAAGAGTAAAGGATATACACGGAAGAGGACACCTCGCGCACTGCGATCTTCACACCCACCCCTAGGTGGAAGGGATGAAGTGAGGGAACCGCAGGGTGCCTTAGAATCGCAGGCAGACGGGCGATAGAAACGCATGGAAGTCCCAAATAAGTGCTGAGACCTCTTCATTCCCCACTGAGCCTCAAAACATGTATTTCTGCTGAAATATAATCACACTTTTGTGTAAAATGCAATAGTTGCTCTATTTACAGTGTAAGCAGGTAGCAGAGAAAGTAAAAGGCACTGCCGATACATTTTAAACAAAAGATGGTATAGTTAAGAAAATAATTCTAGATCCTTTGATAAAGCAGTGTATTGTATAAAAGAAATAAGTGAACTTAGAAGGCATTCATCTATATCTGTAAAACTATACACATGATATATTTTTAGTTTTTGAGATACTGAGTCATACATCCCTTCGGCTATCTAGGTCGGTGAGCAGATGGATAGGGGGCCCTTCATCGGGTTTAAGATGCCCATGCTCGGGGTAACAGGAATCAAGTGCTTGACGGTTTCAAGGAATAGTTCTTGGAAGCAGAAGAGGTATCCCTCTCTGTTGGCAGGTAATGCTTTCTTGCTTTGAGGCAGTCCCACCAGAGATCTGAGGCTGGTATCCTCATTAGAGGAAGTATTGCTCCTCAAAGTCTCCGAAGAACATTTGTTTTGAGATGGAACAGACAAATAGAAAATGATGAGTCATACATTTAGCAGGTTTAACACTGCGGAATATCACTTTTAATTTCCACGTAAAAACACCTCAATAGGGCGTAGCAATAAGTGCACGAATCATTTCATGGCAAAAGTAAAATTATTAGGTACTTCGCACAGGTGTGGTGGTGGGGATATTCCAGACAATACTAAGCTATCCGGGGCCCAGAGTTTAAAAAAAACTAGTGCGTATAGAAAATGAAGCCAGGGAGGGAGATGGAGTGGGAGAGAGAGAAAGAGAGAGCGAGAAGCAACATGAATACAGCATGTTGCTAAAACTAGTCAATTAACAGCACAAGGTGCCCTATCCTGTTGAACAGATTATATTGACTGACAGCTTATAAGCACGACGGAATCACAGATACTCTATTTGCATCAAGCTGTCATGCTGTGCAACAGAATAACATGACAGAAATGTTTACTTTGTAAACAGAAAAACCTGCTCTACACTCTCCGCACTTGAAAGGCTAGTCTAAACAAAGAACTTGGCAAAGCTGACCGTCTCCAAAGGGTTCCTCTAAAGGGAAACACAGAAGGGGTAGCAAATCCCCAAGGCAAATTATGAGCATTAACAAGAAAGACCGTTATTAGAATGCACGCTTGGTATAGACTGTAACTCATTTATACATAGCCAGGGTGAGTCAATATCATGTGACTCTCAGACCATTAGCAATCTTTCGTCACTTCTTTGGGAAGAAGAAAATGAATCTAAAGAAATTCTTAAGAAACGCAGAGTAGGTACATTTCCTGTATATTATTGCAAACACTGATAAACTTGCCTTAATGAGGTTTTTAATTAAATAACGTGGAGACAGGAACGATTTAACTCTAAGATTTTTCTTTGTAGGCACCCGTGTACGTTTTAATGAATAAAAATTGTTCTTGGAGCGATCTCTTGCGGCGTTGAGGTAAAGCTGCACTTTCGTTTGTTTATGCAGAAGATACGACGCGCACTTGTTTCAACGGCGAATGGAACGCAAACAGTGGCAGTCCCGAGCGTTAATAATCGAGCAGCTTCCACAAACAACGTCCTCTGTGATGTAACTTTTTCATCAAGTGTCTCAATCGATTCCCTGCACGGACATTATGGAGTAAGTGATGTGCTGTGTCTGCCTCCTGCTTTGTTGCGAAGTAGATTAACCTTCTAGTGGCTGATGTTACCGACGATCCACGCAAAATTATACAATAGCTTGAAATGACAATAGAATTAGAGCGCACCCATCGAAGTAACTGAGGTTAATCATGTTCGCCGATATGAGGAGTTAAACATAGAAAATATATGAAATCAGCTTCTGACGCAATAAGTTATGATTAGGAGTGCATATATTTTAGATAAACCCGGCGTTGTTATGTATACTATGAGGTGAAAACATCAAGTTATTATAACACAAGCCTATTTGTATTTATCATAAACGCCGTTAAAAATATAAAAACTGAAAGTCTCATTTCGGTTAAGGTGCACAAAAGTAAATTTATAAAATGAAAATTGTATATGAAAATGTCCAAGGCTACGAAATATATACTTGAAATAAAATGGATCTTTTAAATGCTATATGTAGTGAATTTCCAACTTTTGAAAGTTTTCTTCTTCTTCTGATCACCCTCCACGTATGGAGGACTGGCACCCCCGAGGAATTACAGGCCTGTGCCTAGGGTCAAATGCCTGTTGGGGAGCACACGAACCAATAGACCGGACAGAGTGAAGATCTGGAAGCGGGTGGTCAGCTTAGCACCAGGTGTGAAAATGAAGAAGAGGATAATATGAAATACAGGAGATTTGATGATTGGAAAGATGATGATGGAACAGTTGGTGGAATGAGTGGTGGGGAAACCCGGAGCACCCCGAGAAAATCCACCCGCTTCGCACCCCACGAACACCACATGTGGGTCCCTGGGATCGAACCCGGGCTGTAACAGAATATTTTGTATTATACCAATGTAATTACCGAGCGAAGCAGGTTGACAATAGGGATAGATGGGCAACGCCGACTTAGTGTTCGTAATTCCATGTTTAAAACAGTTGACTGCAGGAGCCAGCGAATGTGGACGTTAGAAACACTAAGTGGACATTGTAAGTTGAATGAAAGCAAAGTGCATATGTATTAGTTATACTAGTGTATGGATTGATCAAGTTTATGGGATGAAGATTAGTGCTGGGGAAAAAGAAACTGGAAGTGCCAATTGCTTCGCGAGGATATAAGGTAAGAATTTAATAACGGTTTAGTTAATTCTAGGTAATAATCTGGAATGTAACTCAGTTCTACCGAGTAGCCGAGGTCGCATTCATCAGTGAAAACCGAGGACAAGGAAGCTGAACGAGATTCCCGCTACACTTTGTGGTAGACGAACGGTCTAACCGCTCACGGCTCCGCCTCTTTAAGAGTTTTCAATCTTGTTCATTCTTGCTGAGTTTATATAATTAAAGAGTTTTCAATTATATAAATTCAGTAAGAATGAACAGGTTCTTATCTGCTGCTGGGAAAACTTAACGGGCTTATCATACTATTGTTCTCATATGTTTAATAATAATTTATAACGGTTTTCAATAAAATACAAATCAATGACCATTTTCAGTGTAAAAGTTTGCTTGGGATGGGACAATCCCATGAAAATCTTTCTGTTGTCCTTAAATGAAACCTCTGTAAGTGTGAACATTGTTCTTCAATCGATCTATAATTTTTGAATTATACTGGTTTCTCACTCTCTCCTTCCGTCTCTTGCTCCCCCCCCCCCCCCCCCCACACACACACAAACATGAACCCTTTTTAAACTTTGTTTTAGGAGATTTCACGGGATATTTCCTGTGAAACTGGTGGAGTTCTTTTAGGGTGGAATTCTTACAATACTTTCTCTACCTACCATAGCTGAGCGATAGAAAATGTAAAACTGGAAAAGCCCGTCTTGGTCTTTGTAAGCGAGGAACGTTAGGCACAAGAGAAGAGAACAAGTGGTAACTCTTGTTACTGTTTTTAACATTTGTTTTCAGCTGTTGCTAAACGATGCCCGTTACGGGAATTTAAAAGTTTTTAAAGCTCGTGTTCCAGTGAATGAGGTCCACATCTGGTGCGCAGTCTCCCCCATTTGAATATCGATGAATTAACGCTGCCCCTTCACCCCCTCGTACATTCACCCTGTGGACAGCTGTTCATGAACATGCAGATGCTGTAATAAGGCTACTGATACCGACAGATATGCTGCATTTGCAAATGGCAGTTGGTGTTTCAACAACTTGGTTTCCACGGAAACTAACAGGGCTTTCACTAGCATTTGTTTCTCTTCATTTTCCCCTTGTTAGGATCAGGGATGACAGAATTGGAATAAAATTACATTTTTCTTTTAATGTTAGATTAATAATCAGACTATCTGGCTTAATTTATCTATAATTTATTAGTTTTAAGGAGAATTTTTGCTGTATTATTGTTTTCCTACAGGGTTAAATTTAGTTCTCTTGCTTTGTTAATTTAAAAAACTGTACCTGAAACTATTGACGGCACGTTACTATGTGTTTGTTTAAATAACTAAGGGTTATATTTATATAAATTTTAACTTCTCTACCACTTATATAATAAAGATGGTATTGTATGCTATCCAGAAATTTGTTTCAGAGATTTCATTGAAAATGTCTGTTTTGAAGCCTTCTGAAGCCCAAAGGTGTGTGTGTGTGTGTGTGTGTGAGAGAGAGAGAGAGAGAGAGAGAGAGAGAGAGAGAGAGAGAGAGAGAGAGAGAGAGAGAGAACAGTATAACTCAAAAATGAAATATCAAAATTTGTATTTAAGTTTAGCATCTTCTAAGTGGGATAAATATGAATTTTGATATCTAGGCTATTTTGAAGGCACGACGCAAAGGCTTTCAGAACATACCTTCCTACATAGAAGTTCTTTAGAACTTTTTTATGTTTTAAAAAATAGCTCTAAAATACCACATGCTAAATATATTCATGTGATAAGTAAAATGTATATGCTGAATTTTCTGGGATTAGCCTCTGAAGTCCACATTCTTTGGAAGGCTTTTTTATAATCTAGTATAAATAGAGAACGTTAGGCGATATACTAAAAGTACCATACAAAACAAGTCGTCCTCTTTAAAATACACAATCTACTTCAAATAATGTTTTGTGCCACAGGCCATTTCCATTTCTATTCTCGTCAGGAGGATGGGGAATTTTCTTTAGTAGGATTATTCCCCATTCTCCCTAGAGTCTGGAAGTGAGAGCTTAGGTGTGTGTGAATTTAATGTTTATAAAGAAACTCCAAAGATACACAAATAGTAAATGAGTGACCATCATTGACGATGAGCAATTGTTCCAAAAGCAAAGCCACTGATATAATAGATGTTAAAGGCAGCATATAAATGAAGCAAATAAAAAATCTGATGTGTTGCATTCACATGACTTTCTCTACTCTTCTACTAACCATGTTTACAAACTCTTATTCCTATATCTTCTTCTTGTTAGTTAAGGTAAAGATATGCAGAAATTATCTTATTGCTTATTTTCTTGTAGATGTAAGGAGAATATGGGAATACAATAGGCTTTGAGCGATAGTCAAATCTGTTAAAGATTTGAGATTCCGTTTTCTTTGCATGACTAAGATATAAAAAATGAATAACGATGTTTCATTTGAAGAAAGTTTAAGTCACACAAATAACAAGGAATATCTTCGAGATGGTTCACTCTACAAAAAAATTTATCTGGAAATAAATTCGTTGTTTTAGCAAGATCTACATTTTTGTGCAGTAAGATTTGGTCAATCTCTTACGGTTTACCAGTTATCGAAAAGCTGAGTTATGCTGTCCCCCCCCCCCCTCCCACACACACACACACACACACACACACACACGCGCGCGGACGTTTTTCTAATTGTTTTTCTTTGATACAGGGGGCCTCAATTTTCCGGTGAAATCTCAACATCGAATATTTGAGTGGAATACAGAATTTCCGTTACTTACTACACGTAGTAGAGAAAGTAAAAAAAGAAAAGAAAACGAATCCGCTATTAATGGTTAGAATATTTAACTTTGCCATTATTTTAAGTCCTTTAAGCCATTTTTGAAACGAGTGGAAAATTTTAAAGCCAGATTATAGTGTCCAGTTGTTAAACATGAAAGTTGAGGCACGTCTAAATGTTAACAAAAAATCTGATGTGTTGCACTCACATGACTTTCTCTACTCTTGAACTAACCATTCTTACAAACTCTTATTCCTATATCTTCTTTCTTGTTAGTTGAGATAAACATTTGTACAAAGTATCTTATTGCTTATTTCCTTGTTGGTGCAAAGGGAATGTTAGAATACAGTAGGCTTTGTGCGATAGTCAAATGTTTGAGATTCTGTTGTCTTTGCACACTTGACATATAAAAAAATGAACACCGATGATCCATTTCACGAAAGTTCCAAGTTTTCCGAAACTCACACACATAACAAGGAATATCTCCGAAATGGTTCACCCTACAAGAAAATGTATTGAGACATAAATTGTGTATTTTAGCAAGATCTACATTTTTTGTAGAGTATAATTTGGTCTATCTCTAACGGTTTACCAGTTATTCAAAAGTCGTCCAGAGTAAATACGACTACAGGGGCTATAGCCAGAAAATTCAATATATACATTTCATTTTTCATCAAAATATCTCAAACATATGGCATTTTAATCAAAATCGTTAGAGCCATTTTCAAGAAAATAAAAATTTTCGAAAAATTTTCCATGTAAAGGTTAATTTAGCGTGGGGCTATTTTCTTCAAAATCTTCGTGTCATATCCTTGAAAGACATTAAACTTAAATACCAACTTTGTTTTTAACCGACTTTTTGTTTTTGAGTTATGCTGTCCACAGACTGACAGACTGACACACAGACACACACATGGACCTTTTTCTATAAATGCTTTTTTTTGGATTCAGGGGGCCTCAAAACATATATTTCCGGTGAAATCTCGACATCGAATTTTTGGTTGGAATACAATACTTCCCCTACTTACCAGTAGAGAAGGTAATGAAGGAAAGCACCAGATAAGGCATAACTAGCTAATTTAACAATGAGGGACGATTAAATCCCATACTTACTTTATAAGTATATAAGTTAAGAATATTTAATGAATTTCATGTATACACGTGCAATAAAATATGTAAACACGCAGTTAAGTTAGATTATCAGCATTGAATGTAAGGAATTTAGCTTTCCACAAAATGACAGTATATTACCATGAAAAAGGCTTATTTTCAAAAGAGATCGAACACCCCAAAAATGAATACTATAACTTGAACTATGTTCAAAATGAGCACAATGAAAGGGTAGCCACGAAGTGTGCTAAAAATGTACTAGAAAATGTAAACCATTCGATTTGATCCTTTATTTGAATTTACAATTATGCAATATACCCTAGAGCTTTAATTTCAGGTACTGACAGTTAATTACTGTATTCCTCTTTGTGGGAAGGATCCTTGAGTGGAGATTTATCGGCGGTTAACAACTTCCTGGCCAGAAAAGCTACAAAAAAGAGGAAACACTTGAGATGAAAATCACTTCCCCACGATCTGTTCTCTCAAGGAAGGGTTGCTATAGCAACACGACTGTTGCACTTGTATGGGGAAGTGGAGGGGGGGGGGGGGGCGGAGAGGTAGTGTGGTGTACGATGCAAATGACAGGTAATTTAATGTATACCGTGCTGCCATAGAGCACCCAATTACAATACCAATTTAAAAGTTCGCCGTTAGAAGCTATTGGAGGCAGGCTGCATGCTGCTCAGCTGCTGGTAAACTAGGACAGTTCACCGATTTGCTATAGACAATATTACCATTATGTGCTTGTGGTAGGGTGGGTCTCGACTTCTAGTTTGTAAAGAAGGTATACCAAGTGCGCTTTACCAACTAAACAACCACATTTTCAGTTGAAATCCTGTACAGCTAAGGTATTTCAATTATTATTGGAGACTCTTAGGCTGCTCGGAATTCTATAAGCAAGTTTTGGGTAGGAAAATTATGAAATATGAAAAGCCATTGCTTAATAGTTCTGCTCTAAAGAGCTCATTTCAAAAAGCTGTTATACTCAAGCTCAGAAATTAAAGCAATAGCAAAGTATAAATACTCTACACCACAAATAATAATGGAGATTAATGATCTACTTCAAAAAGACTGGAAAGAGGGGGAAAGGAAATTAAACTGGAATGGATCACATTGAATTAAAACTAAATCAAGAAGCTGACAGTTTGGCAAAAAAGGGAAACAAAAATATGACATACAAAAGCATATCTTGTCCTTTCATTTGGCAAAGCTAAAACTAAATCCTCCTTCAGAACTGAATTCATAACCACACTAAGTAGTAAAAACATATGGGCCAGCATCCTCAGCAATAAAACTCTATACCAGAATTACTTCGAGTGAAACTGTTGCAACATTCCGAAAAATAACCCAACATGATTGTCTTACACCATCTACGCCGGATGAACATACTCTCCTCACCAAACTGCATGCTGTGTCAAGAAGACGCCATTCAAACCTGGGAACATCTTAGTACATGCATCTGCTCTTCAAATATTTTGGGACAAGTCAATTAGACAACTGGGAAGCTAATGCCAATTGTACAACAGCCTGAGCATTAGATTAAATAAATAAGTAAATAAATAATCAAGCATTTTATTTTGCGATGTCTATTTTTAGAACAGACCGCCTCCGTAGCGCAGTTGCCAGTGCGCTTACCTCTGCCGCGGAGGACCCGGGTTCGATCCCCGGTACCAGTATGGGAATTTTTCGCCCTCCGGGAGGTCTGGCATGAGGTGCACTTAGCCTCGTTAGGACCCGGGGGGACCAATTGAGGAGCTACTTGATAGAAAAGTAGCGATCCGAGGTCATGAAGACCGCATAACTGGCCGGGAGGGATCGGGGCGCTGACCACGTACCACCCTCCAATACTGCACCCCACCAATGACACCTGTATTGGGCCGAGGTGGGGGACGCAGCGGCTGGGCGGTAAGGTGTGGCTCTTCATGGGCTATAGTGCCGGGGCTTATTATTTATATTCTATAACTTTGATAAACTAAAACCAGGGATTCTCAAATTATAACCGATTTTCTAACCTTCAGGGACCTCAAACCGTGTGTACCTTGTGAAATTTCGGTTAAAATGCAGGAGTAGGCAAAGTAAAAATCTGATCTGACCTTTGCACACGACTTTCTGTACTTTCACGTATGTCTGTTACATAATTATTGTAATGAGTAAAAATAGTGATTTCTGTGCGTAACTTTATTGTTCACGATATGCGAATGTTTTTAGATTAAAAATTAAGTGCTTAGTTACATAAAACATTTGAGAACAACAAATCAACATAGAAATGCTTTCAATTTATTTTTTTTCCCATTTATATCCCATCTTTAACATCGAGGGCTTTAAACCATTTGGAACAATTGCTCAACAGTAATGGTGTTCACTCATTTAGTGGTGGTTTCGAACTTTGGGTTTCTATTTGATTTAACTTATTACATTAAATTCATACACCCATTCACACTCCCATTCAAAGTTCCAAACTCTAGAAAGGATGAGGAATAGTCCTAGTTAAATAAACATTTACACCCTCTAGCCGGGAATCGAATCTGGGACCCTGTGCACAGCAGGCAGATACTCTACCGACTGAGCTCGGGGCCAGCCATAGAATTACAAAAGAAACCGTAGACTTTTAAGTACGTTCTTTAGATTATGCTAAATGACAAATTATTAAACCGGCTAATGCTATGAAAAAGTTATTGGAGATAAATTTTGCAGTTTTGTTAGCTCCACTTTTTCCTGTCTGTCTCTTTGAATTTTATAGCTATAAAATGTACAGAGTTCATATAAGTACAGACTTCACCAAGCTATTCACAAAAAATTGAAAATGTGCATTTGGCTCCCCATACCAATATGTCATGCGTGGTATTTCAATCAAAATCGATAAGTATTTTTGAGAAAATAAAAACATGCTACTTTTTGCCTTGTATATCGCAGTTAGACGTTTGACAATCTTTGCATCGTTATCTTGGAAGATGCTGTATTAAATTTGTTTTGATTTAAAGTTTCTTGAAATCGATTTGGTGTACGTGCATGGTGCTTAGTCTAATTTGAGCTTCGCTGTTCTTTCTCTTACACACACAGACTTGTTTTCAAAAAATCTCTGTTTTTTTTTAAGGAATTTCGAAACGACTTTTCTGATGAAATTACACTATATACATAGTTTGTTAAAGAAACTGTGGAGTTCTTTACATGCCAGTAAATCTAGTGACATAAGGTTATCACATTTAAAAACCATGGTTTAGTGGTGGATGAACTCGCGACCTTGAATCAGTAGGCCTGAACCTTAATAACAGTCATCTAGAGCGACTGGTGATCTTCCAATATGGTAATTTTTGGTGGCAGTAAAGTGTATGTAATTTATTTGTAAGTTCAGATTACAGGCAGACAATATTTTTGTACGTAAACTATGATTTGCACACATATTACAAAAAGAATAATCTTTTTCCCTACATAAGTATTTATAAAAACGTTTGAATATTTTGAAGCATAGTTCCTTTCTTTTGCTTTCGGGACATGATGAGTGATACAAATCCAAAACTCGAAAGTTTCATCTAACAAACATTTCTTGCAAATATTTTAGTGAAATACTAAATACCTAAAAGTTGAGGTTTCGCACGAACACTTTGTCGAATATTGTATAACGGATGAGGAAACTGTTAAACATTAGGAGTCATTTTTACACATAGTTAGACATTTTAGAATTAAACTTTATTTCCAGGAAATAGTGGCTCTTTTTTGTTCTTCATATTTTCAGAGTCTCATTGATAGTCGTTTTGACGTGTGCCTATGCGCGCCGAACATGCGATTCATCAATGTATGGCCAGGAAAGTAACAAAGAAACAAAAGCTGCGCAACTCTGTAACCATATTAATTACAGGGAGGTGCACAGTGCTAATGACGTCACATCCATATCCGTCTCACCTGATGACATCAGTAATTGTTTGCTTATAAATGGAGTCTCGTATAACGCCATTAGTGAAATTGTGCGCCATCCCAAGTGTAAATGGGACTAATGCAAACTAATTGCCTCATTTTTTATTTTTTTCCTGTTTATTTATCTGAACTTTGCGCTCCGCAGGTAGCACATTCAGGCTAATGGATGCAGTTTACAATTAACCTGGGAGTACCTTAACAAAATTAATGCTAGCCTTGAGTTCGTGATGCTTCTCCCTCTGGAGACTGTCTCTGGGGTCTCTGGGGATCACCTCATGAACATGTGTTCGAATTCCCTCCGGACTCAATTGCGACCCATTTTTATTTTGCAACAAAAGTCTGTCAGGTTTCATAACATGTTAGTTTGCTTTGTGCTATGTTCAATAGTTACTATTTTCGAAGCGTGACTTTTTGAATATAGCAATATTCTGTTCAAACGAGGTAACCTAATTGAGTTAACACACTACAAGCTTTACAAACGCTAATATAAAAATCAATATATCCAATCTAGAAATGGAGTTATTGTTTTAGTTCGCAATTATAGTCTCAGATTCGAAATGAAACTATTCCAATTAAATGATAACATTTCTTTTACAATAACTGAATAAATCGAAAGCAACTGGCCTTTCTTTGGTATTCAGAGAATCAAACTATGATGACGATCTTACAGGGTGTCAAATTAGAGTACGTTCTATTTGATAACAGCGTTAAAACCTCACAGAATGAAAGCAGCGTAGATGTATGTTATGCATCGACATGTACGAGTAGGTTATGACTATTGTTAAAATGACGAGGGAACAGCTGAATATGTTAAATAACGAATGTTAATACATACCAATCAAATATCGATGGATGCAATTGTTTTAAAATCGATAGAAATGTATGAATACTTTAAGTGGAAATTCTGCTAAAAGTGCTAGAATTGTTTCCCAAAAGTTTCTGGGAATAAGAGTGCAAGACACAACATGTAAACACGCCTGAAATACGTACCCTAAGATATTATTTATTTATGTTCTGCGCAAATAGTAAGTCGAAGTATCTTTTGCATGCCGGAACACTTGCTTTTGTCTTTGTTTTGTCTACACGCATTAAACCTATTATGATATGTTCGAAATTTCACAGATACCATAGTTTTGTTATTGATTTTTAAAATATTGCATAAATAGATATCAGAGAGGGAGAGAGAGAGAGAGGGAGAGAGAGAGAGAGAGAGAGAGGAAGGAGAGAGAAAGAGACTGTATCACAATTGGAATGGGTTTTGTGTCCTATAATAATCTAACGTGCTGTAAGCGTTAGACGTATTCGTTGCCTATGCATAAAACGAGGACATATACAGGATGGAAGTGAAATGATCCGCCAGACTTTAACAGAAAATTTCTCATGTTGTGAATAACAAGAAAGTCGAATACCAAAAAGTTGAAAAGTTTTTAGTTTTCTAGAAAAAAAAATATTTTTATCAAAAAAATGTATCATCACCTGGCTAAATTATTATTGCTTGAAGGTTCTTGATTTATGGCTATATTCATAGAAAATTGAATAAACTACAACTTTTTCCTTTGGCGTATTTCAATAGATTCAACGGTTTTTGTGTAAATTAAATTTAAAAGAACCCACAATTTGTTGCCTTTTTGTTGCAATAAATTCAGCCTCTAAATGCTATACGTATGCTGACAAGTGTTACAGCTGAATATCAAGGTATCAATGTATTAGTATCAGTTTTAAGTATTTCTAATGTATCCTTTCCTTGAGTATCAAAATGGTTACATAGTGGAAATGTGCCATAAAGCTCCCTGCATGGAGAATATGATATAAATATCAATGTATCTTATTACGCGATTAGCGCAATTGATTATATGTGAGAAACAGTTTATATTCTCTGTAACAAAACACGTGTAATTATCCATTCATTAATTTTAGACTCCGTGACCAGTGTATTTCTCTTAAACAACAATTTCTCTGTTGAATCTGCAGGATATTTTTATGAGACATATTACACACTTGACCAGACGTAACGGCGCTGTGCAACCAAATCACCGCCACTAATGTCTATTTGTCCTCGAAAAAGCTGATGCTGCTGCCACTGCTGGTAGCCATCTCCATCACTCGTGCGCAATTAATTGAGCAGTCAGATAGCCAGGCAGTAATCCAATTTCTCAGCTGGTGCTAATGGGACAACAATGGTATCCCCCTCCCCTTTTTTGGCACCTACCGAAGCATAGCTACGCGATTCTGAAACACCATCTCTAGTTGCAGCAGGTTCTCGCTACTGACTCACGATTACAATATAAAACTTCTGAAACTACTCAAACTTCATGATTTGATTATATGTACCTCAGCCCTCTAAGTTACAGCTGAACTAAAACTTCTTGCTTTGAAAGACCCTTTGTGATATTTAAAGATGGAGATGCACATCGTTGAATTGTTCAAGAATATCACATCTCTGTGAGAGCTTGCAAGTACTATACATTTTCTAACTTCTACTGGAGGAAATAGTAACTGGGGAAACGTAGGCAGAAAGGACCAATAAAAGTAAGGATTTCTGGAGGGAAATTAGAACAAGTGTGAAGAACATCGAAAAGCAAGAAATTTTAAGTAGCTTTAATGAAAAATAATCATTAATAGACTATAGATTTTTAAAAACGGAACGGGGGAGAGAAAAGTACATCGATATACAATAAAGAGGCCAGAAAGGGGTATGAATGGGCTAGTATGTGATTAATGAATCTATGTGGTATGTCAGAGTTGAAAAGGGGAGGGGGAAGATAAACTTTAGGAAAATTTATAACTCAAGATCAGATGAATATATGGAGAAAGCAGGAAAATATTTAGGAAAAAATAAGGTTAAAATGGTTAAAAGAAGTATGAGTAAATACAGAAAATGGTAAAGGGTAACGTTAAGTAAATAGTGACCATAATAAACTATTCAATTATATGTAAAATACAATTTTAAATATTAGGGGAAGTAATAGAAATAAGCAACTCCAAGTAGAAGAAATAAAATGTGCAAATTTTCAGCTGGCAAACAGCTGAAATAGCTGCTGGCTTCCAGTAGCTAAGGTAACAGTGGAAAATATTGTATTATATTTATTTTATTGTAGGAAGTTTAACGCTGCTGGTAACAACCGACTATCACCAGAATTTGACTAAAATCTCACAATAGCTAAAACCAGCGGAAGGCAGAGATTTTATAAATCTTTATTTGTATCTTAGAATAATTTTGGCATTTTTGGTTCAAATACCAAGCATTCATCAAAGTTCATGGAAGCGATGCCGGATTTAGACAAAGCCTATTCTCCCTTCATCCTATTTTGCTGGTATATTCATGATCTGAAGTCAGTATCACTGATTAGCTCTGCATTTGTAAGTCTACTGATGATCATGATATGAAACATACACACCAGCCTTATAACTCCCTACACAGAGATTATGAACTGCGTGAGCCAGTATTGATTCATTTCGATCACAAACGTGTCTCTCAAGCAAATCCTTCTTGTATATACTCAAACAAGCTAGTGGTTCACTAATTCTCAACTTTTCGCATGGCTACGTGTTAAAACGCTGGTATAACTTAGGAGTTTAAAATGTTTGAGCAAAAGCGTACCCACTGTGATATTACTCTGAGTTAATGACCTTTTAGCTGATGACTGATCTACTTCTGTAAAGATAAAATATATCTTCGAGGCTATTTGTTACACACCTAGTAGTATCTTTGGTGTGGTGAGGCAGCTAGTTCTAGGTTTGTCCAACACTCAGACGGGATCATTAACTATACATGTGATAAACATGGTGGTCACCGTAAGCCGTGCTGACTGTGCACCCCTACAATACGCGTCGCTAGGTTATCGCTCCTTGGATATCTACAGTGCCATCCATCAACGTTACCTCTTGGGGAAGGCTGACTCACCAACAATTTCCGAGCCCTTGCTGTTCATTATTTTCAGTCACACGCACTGTTATTTCTTCTGTATACCGGCGTACTGTACTAACTTATACGTTTTAATTCCTCGATGCACTCTGCAAGTGAAATTTTGATTATTTAAAGTAAAATATTGACATGTATTAGCTTGTCCAGGTTGCTCAACTGGAATAAAATAAATAGATAAGAAATTACTGTCTTATAAGATACATTGTAATAGTATTACCTCGTAAAAATACGGACATAATTTAAGACTATTAAAGAAATAAAGAAACAAAGTCTTTACTTATAAAGTTATTTCCGTTCGTTTAAATTCATCTTCCAATCTTCAAGCTTTCTCTCAACAGTATCCTTCAGTTAATGCGTTCATTGTACGGGGTATGTTAACAAATTAAATGTTAATTACGAAGAATACTAATACATTATGATTATCTACACGTTGTCAAAGAATATAGTGTGACCAAAAACGCATAATACAGTTGGCCAACCCATCGATGAAGGCTTTGAACGCAATAGTTCCAAGCAAGCAAACCGTATGGATACGTTCGATCAAGCTAGCCATCTACATTCTGGTAGCTACTGGAAGATTGTGTTAATGTGTCTCCCTAACAATAGCAGATTCATAAACATACTCTAGAAAGTAAATGTAAGTTACAAATAATTGTGAATTACTAGTTATTTGTGTCGGTCTGGGTGACTCATTTGCTTAGACGCTGGCTTACTGATCCCAAGGTCGCGGGTTCAAATTCGGCCCAGATGAATGGCTTTGGGTGTGCTTAAAATCGAAAGTTCCATATCAGTAGATTTACTGGCAACGTTGATATGATCTTGGCAATTGACAGTGTCGTTAAATAACAATATAATAATATTATATGTATAATGTAATATGCGATATACTAGTTGTAAGTCAGAGCTGCAATGGAATTTGTGTAATAAATGAAGCTTGTTAGGAATTTATCAGTGATTTTATTTGTCATAATGGAGAAATAAATACAGAGAACCGCAGATAAATCTGACAAAGAAAACTGAAGGCATTAAAGTATTCTTGCTTGATACAAACAAAAAACAAAGTTCTGAAAGAATTCGGGATGCAGAGCGAATATATCTATCCTTTCGTAACACCCCTGTAGATACACCATTAACTTCTCGGGAACCATATGCCCCTTAAGCTTAAGGCCTTAAGTAATTATAGAACGCATTTTATGATTCCTGGTGTTTCTCCCTATGGAGAGGTTCCAGGGGCTGAAGAAGATCTTCAGTCTCACTTAAATATCCATATATCTTTTATCTACATCCACAGGCATATTTTGACATTAAGGTGTTACTTCCGTCTAATAAAAGCAATCACACTTCATGGCGCTGCCATACCCTATCACTTCTTAATAACATTTGAACGAAGTTTTCTGAATTATGCTAAAGGCTTGGCTAACGTTGTTTTCTCCATATGTCGCGTTCATAAAGAATTTCATGAAACATTCTTACTAAGAAACTGGTGTTTCACGCAAACGTTAGAAGAACATTTGCGACATATTCAACATTGGATTGAAATAAATATAGCATTTTTTGGTGGCTTACGTGGAGAAACTTCTAAAAGGACAATCTCTACACTTAAGGATTTGAAATAAAGACAACACGCACAGGACCGACTGTCGGTCACCGACTATTTTGTTAATTGTAATAGATATCTTGTATTCTAATAGTCGGGCCGATAAATATGATGAGAAATGTCTATTTTCTCACCGACTCGACCGGATCCGATTGTCGATGATGATAATGGAACATAGCATTTAAGTTACCTTAAGCATACAACTGTCAATTTAATAGTCAAACTGTGTTGACGCTTGTGTTAACAATAGAGATAACTGATAACATCTGATGTGCAGAAACGTCATCCTTTGTACGATACTTCCAGCGCAGATTATCATGACAGAAACAAAGACAAAAATGGGAGGAACTACGCGTGGAACTGATTGATAACTGAAATGGTTTGGAGTTGAAAGAATTATAACTTTATTAATATACTATACTATAGCATATTGCCAACTGACCTTTGTGGAGACGTCAACTAATTGATGAAATAATCCCTAAACTGTATTCCGCTATTTGTACCTCTTGTGCCTTGCTATCACATACTTTCAAAGGCATTCTATATAGTGTATCTCCAAAGTGCATGTCTTTCTTTGTTGTGTAATGTATGAAATTGCCCCTTGAGTAATTCTTTGCTGACAATTGGATGAACCCAGAATCTGGCTCATTTCGTCGATATTTAAGATATCCAGGGTAGAAAGGAAGTCATTACATTCCTTCTAATATGTACTTCATAGAAGCATTGCAATAAAAAAGGTCGAATAGCATTTAGTTCTTTGATCAGCCGATTTACAAAAACTAAATGGTTTTTGATCCAAATTGGTTGCGTAATTCCACAGGAATGTACGAAGATAACAATTTGTTACTTGTAAGATGCGTAGAGTAAGTTATTTCTGACATAGCTTTGGGAGTAATTATGGGACATCACACAGGGCTTCGAAATAATTAATCACTTAAAAGATGTGAAGGAATACTCCAAGAAGATCTTTCAGACGCGAAGGAATACTCCAAGAAGCTCTTTCAGACGTGAAGTAAGTCGACAACGTTGCGTTGAGGTTGGTGAGGGAATTGACCTGGTTTCTGGATGTAAATAGGTCGGGGGCTTTTGCTTTCATGTAATATTTTGGGAAATGACGCTTCTGATTGGCCTACATTCGCACAGTAAACATGGAAGGACAAGGCAGGGTACGTGTTTATGTTCTCAAGACACACCGTTACGTTGTTTATGTACTGAGCTAGGGACAGTGACACCCGCATAATCTGCAGCGTTGCCAGCTTGTTTTCGATAAAACTAAAATATCTTCGTAGGACATGGTCAGAGACAAAATCGTAAGGTATAACATGTGTTCCAAATACCGAGATCTACCACTGGTTTAAATTAATGTAATGACTTTCGTTCCACCCGGTAAAGCTAAGTATCGCAGTATTCATGTTCACTGACAACTATTCACGAACTTCGGTCGTGTGTGCGTTTCCAAAAGCTGTCTGACGCGTGCGTTTATTCGCCGACATTTCAATCGGCCGCCTAATTTGCGTCGTGTGTGCCAAAGAAAATGTGTCAGTATTACAGAACGGGAACGATGTTCTTAAGTGACCTAAGAGGTAACCTTTTGTTTCTTGGTACAATGAAAATAATATGAATAATTTAAAACGCAATTGTGAATCAACTGTAGTAAGTCATAACTAAATTCTTGGTCAAGCTTCGGTACTGTATATCCCATTCCCAATAAAAGTAGATGTTATGGAATTAGAGGTTTCGTTCACCGGCTGTGAATGTGAAAGAAATTTCATCCTTTAATTTAATTGCAGACACTACTGAATTTACCTGAAACCTGCGATCCATTCTGCAACTGACCTTGCATTGTAGCTTACCTTTTCAGCGGGTTTTTTTTTAATCAGCATGTGTCTGTTTTAGCACACCAGTTCTTGGCAGTCAGTTATGTGCTTAATTAAGACAAATGGTACATGCAGATGGGATAATTTCGATGTAAAAAGCTTCTGTTTCCGTCTGAACTTAGACGCAAGAGAAATTAAGGCGTTTGTGTTGGAGATAACCAGTAATGCTAATTGCTCATTGCTCCAGAGAATCTTAGGTAGGGGTGTGGGGAGGACAACTATATTTGCTTCTCAATTTGGCTCACCTATCACATTAAGATGGGTTCTACGTGCCGTGACCAATAAATAGTTAACCTATGACACCATAGATCATACAGTTGGCTGAATCCCATACACTCTCTGCATAGAAGCGCTGATAGCAATGCTTTCTGTTTTATTTTCGTTATTTTTCCCCTCTGATTTTCTTTGGGTTAGCCATTTTCCAGAGAGTTAACGTCCCAACATGTGCTCATAGTGTAATTGGAACATCGTTCGAAGGAAGTTGGTTATAATGTAACCAAATTTGATGTGAGCCAGCATTTTACAGTGTTCCATTTGGATGATAGGTGAACTCTTATATTTTTTCTAGCCTCATCGATTGATCAATACTGTTTACTTTCTATGAAAATGTTTTATTTTCGACTTCATTCTAAATCTGCATGTAATCTTTGATGCTACATAATGGATATTTACCGAGCGCGAGATGACTTCGCAGTAACATGTAGCTCTGTATTCGGGAGGTCCCAGGTTTAATTTCCTTCGGCGCTCAACCTCACTTTGAGGTTATCGCGGTTTTCCTTTGTCGTTGGATAAATATACACCTGCATTTCCTCTCCATTATTTACCTCAAATTGCGTTTCCTTCTCATTTGGTCACGACTTGGGTGCCTGTCCTTTGGACTGAACCGCAGACATCGTAAAATTAGATCCTCTATTACAGCAGCTTTAAAGGAAAAGGGCCACCCAATGTTTTGTAGAGATCCAAGTTATCTCCCTGTCGTCGGATTAACATCCTCGCCATCCTATCAGGCCCATCATCTGGATATTTAATCGATCCAACAGTGAGAATGGAACAGAATAACAGCCAGCTGAAATACATGTTGAGAAGTGTCGAATCTATGAGTCTTCCATCTCCTATGAGCTTGAGAGGTACAATTTGGCATCTGTTGAAGTTACTGATCAATGATAACAAACTTCAATTACTTTTCTGTCACTCTATTTTTCTTCCAAAACTGAACAAAAACACAGTTCTGTTTTATCTTTAACACAATTTACAGCTCTTTGTAACCTTGCACTCACAGCTGTTCAGTCCTCCCATAATCTTCACACACACGCTTTTCTGTCATTCAGTTCTCTCTGTCTAAAAAACTGCTGACTTCGATGATCACATTCACTAAAACCACTTCTCTCTACAACTCCGATGTGATGTTAAATGTACCAAAATGTCTCTGTCAACACATACAGTTCTCTCACGACGGCACGACTGCCACTACACACACACACACACACACACACACACACACACACACACACACACACACACCCCCACACCCACACCCACACGTACGGTTAACATTGTCTCGTTCATCATTCACGATTCCACCACAATATAACACACACACACACACACACACACACACACACACACACACACACACACACACACACACACACACACACACACACACACACTTCTCTTTGTCTCGAAACCTAGCCCTCTCTCGCCGTTCCACGAAACTTTAAAGGCGAGTATGACATAACATGGATTTTTCCAGAAATTCACCTTCTCCACGCTTCCACAAACAAGCCGCAGTTGAAGCCTCCGGAACGTTCTCGAAACTCTTTGTTTTGTCGCGCTCATTGTTGGGTGTTTACTCGCCGTGAGTGGTGCGAGGCAGCTTGACCTTGACTCTCTTTTCGACACATGCGGCCGCTGGTAGCTTGACCTGGAGTCTTTGAGGCGTGCCCCGCGGACGACGTCGCATTATTAAGCTGGTGGTTAGGACAACAGTAATATCTTTCCATTAATTTTTGCAAATAAGTTTCACCTGAGGGCCGATTTTATGCACAATATGGCAATGCTTGCCTGAAAGGTTCAATCAAGATCTGGCAAAATTATCTATATTTACATAAACTCCATTATCTTACCTATATCTTAATATAGGAACAGATGATTATACTTTTCTTTCGGAGCATTAATGTGAACACTGGTCTTAAAAACTTGAACATTGAACTTATTGCCCTTTGCTATGCTATGTCTGAATAACAGTCCTTGTTTGAGGAAGCTGAAAGCCTGTTATCTGAATAAGTGTGCTTCTAGGCTTCAGAGCGTATGACAGACGGCAGGGATGCTTGTTCAAAGGAAAGAGTACTCCCGATGAACACAAGGTCTGCTTGGTCGACGGGTCGTTCATAGACTCTCTAGGCAGCTCTAACGTGGAACTGTTATGGATTTCTGCGCGACTATGTGCCCTGTCTGCCCTGTGATTCGCTCTGTTCCTTCTTCCCGCGGGTGGTATCCCCACAATAGATTTGGTATGTCACAGTGCGTGACCTGTCCCCTCCGTTGTATAATCCTATATAGAAAATGCCGTCAGATTGCGTCATTGTACACTCCCAAATTATTGTGTAAATAAGGAAGTACAAAATAATAGCAAGAAAACAGAAGCCAAAGTCATTATCTGTCAAGGGAGGAGATACATCACAAAGATGCCACAAAAAGGTAGAAATCAAACCGAAACATACATGTAAATTACTCAGTACTCTGGCGTATACACTCCTTTAGCAATGAAAAGGTTAACATTATACTAGTGCCGGAAGTACATGTCTTCGATTCTCGTGCCTTGAGGTGCACGAACAAGTCGTAAAGCATGGATATTGACGAAAACATCTCTATCTACCTCTGTGTTAATGTCTTTGTTTACAGGGAGGGTACTGCATGTAGGAAATTTAGTTGCCCATTAGTTTGCTTGCTGAAGATGTTATCGCGTTCTTGCCCCATACACGCGAGCGATTGCAACCTACACTAACATGTTCCCCTCCAAAAAAAACTAGCGGTTATCCAAACTTTCAACACGATGTACTTGCCACTGTGTAAGCAGACATAAATAAGGGCCACGCAACCGCAAACAACAATGACCTCATGTTGAAGACCAATATAAATAGTGTTACACTGGAAAAATGTGCACATGTTGTATGTGAATTTTCCAGAAGACAAAGCATTGCAAACAAATATATATTTCGTACTGGCACAACCCCATTACCTGCAGGGGTGTCTCTCTCCCCCTCTCAGTTTCTCTTTCCTTTTGTCTTTCCCTTTTTTGCATCGTGTGTTTTAAACTTGTTTCAAAATCAATAACAGTATTTTAGTCCTGTCTTTATCTTTCTTTAACTTGTAAATACATTCTCGAACTATTGGAGTTTTGTATGGTCATTTATGCTGGGAAATAAAAGAAGTTGATTAGCAAGAACTAACATTAAACAAAATGCACTTAAGATCTCAACGAGATAAATGTGCTTTGTGGTTTCCTGAATTTTCCCACCAGTATTTAACAGGAAGATAATAATGGATATTCAAGCACGATTACGCTGCTCTCTACTGGAAGAAAGACATCCGTAACAAATGCTCTGTGAGGTGGATCTATTCCTGGCCTCAAAATTCTCCATATCTTATACATTCAACTCTTCCTCTGGGATTTAGCGAAGAATTTGGACCAACGTGTACTCAAAATCAAGAGAAAATTAAATATGATGGCAGATCACAAATAGATGGAACTAAACGACATTTTGGACACATTTTGCTCTTTTGTGAACAATAATTGCATTAACCTAGGATATATTTACAAATTACAGGAAAACAAATAGAAGTAGTTTTCATCTTACAATGATTCTACAAGAAGGAGGAACTGATCTTTATCATACACATCACGGTGAGGTCACTCTGCCTGTTCCTCCCAATAGTTAATTGGATGTTTAGAATGGCCTTTAGAGCGTTCATCTTAATGAGGGGCGTTCAGAAATGATTTACAATGCGTTTAAAGATACCGTTCCATCTACGGGCACGTCCTCTCGTAGGATGTTGAACTGATATTAGTACATCACGCAGACACTAGATGGCAGTTGTGAAGAGAGTGTACACTGAAAGAACAGCGCTTATTTGTTGTTAAGTAGAGAAAGCCATAGACAAGATGGAAGGTGACTATCATGGGCAAAAATGGACTGCATGGCCTTTGTGGAAGGAAGGAGTCACGGAACTTGACAAAGACCCAGAAGGAGAGCAGTGTTGAAGTGTATTGTCGACTATTGGAAATGGAGAATGAAGATCCAGATTTTTTGAGAAACTGATGACGAATAACTACCTACACCTGAGAAGAAATCGTTGCTCGATAACATGAAGGACACGCTGCAAGGTAAACTTTCGGCAACAATAAGGAATTGCAGGCAGCTGTCCACGAGTGGGTGCGTAGTACTCCCAAACAATGGCTTTGTGACGCAACAATGACATTTCCAGCTAGGTGACAGCAGCGTATTAACTTGCATGGGGAGTATATTGAGAATCCCATGTACAGTGAATCACTTTTATTAATAAAAAAAGTTATAAAATCTATTATTGTACGTTAGTTGACAACGCCCTTCGCATGCTTACTCAGTAGTGTGTCTGTGTAGAGACTGCACGAGCATAAGGACATGATTTCGAAGCTCTGTGTTACATACGACTGAAAACCTCCACCATACCATTTTATTAGAGAAAGTTTTAAGTCCCTCAAAGACGTATGTTCCACAAGTACTTGCATATGCGCATATGTGTGTATGTAGAATATACGCACCTGAGAACAGCATATCTCACGAAGGAAAGATCGTGGCTATCAGTATTGAATTTATTTCAAAAAGGCACCTTACAAAATAGAACTTTCCCCTGTTTTTTATTTTCTCAAAAGTGGCTAACTATTTTGGCTAAAACAACACTATCAGAAGTAAAATGCACATTTTCAATTTTCTATAAAACATATATAAATTCACTTCTGTTATCATGAAGTTTTATTTAACTCGGAAAACACAAGAGAAAGACAATTGTGGACGTTTACATTATGATCAAAATTATTTTGTCATCTACCTCGTCAGCAAACCACATAAAAGACCACTGGAAAGACAAGTTGAAAATACGAATTTTTTTTAAAGAAAAACCTGAGTGTATTTGGAGCCTGAAAGGAGTACCATACTGACCAGCTGGTACAAGATATATATTTCAATGGCACTAGAATTACTATTTTCAGTTATAATATGTGGACTATTTATTTATGACTGTATTATTCAACAGAGTCGATAAAACCATTCATGTTCACCTTGTCACTTGAAGTTGAAGCTTTGTCTTAAGATGCTTTTATAAGCTGAGGGTTTTTCATTGCAAAGTTAATAAGCTTCATTACCAAGAAGTTTTATACTTGTTCATTATAGTGCATAAAGACAAAGCTAAAAAGGGAGGTTTAAGCTTTAAACGAGGGTCTAATTTGTCCCTTAATTTGGATATGAAATTCGACATATTTGAAAGCAGCTTCCAAAGCTCTTCTGGGTGGTCATTATTGAAAAATAAGATTTCTACTCAATTTAATCAAGAGGAGTTCTAATCCTCCCTTGTGAAATCTACGTCTGACGTGGCTTTGCAGCGATTTGCTTTGTAAGCAAACGAAATCAATCAAGACCCACTTAAGCGCTGGTTTTTGCCTCCCTTTGTAGTACAACTTATAAAACATCTTATGGCAAAGCTGCAACTCTACTAGATTCTTTAGTAAATATGGCCAAAACTGAACTTTGAACTGAACTTCATTTATAATATAATTCTTAATGGCCAAAACTTCTACCAGGGACTCACCTCCGCGGTTTTCACTGTCCGCCGGCTTCACTTGAATAGGACGGTTCATCTGTAACAAACGAAAATCAACTTCATAATAACATTGCATGAAGATTTTATACTTAAAATAAATATACTCATGTAGGTTACGTAAAACTCTTGTGCAGCCGATTTAAGATGCTTGGTAAATATGCATCTTTTGTATGCTAAATGAAGGAAGGATAGACAACAGAAAACATGTTTTTGGAGAATTTTTCAATGAGAGTATTTTGAGAATGGAAAGGTCCATGTCCAAAAATAGTAATCACAAAGAAAATCGTAGCTTTCTCGCTAATGCTGTGGTTGTCCACAAGTTCGTTTTTGAAATCATGTTTACACACTAATCAGCTTATGTAAAATACTCCACAGAATTCAACAGGCATTTAGAGCTACGAGTATTGTTTATAAGTTGTTATTTATATAATGTTTGTGTTTTTAAATCGATACCATCCCATTCTATGTCTTATATGTAAGAGAGCAAGCCTTTTTTTCTTCGATTTTCCGCTAGGAAGACGGAAATTATTGACACTTGATACCAAAATAAAATGACAAAATTATGCCTCATTGTGATATCCGTAAACTTAAAGGAAATGAACTTTGACTGTGTTATTACTCCATGATCGATGTCAGACAGGACATCAACTAATATTAGATGAACTCGCTGGTCTTTTGTTATTTTGTGAGACAGTCAAAACGTAACTATTCTTATGTTGGCAATGTTCGAGCTACTACGAATATCTTTGACAAAGATATAGATACTTCTGTAGGCACTACATAAACTTAAGCAAATAATTGTGTGAAATAGGGCAAACTTTTGCTTTGTGTCAAAGGATGTCTGTGTCCAGTTTGGTCTAAGTCAGTGCAGCGGTGTAGAAGGGTATCAGGAACCCACACATACACAGGCACATGGACAGATACACCCATACAAACACACACATATACATGAACACACCCAAATGTTTATATATAAGATGATACGAATATGATTTCATTGTACGTATCATCATGTGCACAGCTTGTGGGAGCGCACGCAGTAAAACGGGCGCTAAGCAATACTAAAACACAATATGATTATCGCGTGAATCAATCAAATCAGAGAAGAAAATTCCGACTGAGTATGAGAAGGACTGTACTTTTCGGGAAACGAATTTTGCAAACACTTCGCTACCTGCCAGGCACGTGCACTGCTATCATGTTTTCAAGTTCTGGGTAGAGGACCACTGGCACTCATGAGTACGTTACTAACGAACATGAGCAATGTTCTTGTTACATTTCCATCCGTATATAGACTATTTTCATGCACGTATGTATGTATGTATCTTAATACAGCATCGTGTTTACGCTACTGTGGTGGTTGCATCCTCTTCTTTGTGTGAATCCACTAAGCCATTTGAGGATGGTATCTCCCTGATGGGAATCAAACCCAGGCACGTTATATTTGAACTAGTAAAAAGCCACCATAGTTAAGCCCTCCGGCACGGAACAAAAGAAAGGTATATCACTTTGCGTCCAACAAAACGAAAGCGAGAGTTATCTGGTGGAAACCATCTTGATGGGGCAGCCCGCTGTGTTCACATAGCTCATATCGGACATTGCGCTCTCATTAGTTAATAGCATCACACAATGGGCTTGTTCAGGGAGCGCTATCTTCCATTTCACACACCGTCCCTACAGTCCGGACTCTTAATTTCCTGTGCTGCTGGGCTCGCCGTATTTTATTGTGTAAATCTCACATAAAACAATTCCAACACCTGTGCTGAGGTGAAATTGCTCTGCGACAGGTGTTTTCTCATACACCATTTCTTTGCCAATTCTTTACAGCCGAAGCATTTTTTCTCTTGGGGCTTTTTATTCAGTCTGGGGTTCCAGATCAACTGACAAAATACACAGACTAGGTACATTGTATTTTACACGTGGACTATCTTACTGAATACACCGATAAGTTCAATACTATACTGCAGGGGTGTCAAACAGCACTCACCAGGCGTGAAAAATTTTCCCCTATTTTCCCTCCCTCCGTGATGATCAAATCGGAAAACGGGAAAAACAAAGCGAAAACAGGTTCTACTAGTGCGTGCTACTGCAGTTAAGGAGGGGTAGACCCCTCTCTTCACACCCTCGGAGTGACGTTTGACATGCCTGCTATACTGTGATACAAATGCGGTAAGTGCGTCTTGGACATGAAGAGTTAGAACATGTGAAACAAAGTCGACTATTTACTACTTCCAAGATTCTTCGATGCACTTAATGCAATTATATTGCAAAATACTTTCTCGACTATATTGCGTAATACAAACAATATTTACACAAATATAACATTATTAATTTATTAATAGATATTGCACATGGTGATTGCTGTAACTAGACCACCAGCATTAAACTTGATGTCAAAGTGGCGATCGAACATCTGCGTCTAGTTGTTGACCTTAAATCAAACAATAACTAGCAGCTCATACTTAACTGCTTCATGGATGAAACCCTAAATAAATATTAATAAATGCAATACTAAATACATGAACAATATGAGAATTTCATGTAGCTCAAGCACAAACGTGCAGTAAAATAGCCAAAGCATGTGCCAAGATACGTTAGATTACCAGCAGTATATGCAGGAAATGCAAATTTTCACCACGAGTGATTAAGATGACCATCATGGAAGAGGAATCATATATGGAAGTGGTAAGGTTCAACTAATATATCATGTTAAATATCCCTTCCTCATTCCATCTGCCAACCTTTTCCCCCCTCCTTGCCTTGCCCCTGGAATTACTGAAGCATGCATTTGCGTTACAACCAGACACTTTTTGCACCCACATCTATAACAGTTTTCCGGTAACGGTTACTTTGTGTTTGGGGATTAGTAAAATCTTCTGTTTTACTTTTGGAAGATGCAGGATGCGGATACCAAGAGTGCGCGTACATAAATGCACGTAATCACGTGTGCATGTCCCTCCAACACATAATAACGTCTTTTTGAAAAAAAGGGTTATTCAGAGTACCTAATAAGATACTTCCGGCAATTACAAAATACAATGGTTCAATTACATATCATAAGTAGCAAAGAAGTAAAAAAATAGTTATTGACATGTTTAAATTAAAAAGGTACTGTTTGAAATATCCACAAAGACTTCAGACTGCCCTTCATTTTCCCTTATGCTAAGGGAAGTGGTAGCATAGAATTCCCCTGTCCATCTCTCTGGGCCATTGGGATACGGTCTCAGGACTCCGCTGTTAATGCGCAAATGCATTAACAAGATATCTCCACATACCTACTCTAGGGACCCTAAATATTCATATCCTACTACTCAAAATTCAAAACGTTTGCTTTTTACAAGGCTTTCAAGGTAGGCACAGGCTCCATTTATCTTTAACTACAGAAACTGGTGGAAATTTAAAATTGGGTAACAGTTCTCTAAATATTCTGAAACTTACAACAAACGAAATTTATGCAAAACTCTTGCTTTCAAAATTATTAACTGTCTGAACATTTTGTATTTTATTTTAGTTATTTTTTTTTCGTAGGAGCTGCTCGCTGTACACGTTGTCCTCAAGTCGTAACCGACTTTGTTCAAATAGCAACATCGTTATATTATGTAGAATTGCTTGCTTGTATTTCATTTAGTTCATTCAAAAGAGTCTGGTATTGCTAACGGTCACCATGTACGACTACTAACGTTTAGCTTCGATAGTTACGTCGAACTAACCGGCATACTGTTTGTGAATTATTAATTGTACATTTCGTATAGTTTTATAATGTTTGCAATATGAATATTTATCTAATATTACATAGTCCATAATAGTGCTGATAATAGTATGAATATATAACAGTAACAGCAATAATAAAATTATTAATAATAATAAATTAATAATAATAATAAAATTAATAATAATAATAATAAAATTAATAATAATAATAATAAAATTAATAATAATAATAATAAAATTAATAATAATAATAATAAAATTAATAATAATAATAATAAAATTAATAATAATAATAATAATAATAAAATTAATAATAATAATAAAATTAATAATAATAATAATAATAATAAAATTAATAATAATAATAATAATAAAATTAATAATAATAATAATAAAATTAATAATAATAATAATAATAAAATTAATAATAATAATAAAATTAATAATAATAATAAAATTAATAATAATAGCAATAATAACAATAACAATAATAACAATAACAATAATAACAATAACAATAATAACAATAACAATAATAACAATAACAATAACAACAATAACAATAACAACAACAATAATAATAATAATAATAATAATAATAATAATAATAATAATAATAATAATAATAATAATAATAATAATAATAATAATAATAATAATAATAATAATAATAATAATAATAATAATAATAATAATAATAATAATAATAATAATAATAATAATAATAATAATAATAATAATAAATACATTAATAATAATAATAATAATAATAAATACATTAATAATAATGTATATAAGCGACAAAATCCAGTTTCTGTTTCCTCGACTCCTTGTATAGCGGGAATGACGACACATGGACCTTTCGCGAACTTCTTCAAACAAGCCAGCCACTGGATACTTCTCGAATCATCTGGAGAAAATCCCTTTTGGTTCTGCCGCTCTGATTGTTGTAACGTGTTAGCTCACGTGAGTGGTGTGGGGAAGCTTGAGCGCCTTTGATACGTGCCGAGCCCATTGTTGTTAGTCACGTAGACACAAATAGTGGTGCGAGGTAGCCTGACCTTGAGCATCTTTATTTGGTCGCCGGCCTTAGCACCGACCGTCCTTTATTGTGCGCCACGCCTGGCATCTCAATATATACATGATATAATGAATGATCAATTATGCTTAATGAAACAACATATTTTCCTTTTCATCGTTTACACTCCAATAGGTTTATCAAAATTACACTAAGAGCAACTAAAGAAAAAGATAAATAATTTTTTAAAAATACATTGTTCACTATCAATCATTAAATGACACACGGATATTCAAATCAACTTTTTTCCCTAAACATTTCTATATTGTCTAAATTTCATAATGTAATTAAATGGGTTCAAAATGCAGTCTGTAGGCCAAAGCGCCTGCATGTCATCTTTTGGAAATCATCGAAACTTGTGGTGGAATCATAGACTGTAGAAGTTCACTTGACTACGGAAAGCAGCGCTAGGGCTCCCTATACGCCAATGGCGTGACAAGAAATTAATTTAATTAATTTTATATACATTTTCTAGGATTCAAGTTTCCAAAAGACAGAAACAACCCTTGGAGGAGAAAGAATATATTGAGCTTTTCTTTTCTTTTTTTCTTTTTTTCCTTGGCTGGACGGTTAGAGCGTTCACCTACCACCTAGACGACCGGGGTTCGATCCCAGGGACCCGCATGTGGTATTCGTGGTGGACGCAGCGGCATCTTGGCGGGTTTTCTCCGGGATCTCCGGTTTCCTCCGCCACTCATTCCACCACTTGCTACAACATCACTTTTCCATTCATCGATTTCTGCATTCCATATCATCCTCTTCCTCACTCTCATACCTGGTGCTTGGCTGACCACTCACTTTCAGGTCTTTACTCTGTCCGATCCATAGGTTCCTGTTCTCCCCGACAGGCGTCTGACCCTAGGCACTGGCTTGGGGGTGTAAGTCCTACATAAGGGTAGGGTAGTCAGGTAAAGAAGAAGAGCCTTTCTTTATAAAAATAGTTATTACATTTTATGATGAAGTTGTTACCTGTGAGAGAGATAAACAACATTACCAGAGCCCTATTATTACGATGATGACCTTTGCTATCAGTGGTAGAATTAATTCACTTTAAAGACCTAAACAAATGTTGAAGTGGAGCAGAAACTTCCTACATTTGTGCGTGGGTTATTAATGTTTGCGTGACTTGAAGACGACCTTAGCCCTTCTCTGTGTTCATGTACTCACAAATGACATCAAGGCTAATGAATAAATTAGCAGACATACCGCTATACGTCGATTCCAGTGAATTTTTCGAGTTATGTCATTTTAATAGTCCACCTACATATGTTCTGTTTGTACGAATTACCAGATATGGGATACTACACTTCTTCATATCCAAATACTTCAAGTTCAACAGCAGTGAGTATTTCTTCCTGGATGCCATATAATGTTGTAAAACGCATTAAGTTCTTTTTTCCCAAGCATAGCATAGCGAGTATGGTAAAAATACAGATGCTACTGAAAATGAACACTAACTGTACTATCGTAAATTTGAGTTTTGCACAGTAAGACGAGCTAATCGTTGAAACATTTTTTCATTTGGAAGCTTAAGTTTAGTGTTGAAGTAATTAGTAAGATTAGATTTCTATTTCATTATAGTAATTTATGGAGAAAGTGGATAATAATGATGATTATGGTTCGAAGAGATGTCATATTAAGATAATCCATAAGCTGGATACATCATTTTATGAAATCTTAGTATTATAAGTTACACCAAATAAACGATGATATATTTGGGCACCGGTAGCTAGCATAAACAGAGCATTTTCATATATTTCTTCTCTTCCTGCGTTCTACTTGTGTTGAACCGATAAACAAGACACCACTTACATGCATTTCGTTCCTGAGAAAGAAGTAAGCAACAGGGACTATGATATAGCCGTTGTAAGTAGTTATAAATTCAGGTCTTACTGTATATTTAATCCGTACAGGAGTTTTTCATCTTGGATATTTAGATAAAAGAATATCAGAAAACTGTTTCATCTTCTCTCTATAAGCCACCGCAACCTACAATACCGCTATTACATCACTATTATTGGCCAATTGTGCACAATATTGAATACAGTAACAATTTGTTTATAATGATGGAGTTGCATAAACACTATTACAAATCTATTTTTAATTTAGAGTAGGATAGGTTTGAGGTAATTTAGTCATATAATTTTTGAAGTATTGTACTTTCTTAAATTACTCATATAGCCACAACATTATTTTAATACCTACTTACCCATAAAAGTTAAAATTCTTAGGGAACACGTATGTGGGAGGGTACGTACATATGTGTGAAAAGCATAAGTCAAAAGCGAAGTATAAAATAAATATCATACTTAGTATTTAAGCTATCACGTTTCAAAGATACCACGCAAATACCTGCAGGAAAATACTCCCATTATCAGCTACCCTTTGCATGAAAAGCACCTTCTTATCTTTTATTTTGTAAAACCAGCCATGAATGTTGCTTAAAATGTCATATGATTCAGATATGTTCATGAGATACAAAATGTAAAGCTTGAAATGTCTGCAAATGGCCTGAAGACCTCTTCATTCCGAATTAATTTTGCACACCATGCATAACTGACAAACCACAAGGGACAGACAAAAACTTACTATGTAAAAGTGCGTGCCCCATTAAATTAAATGATATGTCAAATAACATTTTTGGCTCTAACGATTTCTAATGTATGGATAGAACATTACAGTACATTGTTCATTGAAGTGCTTGGTCACCATTTATTTATTTCTCCGATTTCATGCAAACAATATGTATTTTCAAAGCAGCAGATAGGGATCTGACTTTCAATTCTTGACTATCACTCCAGGCTCCTGTACCCCTTTTGCACTCAATGAAATATGAAATAGTTTGTAGAACATACGTATGTACAAAAATTGTTTGAAAGAAAGCAAAATTTTGTGACGTGGTAGTTATCAGTACGATAGATGTTTTGATAAACAGTATTTGATGTTTCTGCAATTATCTTGGGCAATATTTGTGCTCATCTTCCCAAAAATTATTATCTGACATTATTAAGATGTCTATCATTGTAAACTCGAAAGATAAGCATTGAGCTGCATTAATGTGGTCCCTTCTTGTACAATTCATTATATTTCAATGAAGAGAATATAGAGTTAAGTTTCAGTATAAACATGTAAACAAAAGTGAAATAGATAATCTTTAGGGTAAATCATCTATGCAATACTTGCACTGTATCTGGAAACATGACACATTGTGTACAGAGAGGACATTGTTAATGAAGACTACTGTACGTGCAAGTTTATTTGATGCTGCTTGACACTGAGCATAACTTCCAGCTGAATTAGTACCAATGTACTCTTATGGTCTGGCTGCATTTATACATGAATATTCAGAGCGAATACTAGTCTGTGTTCCAGTGCGTTGTCGTTTGTATACTTTGATGTGATATTTATCGAGGAATATTTAGATCCATAGAACTTAAAAGGCAATTGGTAAAGGAGGGAAAAATAACCACTGCGTTTACTATTATTGTGTATTAACATCCTTGGAACCGTATTCATGCCCATATTTCTTAATGATAACTATTTACGAGATAATAACCCATGCACATATCTTCAACAAAATAATATTGCATAGATACACAGAAGAAATACTTGCAGTATATGCCAAATTTTCATATGGGATAATTTTCATATAGGTAAACCAGTATATTAAATAACCTAGCTGCAAGTTTGAGATTGTCGTACATTTTCATCTCTACTTCTGAACCTGTTGCTCGAAATTTTTATGTTTTAAATGCTATACAGGTTGTACAATTATGTTCTTGGCGTTACAAATACAGTTAAAAAACACGGAAGTAACTATGTACGTTGTTTTTATTACAGTTTACTTCTATTACTAACCTTTTAGTTCAACGTCACTTATATGTTCCATAGGGAAAATGCATGAGTTGAAAATGATAAGGATGCTTAAATGGGGTGAACCAAAGAACATTTGACTATTTAAAATATGGAACCCAGAAAATAAACTTATTTAGGCAACTCACTCCAAATGAGATTCGGACCCTTGGGATTACTAGCACTACTGCTACTACTTAGGACTGTGCTACCCACTACACCATGATGGTAAATGACGAAATATTTGCTTGTATCCATTTCATTTACTACTTTGAAGTGTCCTGTTTTATAGCCTCTTATACCGGGTGAATAAACTAAATTACTCCAACCAATACACCACTAAATATTCCAATAATTATTATATACTGCATTTTCAGCGTTGTTGTTTTGCTTCAAGTACAAATTGTTTATTCCTTTAAGGGGGATCAGAATGGCATTCTAGGGCTTAACTTCAACAAAGTGAGTTATTGTCCAATTTACGAGTGTCCCCTGATGTTTGTAAAATCAAATAATATTTATTTTCCTACTCCTCTGTTTTATAGGGGTAGGATTTGGGAAATTCTAAGGTGTAGTTCTTACATTGTAAAACGATAAGGCTATTTTTCCAGTTATAATTGTTTACACGTTTGGTTGTGCTATGTCAAAAACCACTGTAGCTACAAGTCTAACTTTTTTGTGGAATTAAAACTTACTGCAATTATTTTTTAAAGTTTCTTGGGCAAGCTATGCAAAAATTATAATTTTTAAAAGTTAATTTTGTATATTTTTAAAGTAAATTCAGGACTTGCGTTTGTTGTTAACATTACAATGAGGTAGATTATACTAAATGAACACTTATAGAACAACAAGTAATTTTTTCAAATCCTAGTGTGTAGTATTTCTTGAGCTATGTGTATCGGAAGTGTCTCATTTTAACATTGGCAAGACAGATTGTTCGATTCCCCACAGAGAAATTAAATACAAATACATATTAGTATGCCAGAATAATTCTAAATGGCAGTGAAGGTCGTTAACAAAATATTATTCTAAAATACATTTCAATAAAAATAATTTGTTATAATTTTATTGTTCTTTTCCGAACTTCTGTGGACTAAGGCTGAAACAGTGAATTAGATTTTAAATTTTATTATCAAGTTCGAACACCGGATTTACGGATTTCTGTGACATGAACTACCTGCCCCATTCAACAGCTGTAGGTTAGTCTAGAAATGTATCTAAATTAAGACAAGACACAAATCGTTTCTTTTTATTATGATTTAAAATCCTTCATATCGCTTATCTTTCTTACAACCGCTTTATTTTGATCCAGCGAACGAATTTGCAACTTTAGTACAAGTCTATTCATAGTGCAGTAGTACCTCAAAACGACGCAACCACTGGCACTGGTCGTTGCAGACAAGTAGTCTACGGTACTTTTAAAGCCAAGTTCAACAAGACGGTATAGTTACACTACTTCTAGGACTGGAATCTTACAAGAACACGTGGGCCATGGGGTATTTTTAAGCTTCACTTTCTTAAAATCAACCGAGTTTGCCATTTGGAAACATTTAACTATGTGCTAAGTGCACTATCTGACACCAGTATCTGAGTATGTACTACATTATGGAACGCTGAACTTAATTTCTGTGAAAAGGGTGGGAAAAAGCAGTTAGTGATGTTAGTGATAGTGTATGTAGACGGCTGTAATGACCAGAAAGAACTGAAAATCATGTGTGATAAGGTCTCTTCGAAGTTTACAAGGCAACATTGAAACAAACGGTCTCTAGATTGATTGTACAGCTCGAAGATGAGTGAAGTAACTAATGAACTAACAAAATTGAAGTGTTTCCTTAAACAGTTGTGAGCTGGGAATATTAAGGTAGCAATAATATGGATTCAATGTCGAGACGCAGTCGTCGAGTCTTGATAAAGCTCTTCGTCGGACCTCTAGCCCGTCCAATGCTCGATCTTTGAACTTCGCCATCTATCAAGCATCCCTGGAGGCGTCGCTTGAACGGTGCTGTCATAGAGAGGGTAGAAACTCCAACTTTTCATCTACTCTATTGTATACTTACGTTGCCGACACCGAACGCTGAAGGCTGCTGTTGCTGAATGCCCACCACATATACCATGTTGATTCCTCACAGGGTTACACGGTACGACAATGGTTTTTATGCACTAGACTCACACATATAAACACTGCATGTTTCAACAAAGTTAACAACAAATGGTTTCTTCTCTTAGCACCATTTTGACAATGTGAGTCCTCACAACCACAGACACACGTGATAAAAACAATGGTTTCCGAACCAGAAGCGTTAGGATCATGCCTGCCCCATTTCTCGACGGCAGCGTCCGACGCCCTCCCTCTCCTACCCCTTGCGGCAGAGACGCGGGGCGGCAAATGAATTCCCTCTACTCTACTCCAGTGGCGAGTGGGTGCATGTGAAAACAGACTACTGTAGTATAATGTAATACCGAGCAAGAGGGAGCACGCAAACCAATCAAAACGCCGGTAGCCATGTTCCGAGCATGTGGAGGGGAGAGTGAGTGTGTATATGGGAGGGAGTTAAAAGGGTGGCTCCGTGTGGGTGGGGGCGTATAAACTGCTCTTGCATGTTGCAAGCACTCCCTGCACCCTTTTCGTACTTTTCATTTATTCAGTTTTATGGTTTTAACGTCAAACGCCTTTCAACATTAAAGAGAGCGGCTTTTCTTCTCAAAGTCAGGAATTAAGGAAGGCAAAATTGGATATGCATAACAGAATACGGTCACGCATTGTTTAGGAGGCGAGACTTCATTGTTAATGAGAAACTATTGTCTCACCCCAATAATATCCTAGTCCTGATTGAGTGTGGGAGTAGCGTGTCTGCCTCACATCCCAAAGGTCCTGACTTCGAATCTGAGGTAGGTGGACTAACATGGGTAAGATTTATTTTGGGGGTTTTCCTTATTCTGGGAAGAAAGAAAGTCTAAGCCCTAGGGAAACCCCATTCATTTGAGCACCGTTTCAACCCACCTATACGGTTAAAGGACGTTCAAATTTCCCCTTTAAAAAGTGTCCTGATTGAAAATCACAGCTTACTGAGTAAGGAGGTACTCCTTTATTTAGCCACTAGTTATCTTGTAAGGCTTTATACTGAAGCTAAGCGTTGAAAACAAGTGTAGATTTAACTTTTGAAAAGCTAGAGCAGACCACTACTTTCACTAATACCTAGAACGTTTTGTCCAACTTAGTCAAGTTTTGTAGTGTTCGGATTGAAACCAAAGATTTTTAATGTCGTGAGAAGTGTTATTTTCGCATTTTGTTTCAATTTATTAAATTGAGTAGATTTGCATGCATGAGATTGAACATGTGAACAATTATGAATAACATGTGTAAGATAGCTTATATGTTAGCCTCGATTGACCAGACAGTGTCGTTTCATTTTTAGAGACTTGAAGTAAAAACGGGGAAGAGAAAAAAAAAAAAAAAAAAAAAAAAAAAAAAAGAAACAGCTTTTGAAATTGAAGGTACTATTGTACTATTATGAAGGTCAACCTTTGCTTCTTGGACGCCTCTCATATATTTTTTCCTCATGTTACCCTAACCCCGCGGCAGAGTAAGTTTCCGGGCCAAGGCCTACCGGCCAGCCGCTGCATCCCCCGCCTCTGTCCATGTGCGAGAGGTGCATTACTGGAGAGTGGTATGTGGTCAAGTGGTGCTCCCTTCCGGTCGGTTATGCGATTTTCGCAAACAGTGGCCGCTACTTCTCAAGTAACTCCTCAACTGGCCCTTCAAGGATCTAAAGAGGTTGGGTGAACGCCGGACCAGGTCTCACATGGGGAGAAAATCCCCACGCCGGCATCGGGAATCGAATCCGGGTCTCCTGCTTGGTAAGCAGCAGTGCTACGACCAGTTAACTTAATGTGGGGCTAACAATATCTGTATCTGAGAATCACAGGTGTGCCGCATGTTAACGCTTACAGTAACAGAACAATACTATGAGACTGAAAATGAGAGTTGGAAATTTATTTTATGCCAAATTCGAAAATCCAGCTGTATCAGTCCCGTAGAATAATACCCAAAATACTCCTTGATAGCGTTTCAGGCTGGAAGTCTTTACATATGACGAAGTTTGTCAAAAAGGCTAAACATATTTAATTCAATATTCATATTCAATAAAACGAGATTGAAAATAAGTGGCACGAATATAAAAATTACCCCGTAACCCAAGTTTTCATTTCTGAAATCCTATACAGCCTAGCATGACTTCTGGAAGAAAGCGTTTTCCACATACCTATCAAAATCTGTTAAGTGTTTATTTTATCTCTCTCCATTAAGTAATTTCCTATCAAAAAATATTCAAGATCGCGTAAAGAGTTCTTTGAATGTGGGTTTGGTCCTATTAGGTCTTCTACCTTTTCTTTACCAAATGATTGGTATCATTTTCTTCATTATCCTACAATTTTCTCTTTTTATATCAGTACAGATAATTCATGGCTCTTTTCCCACTTATACCTATGCCGCCTTTGGCATCTATAGTCATATCGGCGGCTTTTCCTTTGGAACAATTTCTCATCGGCAATCATGTTCACTCGTTTACTCTTATTAGTGTAACTTCGGGTTTATTTATGTAGGGTTTTCTTTATAAACATTTAATTCACAAACACTCACATTTACACGCCCACCCGCACTGGAGAATGGAGAATAATCCTGGCGACAGACAAATTCTCATACTCGAGCCGGGAATCGAAATGGGGACCTCTGGGTTTGGAAGCTAGCATACTAACCGCCAGATAACAGAAGAAATCTAAAGCAATTGAAATGTCAGAAATGTTGATGATCACGTATGCCGTTACACATTACCTATTTGTTCCAGTAATCTTAGGTGAGCTTGAATCTGCCTGTAAAGTTACATCTATAGAAATCCGCTTCTTAGACCGCAGTTGTTCCGTAACTAGCATGTATAGCTTGAATCCGAGGGATGATAGTTTCCAATTGAAGGCTTTTCCGATACTGACGTCTGCATGAGTCCTCACAAAAGGCGTGATGATTATACTGGCCTACTAAGAATTTCAGTGTCTTTTCGTGTTTCAGACTGTTATTGCCTGCAGGCTGACATAAAATTGCCACCCCAAAGCTGAGAGTCAAACCACATACCTTCAGAACTAGAGCCGCGAACGAAACCCTTGAGCTACGCAGACACCAAATTTCTAAAATACTGGATATTGTATTACCTATGCTTTTGGAAGTGTTACAGGTATTAGACATGCAAACTACTTAAGTATATTATAATATGTAGGTAAGTGTATAAGAGATGGAAGGGTAAAATAAAACGATGCTACGGCCGTTCTGCCGGTAATTTTAAATGATTCCAGGAAAAAGTAAATATGCAATGTTAAGAAGTACTGTTCCTTGATATTATAAGTACAGCTTATTTTCAGAACATCAATGACTTCTTAACTAGCTGAACTCTTCTTTCATTTTAGCTGATTATTTCTTTTAGACGACTGTAGATTATAAAAAGAAACGCGAAAGTGCAGTCCCAGGTTCGACTCCCGTCGACCGTCTACTCTGACATTGGGTTTTTCGTAGGTTCACTGATCGGCAGGCGAGTTATGAGGTAGCTTCTTATTTGCCACGATTTTCTTTCCATTATTTCCTTGTGATTGTGTTTCCTTCTTATCTTTCAGGTACGCTCCTAGGTTTTGCGGCGTATGTTGGTCCCGATACTTGTTTAAAAGAAAGTGTACTCACTATGGACCACAGAGGTCTGCTCAGACAGCGGGTTGATCACCGCCCTCTCTAGGCAACTGTAGTGTGGAACAGGTCTTCCATCTTTGATAGGAGCTTCCGCGCATCTCAGTGGCTATCTGTCGCCTGTAACCTCCTGTGCTTCCTCATTTTTATTTTGTTTTTTGTTTTTATTTTGTTTCTGTTAAGACCCTCCAATGTAGTGCCATATAGGACGGTGAATGAATGAAATGGGTGAAATGAGCTCAAATGAGCCCGAGGTCCACAGAGCTTTTACATTACCCAACTTTCGTCTTCTCAGGATAAGGGGAAACTTCGGGGAGAGAGAGAAAAAAAAAAACTTATCCGGATAATTTATCCTAAGCGAGATTCGAACTCGTAACCTCTGGGACTTGAGGAAGATACGCTACCACCACGCTACAGAGGCGGGTCTTCTCCCTGTGGGTTGATAGCTACAATGTAGATCGAAGTGCATGAAATGTCCCCTTGCGTTGTATAACCTATAGTCCACACTAACTAACCTATGAGTAACATGCAAGAACCTTCTAAAACTGCACAATTTTCCCAAAATATCACAGTACAAGACACTATATTTTTGCAAAGGAACTTGCCTGCACTTGTAACCTTGTTAAGTCTGTTAATTCTCTAACTTGATCTGCCATACAGCAATGCCCATATACATAGCCCAAATAGTATTCGTCTCTAGCTTAAAAAAGATTAGTTCTAGCGATCAAATTAATGCAGAGAAATTCTAAGTTTTAATATCTAGAAAGAATAAGCAATGTTGCAGTTTAAAGTTCTGTCGTTTCCCAAGATTCTTCATGTTATAACTTTTATATTTTTGAACATTGTAGCAACGTTTACATTTTTTTTTTTTTTTGCTTTCTCTACTACGTTTGGTAAAGGAGAGGAAGTATTGTATTCCACCCAAAAAACTCGATGCCCATATTTCACCGCAAATATGTGTTTTGAGGCCCCCTGAATAAAAAAAATATTTTTAGAAAAAGGCCCGTGTGTGTGTGTGTGTGTGTGTGTGTGTGTGTGTGTGTGTGTGTGTGTGTGTGTGTGTGTGTGTGTGTGTGTGTCTGTGTGTCTGTCAGTCGGTGGACAGCATAACTCAAAAACGAAAAGTCGATTAAAAACCAAAGTTGGTATTTTCATTTAGTATCTTTCAAGGATGTGACACGAAGATTTTGAAGAAAATTGCTCCACCCTGAACTACCCCTTACATAGAAAATTTTTCGAAAACTTTGATTTTCTTGAATGACTAGCGATTTTGATTAAAATGCCATATGTTTAAGATATTTTTATGAGGAATAAAATTTATATCTTGGCTATAGCTCATGAAGTCCTGTTTTCTCTGGATGACTTTTGCATAACTGGTAAACCGTAAGTGATAGATCGTATCTTACTATACAAAAATGTAGATCTTGCTAAAACACACAATTTATGTCTGAATACATTTTTTTTTTTTATTTTGTAGAGTGAATCATTTCGGAGAATTCCTAGTTATATGCGTAAGTTTCGGAGACCTTATACTTCTGTCAAATGGCACATTGCTGTTCATTTCTTATATGTTAATCGTGCAAATAGAACGAAAGTTGAATGCTTTAAAAGATTTGAGTCGCTCAAAGCCTACTGTATTCCCATATTCCCGTTGCACGTGCAAGAAAATGAGCAATAAGATACTTTCTGCGGATGTTTATCTCAACTAACACGAAGAAGATATAGGACAGCGCCATGGCCGAGTGGTTAGACCGCTCGCCTCTTATCAAAGTCTTGTGGGAATTGTGGTGGACGAAGCGGGTCTGAATGGGTTTTCTCCGGTTTCACCCATTCAAGTCACCAACCATAATAATTTTTCCTTAAATCCGTTTCATCAATATTTCATTTCATTCACTGCTTAACCTTCAGAACGTGGCACGGGCTGATCACCCATTCTGGATTTCTTTCAGATCGAGAATTGCTCTGCTGTTCATTTGACCCCAGTCATTCACTTGTAGGTCCTGGGGGTGTAAGTCATCCGTACGAGGACGGTAAAATGGAAAAGAAGAAGTTATTTAAAATTATTTGGCATGTATGCAGCAGAGTCATACTTTTGTGTAATTGACCGAGTTCCAAAACTTGACTTAAATAGCATCGCGAAACCGAACGCCTTCGGTTGTATTCAAACTTGATGAACAATGGAGTATACTGAACTAATGTTTACTAATAATTATTTTACTGACTATGCGGATGCGTTCTTTATGAACTAGATATGTAGATACAGCATTGGACAATGAAATATTGAGTACAGAGGGAATGGCAAATGTAGCGATGTGGCAACAACGCTGCTGCATGCTAAACACTGTGTTCGCCCTTTTTAAGTGCACGGTACCCAGCAATCATCATCGTTAGACACGTGGAACTGCCTGGGATCTGTAGTACTTGCACAGTTAAAACATTACTCCCCACACATGCTCTTTTTTTTTTGTTCCCCTCTCTTCGCTCCCCTTCCCTCTTTTGTTCACGTCGTTCTCCCTCGCAACAGCGCACGGGGGGAAGATGAAAGTGCGTGTGAAAGGAATCGGGAAGAGATCGATCTCTCGAATCTGATGCCACCCATTCGAAGGTTTTTCATTTCGTGAGTGCTTTGAACCTGCGTCACATCTCACCTGAAGACTGCCTTTGTGACTCGGCGACAACTTTGGGAAACGTTTTTACTTCTGCTATAGAACGAGAAATGCCTTTGGGTTCACTGCCGCTCAAGTTCCTACAGATTTATGGTCACCTGCTTAAGTTCCTCATTTAAAGTCGGGCTACTTCTGTACCTACGTTAATGTCAAATAAGCACAGCGAATCAGCTGTCAATGAACCTTGCCAAAATACCTTCACTATACCATAATAGTATATTCCGAGTTTCTGCAAAGAGCTTAACGCATGTGTATTGCATATTATTTTTATGTGATAAAAGTAGAGATTTTTACGCAAAAATAAGATTGATCCTTGTCGGCTGTTTAAAAGCAGTATTAAGATCGAGTTAAAACATATTTTGTTGAAGATCATACAAATAAGGGAACTTCTGTTTGATTTGTGTAAAGCGGCCTTATATAATTACATTTGCAACAACCAGGATCATATCAGCGCCGTTGGCGTGCCAATTTCTTTCCACAGGAGTTATTTTGACATGCTCCTAAATCTAGTGACACGGGACTATCGCTTTTAAGCACACTTAAAGGCCATCGGTCTAGGACAGAGCGAGCGCCGTGGCTGAGCGGTTCGCCTATAACCTAGGCAACCTTGGTTCGATTCCAGGGATGCGTATGTGGAATTTTTGCTGGACGCAGCAGCATCTGGACAGGTTTTCACCGGGTTCTTAGATTTCCGCCGCCACTTATTCCACCAACTGCTCCATCATCACTTTCCCTTCATACATTTCGCCTGCATTTCGTATCATCCTCTTCCTTACTCTCATACCTGGTGCTGGGCTGAACACCCGCTTCCAGGTCTTCACTCTGTCCGATCCATAGGTTCGTCTGCTCCGCGACAGGCATCTGACCCTAGACACTGGTCCTAGGGAATGTCAGTCCCCCATACCGGGAGAGTAATCAGATAAAGAAAGACAAAGAAAAGGTCTAGGCCAGGTTTTGAACTCGCGACCTTGGGATCAGCAGACGAGCACCTAACCCACTGAGCCACCCAGACCGACATCAATAGTGAGCGCCCTAGCCACTGCGAACTGGTGATTAGTCGTGCCTGATATCACTGACCAAGGCAGTAAACACATTTAGCTGAGATGGCTGATTACGCCAAAATAGTAAAATTCAAAAGCTCCATGAATTAAATAGTAATGAAATGTTAACAAATGCAAGGAGGTAAAACCGGCAAGACTTAAATGGTAAAATTCAACTATCAAATATGATTATGTTGTATGTCTGTAACAATAAATATACATATCAACAGTTCAAGAATTAAATACATTTTATTAATTTTTGCAGTAAAACTTTTAAACGCACGGTGTCGGTCTGGGTGGCTCAGTTGGTTAGACGCTGGCCTACTATTCCCAAGGTCGCGGGTTCAAATCCGGCTCAGACCGATGGTTTTTAAGTGTGCTTAAAAACGACAGCTCCATGTCAGTAGATTTACTGGCATGTAAAAGAACTCCCGCGGGACAAAATTCCGGCACACCGGTGACGCTGATGTGATCCTGGCAATTGACAGCGTCGTTAAACAACAAAATCACTCATTTAAACGCACGGAGTACAGGAACTTCAGCTTCCCTCGCTTAATAGCCTAAAACTGAAGTGGATACTTAGCCTGGGTCAATTGGTTCGGCTTGGCCTACTGATTCCAAGGTCACAGGTTCAAACCCAGCTCAAACCGGTGCACTTAAAAGCGACAGCTCATGTCAGATTTGTTGGCATGTAAAATAACTCCAGCGGGACAAAATTTTGGTACATCGGGGGCGATGATATGACGCTGATGAATGAAAGGTGTCATTAACAAACCACATGTTTATTGATTTAGGAATATAATAAAGGACATTGTTGAAAAAAAATGTTTCGATATTTAAATTGGTGAATCTGTCATTCTTATGTTATAAATTTCATTTATTTATTTCCTAGCGAAATGATACAGAGCCAATTTCTAGTACATTTCCGGAATGAAAAATTCTCATGCTTGGGGGGGGGGGGGGGTGGGCAGAATTCTTCAAAATAGAGTTACATTGCACATAAATACTAGAGAAAGGGTAATGTTATTAAATCATCAGCAACTAGTAGCAACGGGTTAATAGCAGTAACGGGTCTTCTGGGCTTTGACCTACCAATCTGACTGTCGATCTCACGCCCACATAAGCATGGCGGAGGTGTAGTCAGCATACTTTTTCCAATCAGAATGTCAGTTTTCTGACCTAAAGGTTATCCAGCGTAGCCCCTTAGTCCTGTATGGGGTACCGGTTAAAGCTCCGCACGCCATGGGTGGGTCTCCGCACGCCATGGGTGGGTCTGACCCCATCCCCATTCCTTGGATGGGAATCGAAAACAAGTTGTGCGCCCCCATCTTCCATCTACTGAAATCCAAGCTTATTCTATACAGCTGATTTATTCTTTCGGTGGTCCTGTATGCATGTGTGGCCTGGACTAATGCCTCCAAAACTGCCCTTAAACAAATCCAAACCCTTCAAAACTTTTCCCTTCGAAAGATCCTATCCGTCCCACTCCGAACCACTAACCAAACCCTCCACCTAGAAACTAAGATCACATTCATCCCAGAGGCAATAGCAAAAACAGCAAAGACAGCATAGACGCACATTAGGAACCACGAAAACTACGTGATCGCCAACATTGGCATAGGCAAACCGAAGCACCGCAAACATGCAAGAATAAAGATGTTCTAGACGCGGCACGGCTCGTCGACTAATGCGCCTCGGAAAGTACCCAGGAGGTACACCCTGCCCGCGCAGGAAAACAGAGGGGAACTGTAAATAGTGTAAATAGTACAGTGCGCGAGCTGGGACGCATATTTTTGGTGTGCCCAGTACAAGTGTGTGTGTGTGTGTGTGTGTGTGTGTGTGTGTGTGTACGTGCGTGCGTGCGTGTGCGTGTGTGTGTAAATGCGCTTTTGGATTAAAAAATGCTGCGCTGCTGCAAATCTATCTGGGTATACTTTATCGCAACATTGTATGACCTTGGGTCATGGTTAATGTTGGTATAGAAGGCTGCAGTTATAGTTAATTTTATATTTATGACAATAAAAACGGCAATTCATGACAATTTTTATGTATAAATGTTAGTAGAGCATTATACATTCAATTAATTTTAAATATGTTCAATTTAGAGAATGTGCGTTTTGTGGGAAAATCAAAAGCTTTTTAGAGGTATTTTTATTTGTTCTGAAAATTCTTTATTGACAACGTTAAACATAATGTTCTATTAATAAAATATAACGTATTCAGATGGACAGCAATTCTTCCCAATGTCAGTAAATGTTCCCAGGTGAAAACTTAGTCTTCGTTTTCTTTCACTCTTCACCAGAGGGAACACCGTCACTAACGAGATACATAGGCTACGACGCGAATAGAAATTACATATGTAGTAATGGTAGCCTGATACATAGTTAACATTGTACACCAACATGATATAGCTGAATATTTTGTACAAATTCAACGAACAATTTTTCTGGTTGTTTAGAATATGGATGTGTTAGGCAACTGTAGTTTTACTTCATTGGACAATGACTAGGAGAATCAGCTGACTCCAACTCGTGCTGTAGTCAATCTCCTAATCTCCTTAGCCACGAGGAAATACCTTATTATGCTCAAATTTTGAACAAGTGAGGTGCACTATAATCTGTAATTGCGTTAACAAGGCTATCTAGTACCCTGGTACAGCAGTTCAAAGTTATGAAAAACATGAAAATGTACATATTTAAGCAGAAACATAATTTCAAGTATAACTTCTATATTGGGCAAGTAAAAGGTAGAGCTGGACGAGCAACACCACACGAAGGCCTTGTGGCCCTTTGTGCTTCTAACATGACCCCTGGAAGGGAGGAATGAGGGGGAGATCCGAAGGGCGTCCAGACCCGGGTGTTGGTATGCACAAGGTTAAACGGAACCCCGAAGTCGACACCACTCAAGGCCACCCAAAAACTCCTGGCCCCAAGAGTATCCCCCGAGGACCCTAGAGGACCAGGTCCCACCTGGAAGAAACCTAAACAGAGCCCACCTGCACTGCCCTGTCGCAACGGCCGAACACATTCGCCTGGTCCTTCAACCCTGAAACAGATGAACGAAATGATGGGAACAAGGAATGAGAGACTGAAAAGTCGGGAGAGGAACTACCTCATACTGACCAGGGGAAACCACGAAAAACCCATGGTCGGAGCGGGTGGTCGTTGGTAATCGAGCCTGGAACCTTCCGAATGCGAGCCCGACAATTTACTGCGGAGGTATTTCGCTCACGGGCTCTTCACCTCACCGGCTCAAACAGTATCCGACTCAAATATGAAATTTTTATTTGCCTGAACGTTCGTTTCCGAGTTAACCTCTTAACGGTTAGATAGACAAACATACTCAGGAACATTTTTATTTTGGGCTTAGTGGGCAGCAATAACTTATATTTTCTGAGAATTATTTTCCTTTCTGTCAACTAACTGCAGTATTGTAGTGTTATTTACGTAAGGGCTAATAATAACACTATTTTGATGGATGGACGGCCGGACGGATTGATAGCTGCCTGAATTATAAAACGGTATCGAACGAATTGCGGAGTCTAGGCATTCAAATATGACATCCTAATTAACTCTTTAGAGAGAAAGTGAAACGTGATATTAACTAACAGAACTCATAGTGCCCCATCTCCCCAGATTTAGCAAATGCTTACTAAATGAAGTATATCACAATAATTTTATACACTTTTTACTGTCAATGATGTTTTAATATACGACTGAATTGAGTGATATTTTTTTATATGTAGTAATGGTGATGCCTGTTGACGTTGCTTGTTATCTCAGGGAACAAGGTGGTTTTTAAAATATAGATAATACTTTGAGTTTTGTTTTTATTTCTACTTATACTGAGCGGAATATCCAGCATTATGAAAGCTTAATATTTGTGAGCTTTCAATGCGAAAGAATTATGTATTTTTTGATATTCAACATCACAATGTTCTAAGTGTTTATTGGAGTGTATTTTTGAGAGAGACTGAATAAAAATGTGATGCCTTTGTTAAATTTCGGATGAGTTATTGCATGACCATAAAAAAGTTAAAACTGAAATCAATTGGATGACAAAACTTAGAAGTATTATTTACAAAAATGATAAAAAATAAGTAGTGTGAGTAACCAGATCAGAACTTGGAAACTACTCGTATGATAACCAGAGATACACCTCGAAGTAGACAACATGATGTTTGCGAAGTGTGTATGCCCGTTTTTTGTACTGTTCGTGTAACAAAAACGTCATAGCCAATTCCATTAAAACTGCTGCTACGCGAAACGCAATACACATGAATAGTTTTGTTTACAGTTTGATGAAATTTATTTTAAATACTCTGTGTTGGCAGCATTGTGCATAAAACAGAGAACCAAGTATCAAACTCCTATTTATTTCATGCGTACATATGTCCACTGGATTTCCGCTATTTAGAAATGTTAACATTAACTTCAAAGCGACACAAACACTGCTGATAAATTTATTCCGTGAGTGGCTGGGTTCAAATGTGTTGGTGTTTTTTTATTGGTGTAGGGAAAGTAGTGGCTTAATCAATTTTTCATTGTGTACCATCAGTGGGCCGACAGTATTTTGTTGACAGAACTCTCCCACACCCCTGTCAACAAACATTAGCTCCTGACCAACTACCTCATCAAGCCAGCAATTGTAGTTTTTATTCTGTAAACTGTCGCAGAGACAAAGCTTGTTGTTTGCCATGTTCTCCCTTATTTGTGGGGTCTGATTGATTTGTATGTTACATCAAACCCTTTAAGGACTCTTGAGGCCTAATGGTATTTTACAAGGGACATATCATTACTGTCTGTCTCACTCTCTGAACCTTTTAGTGCAACCTTTTAAAAGCTAAACCAAACAGTACAAACTATTATTACTGCTCTCATTAGATTAACATAGAGTCGATTATCTTCTAGAACTTATATAGTTGGAGATAATCTAAAGTCCCACCAATGAAATTATTTTCTTCGCCAGTCATTGCTTGCATTTATATTTTGCGCTTGCAATTATTTACATTTTAGTTAGAATACAACGATGAAAATGCTTCTTCTTATATTTTTAATGCCAACTATGCAACTCTTCCCTCCCCCCGGCTCATACTTTTAAGATCTTATCTGTCATTATGGGTATTCCGGCAGGTCAGTCGATGATTATTTGTGCGTTAGATACCGGGAGGAAGGTATATGAGGCAGGAGGCTAAAACGCATCACAGGCATAACTATTACAGTGGGTCCCTAACAGGTGAATGTAACTCTTCAGCCCTACGGAGTTACAGGACACCACAGAGCGCTCACCATCAGCGAGGCCCGGCTCGCAGCACCTCCCCTCAGCCGAATACTGTGTTTCCAAAGTGTAAACTCCACTGCAGCGCATCCTACCGGCTACTCTGCTGGCTCTTATAACCTGAAAAGAGCGGATAGAGAGAATGAAATGAAAGGGAGTGACTTTGGGGACCTGAGGTAAATGCTTTTACGATGTCTAAAGGGAATGTGTTAACCTAAAGAACACGCAGAATTAGCGTTAAAATCTTTTATGGAAGTACATTTGCCATTAAATAAACATGGCAACCATATATCAGATTGCTATTTGCTTCATGCAATAAACCAGGGATCCGACCATAGTAGGGTCCATAATCGGATGCTTGGTGGAATCGAAGTATATCTAAAACTTTGAAATAAGTCTTCTTTAATCTTACGCTACTTCTTACATTCTAATTTTCGGACATTGTTCCAGATATTCGCAGTTGTTATGAAAACACAGCCAAGAGCAGCGACCAAGAGTAATGAATGCGCAGCACCTTGGTGACATATGCTAGACAACAATGTGAAGCTTCAATCAGTTCTACTTCTTTCTTCTATACCTAGTGCAAGGTGAAAACCTGACAGTGGTGGTAGCCAGGTAACCGGACCAGCCCTCATGGGTACTATCAGCAATGTGCTAGAGCTTAGCTGTGATTTAGTATTGCGCCTTTCTATTATCTTTTTATGGCTATAACTTGCGAACTGTTACTCTCAAAACATCCGTGTCAGATATTACTTGTGTCCGTGCATTAGAACCCTAAAGAGGTGAGCGCGAACTCATTCTCGTTCTGTATGGAGAGTAATTACTTCTAGTGCTGACACACTGAACTTGTTCTTGAACTAGGAACAACATAAAATATAGAGTTGTTAATGTCAAATACGTGTAAAGCTACATTCTCGTGAGAGCAACACAATATATTACATAACAGATCTATGCAATTTCATCGTGAAGTGTCATGTGCTGCTGTCTACCCTTTTCCCTCCAGAGAGCAGATCAGCCCTCAGACGTTTTCTTTGAGGCCTACAATATCTATGATAGAATTCTAATTTTTTTTGGTTCAGGGGGCCTAAAAACATGCACTTCCTGTAAAATCTAGGTATCAAACTTTTGGGTGAACTTGTTCTATGCGTAGTAGCGAAACTAATGTGAAGGGACAACGAATAAGAGAGATGCTGAGGGAGTTCGGCACTAAAGCTAGGCTTACTGTACCTCTACCACCAAGAGGGCACCCCGGGAGTAAGGATGAGGCGAGGGGCCATACCAGGTGGACAGATCCAAACTGGTGGTACAGACATTGACAGAGGTCCCTGATGTTTACCAAGTTTAACGGCACCTCGAGGTCCTTAAGTCTTCCAAGTTCTTCCAGGTCCAAGACCCCAGAACTCCTGTGTGCATATCATCCGTGCCAAGCTGCATGTAACGCCTTCGCTGACACTTGCGATCCTGAAAGAACCAATGGAATGAACAATGAATGAAATGATTAATGAAGTGAAGTGTAAGGAGAGGAAATTCGGGGATATCCTTCCCAGCATTTTCTGGGGAACCCCCGAAGAAGAAGAAGAAGAAAAAAAAAAAAACAACTCATGGGTAAGAAAGTCAGCCAAGGGAATCGAACCCACGACCTACCGAATGCGAGCGTCACACGTTAGCGCGGAGCTATTTCGCTCGGTATATGAAGGATAGTACCAACATTTTAGTTTACGCCCTTGTATTTTTGGTAGGACCTGACCATTTACAGCGATTATAAGGAAGTAATGGTTGGATGACTCAACATTCTGAGAAATCCCCTGGCCTATTCGGGAGCATATATCTCCCTAGCCAGAAAACAAAGTGCGTTGGGCACAGAAAGATAAGAACAAGAAGGAAACGAGATAACGAGGTGCCTCGCAGCTGTACGGCCTTCCCTTCCAAAACGCGTTTGGAATAACCAGGGTTATGAACCATAAAGTATGCACGCCTAACGTCAACTTGGTGACGTAGTTACGGGGCGTCATGCTTCAGCTAACTCTACCCTTTGATGCACCCAACCAACCAGCCAGTTGGAAAGTTGCATGCACTGTCGTGTGGTTGGTTGGTTGCACGTGTAGTACCACTTTCCTTCCAACAGGGGCCAGCAGCAACCCTTGTCCGTCAGTATCGGGAGAGTCAAGAAGACCTGCTCCAGTAGGAAACGATATCTACTCTGTCAGGGATTATTAGAAAAGATGTAGCATATGATCAACATTTTTACTTTCTCTGCCAGTACATAGTGGGTAGGGGAGGTACTGCATTCCACCCAACATACAATTACCGAAAGTTTACCGGCAATACACGTTTTGATGTCCATTTGACCAAAATATTGCATTTTAAGACCTCTCTTTTTGTGAACAGCATAAGTGAAAAATGGAACAAATACAGAGGTTAGCATTTCAGCTCGCTATCTTCCAAGGAAGCGAATACTTTCAAGAAAATTCCATAACACTAAACTACCTCTTACTTGGAACATTTTATTTAAAAGTTGGTTACTTTCTTATTAAAATTGTATATTATATATTTACATGGTAAATAAAATATACCTTGGAGTTTCTAGTCTTGTCTGTCATATGGAATTCCTGCACGTCAGCCGATTGTTTACTGTGCGGCAGACCTCGGGAGGAAGGATGATATGAGAGTAACCTACAGGCGGCCAGAACGCATCACAGGCAGAACTACTAAAGTGGGTCCCTAACAGTTGCAGGCAGTTCTCCAGCCCGATGCAGTTCTAGGCCACCACAGAGTGCACGCCACCAGCCAGGTCCGGCTGAACAACATCAGGGGAGCTCCTGATGCGCGGCCAGCCGGCCACACCTCCTCCCCTACGCCGTATTTCCAGAGGCGCAAGCTCCACCACAGCGCATCCTAACGGCGACCCCGCTGACTCTTAAAACCTGGAAAGACCGGATAGAGAGAAAATGGAATGAACGGGAGTGATTCATGGGATGTAAGGTAAATATCCTTGTCAGCATTCGCCTGAGTTGCCCCAGAAAACCCCTGAAAAAACCCAATGTCAGGAAGGTCGGCCGCGGGAATGGAACCCCCGACCTCCTGAATGCGGGCCATAGATGTTACCGCTCGATGCCTTGTATTTTCTGGAAATAAACTGTGATGTCCTCTTCATTCGGAAGGATCTTGTATAACTGATGCACATTAAGCAATAGACGAAATCGTACACAAAACATATAGCAGAAAATACATGGCCTTTCAAGGAAAGTATCCTCATAGATCCAAAATAGTAATAAATAACATAGTGCTGGAACAAGGACACAAGTTTAACTATTTCGGACATAGCAGCATAATCAAGACTTAAATAGTAAAGTAAGTAAATTCCAGAACAGTTGTGGAATATTAGCAAGAACATTAAAAAGAAAAACAAGAAAAGAAACAAGCTTACAATTTTACAAAACAGTGGCGATTCCAAGGTTAACATATGGTTGTGAAACATGGATGATAAAGAAAAAGAAAGGGATAAAATAAATGCAGCAGAAATGATATACCTTAGAGCCATAAAAGGATGAATAATAATGGATAAAATAAAAAATGAAGAAATAAGAGAAGAACTAGGTATTTGTCCAATAAATAATAAAATAAACCAATATAGAGAAAACTGGAGAAATCATTTACCAAGGATGGGCAATACCCGATGCCCCAAAATGTCATGCAATTACCAACCATATGGGAGGAGAGATGTTGGAAGACCGATGAGAAGGTGGGGAGAGACTTGAGGCCGGAACAGAGGTCTCCAGATCCATGAGGTGCGGATGATGTTTTTGTAGCATACGCCATTTACAAAATGTCCATCAAGTTTCGAGTTGTTCAATATATTATCATTCTTTAACAGTCCTACCGATATTCAGTTGTATCTCGCGATTGCATGGAAAGAGTAATGGAAAATTAAGGTCAGCATGTAGCGTCCAGTTCTTAAACATTTGACTATCGCTATTCCATTAAAGCGTAATGTCATCGATTAAAATGAAGTAGACAGAAAAAGTGCACTTTTGTAAGAATTTCTTAATACCTACTAATAAACAATAGAGGGTAGAAAAGTATTGTGAATGTAAAAAATCAGATATTTTTTCAGACATAAAATTAAAGTTACGTAATATTGATACTCCATAAATGAATCTTCTTCGGAGAGGATTTCTTTAGGCATCTAAAGTGTCTGGAAGATGTGTGTGTGTTGTTGTAGTGTTTAACGCTCGCTTTTACTACTACGGCACCGCAGGCGGTGACACTGATGGCACATGGAATGAAGATGGAGCACCGGTGGAATGAGATGGCGGGGGAAACCGGAGCACCCGGAGAAAACCCGCCCTGACGCCGCTTCGTCCACCACGAATACCACATGCGTGTCCCTGGGATCGAACCCGGGCCACCTAGGTGGTAGGCGAGCGCGCTAACCGCTCGGCCACGGCGCCGCCGTGTGTGTGTGTGTGTGTGTGTGTGTGTGTGTGCGTGCGTGCGTGCGTGTGTGTGTCTCAAACACGACGTAAGGAACTTTTATCTTACCTATAAGAATGATTATAAATAGGCTAAATAATAAATTTGGCATTCCTCTTAGGAAGCTTGTGTACAGACACGATTAGAACAAACTGATTAAGACACATGATAAAGTTCAATTAAATATGTGGCAGTGATAAAATTAAAGTTTTCTTTTGTAACAGTTAGCCAGCTGTGAAATTTCTAAAATCCATAGCGATTAAATTCATTAACTTTCGGTTTAAGTCCTCTAAGCTGGTATGTAATATCGGACTATGAAAGACATGGGTGAAATGATGCTCAAATGAGCTCGGGGTACATAGACCTTGGAGTTACCCGATATACATCTTTCAGGATAAGCGAAAGCCCACAAAAATCCTTATCCAGGCAATTCATCCTCAGATTCGAACTCCGAAACTCTTGGTTATGAGAGAGACAAGCAGCTCCACAACACAGAGTTGCGACCATTAATTTACTTATTCAGTTACATGCTAATACAGAGTTGGAATGCACATTTAATGTTCTTATTAATTGGGGATAAGCAAATAGAAAATGACACTTCTAATTTTCGCTTCAAAACATGTCAATGTTTAATTGTGTCTGCTATTGTGTATGTTCGTAGCATAAACATTTCATTTTCTGCAGTGAGTATGTATACCAAATGTGTGTATTTATACTGAAAGCAATTTTGTGTTCAACTATAAACAGATCTGAAACATTAAAACGTATTAGACTCAAACGTTATCGCCGGCAACAGCCGGACTTCAAGACGCCCCTGGTCTAGCAAGTACCAATTTTTGTGCAGGTAGCATTTTTTTTGTATGGTGGCACCGTGGCCGAGTGGTTAGACCGTTCGTCTAACACTCAGCCGCCCCGGGTTCGATCCCAGGGACCCACATGTGGTATTCATGTTGGACGAAGCGGCGTCTGGGCGTGTTTTCTCCGAGTTCTCCGGTTTCCCCCGCTACTCATTCCAGCAATTGCTCCATTATCACCTATCAAATCATCTATTTCGCCTGCATTTGATACCCTTCTGGTCATTCTAATACCTGATTCTGGGCTGACCACCCGCTTCCAGGTCTTCACTCTGTTCAGTCCATAGGTTGGTTGCTCCCGGACAGGCGTCTGACCCTAGACACTGGCTTGTAAGTCCTAGGGGGTGTAAGTCCCAATATGGGGAGGGTAATCATATAAAGAATATGAAAGAACAACATTTTGTCGCTTTTTTAATTCCTCTAGAACTAGTTTTGACAGGTGGAGGTTCATGGCGTTTCTGTCGAATGAAAATGAGCCCTTTTGTTCACTTTTCTTTAACAAACATTGCTTTCAAACCTTATACAGGCAAGCACATAATGGCTGTATGGTGTTCTTGAGAAATATCGAGTGATTATAGAGGTTAAAAGAATTGCACAGTGGACTACTATTTAGATACTGAGCGAGATGGCTTCGCGGTAACGTGTGTGGCTCGAATTCGGGAGGTCACGGGTTCTGTTCCTGCGACCAATCTTCCTGACCCATTGGTTTTTTCGGGAGCTTTCCCGGATCACCAGGCGAATGCTGGGAAGGGTAATTACATTCCCGAATTTCCCATCCGGCGTAGGGATGTGGTGACTCCATTGTCCAGTGGGAAACCACTGCAGCCAGCCACTCCGAGTATAGGCGGGAAAACCATGACTCTTGAATAAGGGAGGAAATGCCCTCATTCCGCCTCAAGACCAGAGGAGCTCCGAGTACTGGCCGAATAACCAGAACAATTGAGGCAGCAGGAAATGGCCAGCCTCCACCTTAACACAAAGGATAGCCTTGCCTAGAGGCTAGCTGGTTGTAGCGCTAATAACCCACTTAATTTAACTTATTCAGAGGAACTATAAAGATTCAGTCGGATAGACCATGAGGACGTAGCAAGGAAAGGTTACGAATAGGCACTTGTAACATTACGTTACTGACTGGGAAAGATATTGAAAAATACATCAAGGTTTTAGATGCAAGTGAAACTAAGAAGAAAGGACCAGGAGAGAGAATGTTAGATGAGCATTATGTGCTTAGATATTCAGGGATTGTCAAACATAAAAAATAACCAGAGAGGGAGTGGGAATTATTATACCTGAGGAAATAAATAGGACAGTAATTAAATGGACACCAATTAACTAGAATATTAAGCTTTGACATAGAACTAGAGGAAAATATAACATTGATACAAATATACAGAAGACTCAGACTAAGATGAAAAGGATATCTTCTATGTGTCCTTTCAGAATACAATAGATAACGCTTTAGAAGAACGTAAACACGTAATTATAATGGGCAACTGGAGTACCCGTATAGGAAACGACAGGAGGGGATATGGGACTATGAGTACACATGGACCAGACAACACATTCAACAGAAATGGGAAAACGATGCTTTAATTGGCAATAGCTTCTTACCACATAAAACGATACACCAGATAACCTACAAATCTAGTACAAGAGGTGTAAGAAGTGCTATTATTTCACATGCATAAAACAGACCTATTATGTTAGAGTTTTTCAAAGTGCAGAACTCAGCACTGAGCATTGATTGCTAATAATGGAAACAAACTTCAAAACTCCAAGGAAAAGGTAAGAAATAAAACTTACTAAAATTAAAATCAGAGAACTTGAGAAAGCAGAATAGAAGGAAGAATACACAAAGAAAGTGATGGAAAGGTTCAGTGAGGCAGAGAGAGGAAAGGAAGGAGGAGAAATTTGGGACATAGAAGATAGAGGAGAGTATTAAAAGAAACCACTAACAAAACGTCACAACAAGTAGTCTAATGGTTAACATTAGTAATGAAAGGAACATACCAAATGATGGAATGATGCTGTGAAAGATAAAATAAAAGAAAAATAGAAGGCATGGAAGAAATTTATAAGGACTATCAGAGAGGTAGATCGATTAGAATACATACAAGAAAGGAACGAAGCCAAAATAGAAGTAAATAGAGCAAACACTGAAACGTGGGAAAATTTTGGAAAGAAAATTGAAGATAACTATCGATCACATCCAAAAGGTTTTTGGTAGGTGGTCAAAAATTTAAAAGAGCGGTATAAAACGAATATGGAATATTATGGTTAATAATAAAATAAAAAGGAAAACCAAAGAAATATTAAAAGTCAGGAATTAATACTATGAAATACTAATATCTTTTCGGAAAAAGACATCTGTAGTATTAAATTCCTTCCTCCCAGGGATCTGACATACAGTAACCAGCTTGGGCTCAGTGTGGAATCACAAACGTAAATACATTAAAGGAATATAAAGGTTTGTCAAATATTTTTCAGTTCATTATCATTAACATCCTTATTTAACCCGTAAAGCATTTTCAGCAGTTCATGCTGATTAGTAAGCTCTTGCATATGTGATCGTATCATTTTCCAATACCTGCCTGTTTCGGTAGCATCATTAAAGAATTATAAAATGTTGCCTTTGGTTTCTTAAGACTCGCTAAGGGAAAGGCACCCTTACCAAAATCGAACGCAGCAGCGAGTTAGAGCGATGTCCGAGGGCTGCCTCTTGTATAATAGATGTCTTCCCCCAGTGGTGCCACCAAATAATTTGTTTTCTTTATTCTTCTTCTTTGGGGTTTCTTTTCCTCCTTGTTCACCGCACCCACCCCCTTTTGTGGCACAAGGCTCTCTGAGGATCGATAGAGGTTGAAGCTAGGTGATGCTCTTTAATAATGCACGTGGAAAAATAGTCCCTGGAGACCAGCTACACTTTCCCTGAACGTCGATATCGGGTTAAGAATGTTGCCAGTAAGGTCTCCCAGATAGGAATCGGAAAATTAACGGAGTCCGCTGTGGTCACCCTTTGCTTCCAATAATAGCTCGACTAGTTCAGAGTAGGTATGTGCGGATTACAGCTGTGCTATTAAAAAGGTTTCTTTGCACTAATATACAAAGGTAGGAAGTAAATGACAGGCATGTCAGCATACTGCAGTGCCGGAAGTTGTTATTGTTGTTGTTTTTTAAACTTGTCGATAGGATGGGTCCACTTCATGTCACTCAAGCCTACGCAGGCATATTATGCTCCCCAGATTCCATCAATGATTCTTGATCCCCTTATCAGGTCCAACAAGGATTTGATGGATGCTCGAATATGGAGTCCGGGTTGGCACCACAAGACTGAGTGCACCTCGGACCAGACTTCTCAGCGGGGAAAAATCCGAGGTCGAGCGAGGTGGCACTGTGGTAACGTGTACGACTTACATTCGGAAGGTCGGGAGTTCGTTTCCCGTCGATCTACCACTGTGACCTGGGTTTTTCCATGGTTTCCCCTTGTCACTGCAATTATTCACTTAACACCATCGTATCCTTCCAGTTCAGAAGTAGCACATTACTGTGCAAAAACTGCCACTCTCAACTCATTTACAAAAAATGCCCAAAATGTCCTAGTAAAACAGTGCATCAACCTCCTGACGAAGTCGGAGGTGCATGCAGTCCGAGGCTCACTTCCGCACTTGCCCTTTGGGATAAGGGGCTCAGTGAACTAATAATGACGTCACTCTTTTAAACTCACTGGCGGAAAGACCGAATAAATCCGAACACCCGATATAATTTGTATAACAGGTTAATCATAAGAAACAAACAAAATATTATCCATCGTATTACCAAAAAGGCGCAGAAAGACCCTGACAGTTGAATGGAGCAAGTGCAGTCACAGAAAGGGACATTTAAAGGCCGAAACAGTTGTCCTGATTGTCCTAGTAATTGTGGACAGGGCAATGAGCAACATTACATCAATATTTGCTCCACATACAGACTTATTAGCTTACTTATTAAAAGTAGTAACTTTTCACTTACCTTCAAGTACGTGTGACACATACATCATGACGCACAGTGGGCGGAAAGAGTGGTGTATTGGAACTGAGTTCGAATGCTTTCTTCAAGACCAATGACCTCACATCATCTAGGCCAGTGGGTCGCGTATTGAGAAGTGAAACAAAACGGACAGTCTATCTCACAGGTGTTGTTCATTTCGCGGTGCAGTTACGACCACGAAAAAAATCAAGTCGTAAACCATTTGATTGGTTTGTGCGAAAACTGTTAGACGAAGAGAAAAACTAACACACCGAAGTGGACACATATTAACGTACGATTTATCAAAATATCTTCACTTATACCTCTAACATTGTGTATATTCAGTAAAAGTTATTCGTGATGGAATTGTGCTTCTACGTATAATTTGCGCAATATGAATATATTTATAAAATATAAATTACTTGAACTAGGATGTGGAAGCTCATGGACACTATTCACTGAACAGTGTTCAACATTTCTGCGAAATTGCTGTTTGCTGTAGATACATATTACATTTATGACTATCCTTAGAAATTATGTATACAACTGGTCGTGTTGACTTCGATCACATGCATTGTTGTTTCTAAATGTTATTGGGTATAAAGCTTCACTGCTCAACTACACAAAGAGTGAGTACACATTTATTGCTCAGAGCATAAGGTTTCTCTGAAATCAAGGTTCATAAAGGAGAGCTTGTAAAACAGATATAAAACTTCATGTGACACTGATATGCTCAGTGAACTCTTACAAAAGAATGGGAGGATGTCCTATAAAGCTATCGAACGGGCGCTCAGCTCGCATTTACGGCGAATTGTCACGGCTAACCGGTTTATAGCTGGGTTTGAGGAAATGTCGGTGAATAAGCAAAGGGTTGCTTGTGGTACATTATTTATTTTGTGCATGGAGCACCGTTCACTTTGATGCCGCTTGGGGCGCTTCCCTTTCGCGTAATGTTACTATTTACTGAGGTACCCCTAATTAAAGTAGAGTTTCCAGGCCGGTGAGCTGGCGGAGATAAAAGTCAAAATTGAAACTTTCTGGACTTTGGCGTCCTTTTCTTGGCGCTAAGCAGATATAGGTGCATGAAACTTAGCAATTTCTCTACGGACGTGAAAGCAAATGTTGAACAAACTGCCTCGAATATCTCCGTTTACATTTAGAAGTACATAAGGACGTTCTTTGAATTTCAAAGAACCTAAAAAGAACATTCGTAAGCTCAGAAATGTCTTGCTTCCTAACTCGGGACGGTCCTTGTCATTGGTTTGAATTTTCTCAACTGGGTGGTTATGTTTTTAATTTTTGCCCTGGTCATCCAAAGAGAAGAGAATTTTAAGGTCATCACATAGCGAGTAGCACTAAAACATCTGGGTATCTCTTAAGCCTGCTGTATTTCCCGCACCTTGTTATTTTTTATTTATTTATTTTTTTTTTTTTTTGCTTTGTTAATTACGCTATTGATTGCCAAAATCATATCAGCCCCATAAATGTGCAGAAATTTCGTCCCACTATCCCTTTTAAGCACATTTAAAAATCATCGTCCGGGCCGGATTTGAAACCGTGACCTTAGGTTCAGTAAGCTATCGCCTAACCAACCGAGCTACCCAAAATACTGTGTCACCCTATTCGCACTGTCCTACAAGGAAATATGTGATAAAAACATCTCTGTAAATGTTTATCTCGTTCAATATGAAGTGGACAGAAGCAGATGATTATGAACAGTATGTTGAAGAATGGGTAAAAAACAATGCAAATGTAGCATATAAAATTTTTCTAAACAAGTATGGTAATGATAAACGTTATGTCTGAAGAAATTAGAATTGCCAAAAAATCTCAGAATTTGGGAATAGGAACTTATAAAGTTAAGATACTAAAGAGAATAAAGGATCAACACAGGTTCACGTATACGATCGACATTGAAGCTGCTGTCTTGGTAGAAAGGCTAGTCATTTGCATAGTCGATTTTCAATTCGCAAACTGTATGGTAGAGCTCGCTGAAAGAACTGCTAACAGAATCTGCCAAAATACATACTTTCCACTTCAAACCTGATATCGACGTCTTTGCCAAGGCAGAGGCGAAAAGTCTTAACATTTTCTCACCTTGGCACTAGCATCTGGAACTGTTACCGAAAAAGAAAACGAAGTAACTGAAAGAAAGGGAGCGGCAGAATAATAAATGCAGCGATATTGTAAGCTAACAAAGAGTCAGCATGCAGATTCTTTAAAGTGTCACGGTTACTCCTTGCACAAGTACTTCAGGTTTATCATCTCTCCCTTGTATTTCTAATGCAGTTTGTTGAAAGCCGAGAGAAACTTGTATAACTTGGGAAAAATAATGAGGCTTTATCATTAAAGGCAGTAAGGGATAAGAAGAGATTTGGGGGCAGGGGGAGGGGGAGGAGACGAGAGAGAAGTAAACATCATTCGAGACTCCTAAGAAGTTTCTTTGAATTTCCAAATAATAAATATGAAAGAGAAATTACATGACGAAGAACAAAAATAACCATTACTACTTGAATATGAATGTAAGAACTTAAGGAAAAAGATAATGTGCACTACCCCCTCCACGACTTATGTGTAATAAAGTACCGTATAGTCACCAGAAGAAGGTGAGACGAGTCTGAGATGTGAGAGTGGGCTTGATTAATTAATCTGCTCACAGTCGATTTGTTTAGTGTGACAAAATGACAAAAGTCCAATCTAATTACTTTTTCTGCCACTTTATTCTCTTTTAAAATTTTTTGAAAAAATACACAGTTTCTTTTACTGACGTTAACAGTCTTCAGTCCTTCGTGATATTGCAACTCACAACTGTTTTATTCTCGCATTCTTAACACACAATTTTCTGTCTCACAAAGACTAAGTCTGACGATACGATCACTCAACACTCATTAACTGCTTCACTATCCTCCTTCACGACGCGCCTGTTCTCTTACAACGACCGTGTATACAAAGCTAACACGCGCGCGCGCGCACACACACACACTTGAACTAAACACGGACTGTTGCGACGACTCACTGTAACTAATTACTACTAACTCACTCTTCTCGTCGCCTCGTCCTCTTATATAGCAAGGATGACGTAACACGGACCTTTTTCGAACTTCACCTTTTCTAGAACTTCTACAAATACACCGGCCGCTGGGAGCCTTTCGAATAATCTTGAAAACCTTTTATAATGACGCACTCATTATCACATTTTCACAAACAGTCGTGCGAGGCAGCCTGACCTTCATTGCCTATGATAAGCGCCGCGCCTGATATGTGGTGTGAGGTAGCTTGACCCTGACCATCCTTTGTTGTGCGCCACAGCTGGCGTCACATTATTACAAAATTTGTGTATGAGGATCACCCATGTTGCCAGATATATTACTTGTAGCTATGCTATTACTGTGAAAGGGATTAAACATTTATCTGACAATAGTATGTATTACATGTGATACTACTTTGCGTAAACATGATGGGGACAATAGAAAATATTTACGTAGCACATTCCTCCATTCCTCTAACTCTTTCTTCTGGTGGTCGGTACCAGCATCATATGCATAAAGTAGCATATGGATGCAAAAACTGGACAATAGCCAGAAATAACACATGAAGAGTTGAAATTGCAGAAATGAAGTTCTTAGGTTCGTTGCTCTTCGCAAAATAAACGGAGACGAAGATATAAGAAAATACCTGAATATCTTTAACTAAAAGAATATTGCAGACGAGAAATGACTGTACAAACACACACAAAAGTTGCCATTGACGGATATCTAAGTAATATCGCAACCACAGATTGGAGCAAAAGCTGAGCTGTTGAGTGACACTTAAGTAGATTGCCCGACACGCTTTCTTGATGTGGAAATAAAGTAAGGCCCCATTCCATGACCAATACAGGTATATTGCGGGCCAACACTCCCAGGTGCAAGACAGGAAGTGGAGGAATCACAGGAGGGTCATAGGCTTCAGAAAGACAGACCACAGGACATGCAGAAGTGCCTAACAAGCGCTGAGGGTACTTCATTCTGGATCCGCCATGCAGCCCCCAACACTCTGGGTTCGAGTCTCTACAGGGGTTGCCCTCGTGAGGGCAGCGACCACAACGCCGGCCAACACCTGCATTTACAATAGGCAAGCATACCTGAAAGATGAGAAGGAAATGGAATGAAGGGAAATAGATGTAAAGGAAATCGTAGTATGAAAGTAAGCATTCGCCTGAGTGGCAAGAGAAAACCACGAAAACCCAAGTCAGACTGCGCGGTCGACGGGGATTGAACGCGGGAACTCCCGAATGCAAGTACACAGTTTCCGCGGTGCCATCTTGCTTGGTAAGAAGGGGACATATGATAAAATAGAAACGGTTATAACATTATCGCTTTAAGTTATGGTGTTATTTTCCTAGCCACTCAATGAACCATTTTCACCTTATTAATACGTATGCTTCAGAGGATATTTACAGAAAATTTATGATATTCATTTCATTTGTCATAAAAATATCTTAAACTTATGCCATTTTAATCAAAACCGTTAGAGCCATTTTTGGGAAAGTCAAAATTTTCGAAAACTTTTTCATGTAAGGGCAGTATAGTCAAATAAAAAAGGAGTTAACTAGAGGAGACATATTTGAACTATTTAACATATACAACATCGCTTTATCGAATTTTGGTGTCATCATGATAAAATAGAGAAAAGGCGTGCAGGCAATTATCAGGCAAGTGTGGTCAATGGTTTTTGAATTTTGAGCTACCTATTAAATTGTCTCTAAGATAATACCTCTCTGGAATCAATCTTACAGCAATCTAAACCGTTTGGCTTTTTTTTTTTTTTTTTTTTTTTTTTTTTTTTTTTTTTTTTTTTTTTTTTTTTTTTTACAGAATTACATGAAATTAAAAAAAATGTTATGTACTGAAAATATAGACCACTTTAAATGATATCCCATTTGGGCACAGTTTATTTTTTTGTAAATCCAGAAATAAGATTCTGGGCATAGATGGATCACCTTTATCTTTGCAAGCAGTTTCAAATGCTGTATTATTTCAAAAGCAATAAAGGTCACGGATATGTTCGGTTTTGTATGAGCGACGTTTCTACCATTATGGTAGAAAGATGTTGACGCATTTTCCATCGTCAATAAGGTCCAAAAGAGAGAAAGAGCCGAAGAGAAAGTTCCACGATTACTCCATATGAATTCTACAAAATTAAAAAGGCTATAAGCGTAAAATATGTGACAAACATTAACAGAGGAGGATTTCATTCCTGTGCGACGCACTTAGAGTAAAAAACGCTAGCTAGCTTGTTGATTACAGCATGCCGTTTGAACATTCAGTGAGGAATTTAGGAATTTCATTTCCCTAGAAAGGATACCTCTAGAACATGATGAAGAATACTCATCGCATTCCTGCGCAATCTGAACACAATAAAGAGTAAAATGCACGGCTATGATGGAGAGGGGGTTTTTGGGCAGATACGTTTCGCGAACAAAGGCAGAAAAAAAGGAGTGGAACTCTTGCTTGAATGGGACAAGTGGGGTGAGCAAAAAAGAGACAAAGATGAAAACGTCGGAGTAGAGAAATAATCCGGAAGTTGTTCATAAAGCCAGAACCGAGAAACAAAACCGTTCCTGCGAGTTTTTTCTTTAATTTAAACGCCCATGTCGACAATGGGGTCACCTCAGCGATGCCCATCTGATTAATGAAGTCTATTTCAACGAAATGCGTAGGTATACGCTAAAAGCTTTGTTTAAAACTTTAAGGGGGATGGTTTATAGCATTGCATCGCCCACTGTTGTCCCAGGAGGAAGGAGAATTTCTCACATTTCCGCTGAGCCAAATAATTGTTTCTAGAGCGAGACAGTGAACTATGTGCCAAAACACATTTCATGATACCTCACATTTTTAAGCGAAGAAAGTTTTAAAAATCCTGATTAATATACTCGTGCATTAAAATCATCAACGGAATCAAATGGAACATCATATTACATAACTATGTAATTCCACTTCTTAGAAAACTAATTGTGACACGGCTGCTGCGGTTTGCTTAAACCATGAAGTGTAGAAGAAGAAAAAGAAGAGTAATGGAAATACGTTTGGTTAAGGAGAGATTGAAAACCCTGACCCGACATATTAAATATGCTAAATGCCTGAACCATTGTCATAGAAACGATTTTAGATACCAAACTGAAAAGTTTACTATATATGTATGTGGAACGTAAGCTCCTCTAACATTTTCCTCCGTAGTGCATGGCTAGATAAATAAAAAATAAAATCGATCGAAAGCTACCACTCCATCATTTACTTCTGCAATTAGCATAGAGGTTCCATTTGTTGCTAAAATGAGTCGTTTATCCACAAAAGTGAGTGAAATAATTGGATTCCACTTGTCTATTGTGATAAATTTGTAAACATACGCTTCGCAACATTGACGCGTGCATACTACGGAAGGTCAGGAATGTTGACAGTAAAAACTACCTGCCTGAATACTGCTCGGAAAGCTTGAAAGAAAATCATCCGTTCCCCCTTTGCTTGCAGTAGCGGATAATGAATACATGGACACGTGGCTAGACCAATTTTGGAGGCTGGCCTAGTTTGGACGTTCACTCGTTCTAGGTGTGAGCGCGTGCTTAGCAGCAGACGTCACATTAGAAAGCAAAACATTCACCTGTGAAATCCTACTCTGTTGCCAGGCTGAGTAGATAATTTATTCAATAATGTTCACTTGTCTCCTCTACCTTTTACGATAGATGAATTTGTTACTGGACTCCTTTATTTGTTATATTTGAATCTACCATCACGCGAGAATCTACGTACTCATAGACCTATACCTTTCTAAATTCACAGATGGAATTTTATTAAACACTTTTTTCATTAAATAAGATTGTTATTATTAAAGACAGAATTAATTATTAATTAAAATATATTTGATTTATCTGAACAAAGTGAAACCTCAAGTGGCGTTAGTTGACTTTCTCACGATTAAAAGCAAGTATAGGACTACAAGAAATTAATACAATAAACTATTAATTGATCGTACTGCCTCCATATGTTTCTGTATCTCTCTGTATTGTTTGTTTGTTTGTTTGTAGTGTTTAACGCCCGCTTTTACTACTACGGCACCACAGGCGGTGACACTGATGATACATGGAATGAAGATGGAGCACCGGTGGAATGAGATGGCGGGGGAAACCGGAGAACCCGGAGAAAACCCGCCCAGACGCCGCTTCGTCCACCACGAATACCACATGCGGGTCCCTGGGATCGAACCCGGGCCGCCTAGGTGGTAGGCGAGCGCGCTAACCGCTCGGCCACGGCGCCGCCTCTGTATTGTTTGATGTAGTATTGTTTTGGTGAAGCTAAGTTTGAATATCTATGTCGAAAACATAAGACGATCGCATACAAACTGAGATATGCTAGAGGGATGATAAAAACAGACAAATGGGAAGGCAGTTCATAAAAACATGCTATAAGGAGCTATAATCCGTACACGGTATTTTGTAGTGTCTTATGATAAAGTGACATCCTAAAATTTAATTTAGTTATGTTCGGTGCTATCTGAGAAAGTGCTTAGCACAGAAACTGTCTTTTAGAGAAAAAGCTCTCTAGGGCAAAAATGGAGAGAGCGAACTTGCATACATCTACAAAGAAAGAATCCACATAGCTCGAGCAACTGAGTAAGTGTACTGTAAATGAATTGTCTATGTATAGTTTGTAGATAATAATTTTAAACATCTGGGAGACTGTGACAGATAGAGATAGCTATGCATTGAATGAAGTGTTACGTAGAGTTGAGCATCTAGAAATGATCGTTTATATTGGTATTAAGGTTCTGGTATTTTATGTAATACATTTCAAGTGCTTACTCCTGAACTCTCACAAAGAATAAATAGCCATATAAAACGATTTGATTCTCATGCCACACTATTGCATTGTTACCGAGAGGGATGACTCAGGAAGTAACGTCTGGTCGGGAGGTCGCGGCATCGATCCCCGTGGCTCACCTTCCTGACCCATGGGGATTTCTTTGGAGGTTCCCTCGGATTGTCAAGCAAATGCTGGAAAGGATTTCCATATCCTCCGAATTTACTGTCCCTCCATTTCGTTACATTAATCATTTGATTTCATCCTTTATCCCGTTAGGTTTCTTTGAGGGTTAGAAGCGTCGGCGAGCGTCACGGTAGCACTACGGCAGGGGGATTAAATGTGCTCTGGAAATCTCTTCCCCCTGATTGGAAGGCGAACCTACTGGTTTCCGGGCCGCCCATGTGTTGGTACAAGCCCGAGGGGGGAGAGGAGCCGATTTCCGAGTCCCGTGGCCCCTTGGAGTACGAACGGGTAGGGGTGGGAGAGGAACTGGGCTGAGCCAGCCTCCATCGGGGTGCTTCTAACTGGCAGAAGGTACGGACGCTGCCCTCTGTTTTGATGTGTCCACGTTCATACCCATTCGCCTCATCCATCCTCCCGTCAGGGGCATAGGCAGAGGTACTAAGTCTCCCTTCGCAGGTTGTCATCGATTCATTGAGCAATTGCATATTGTTCTACAAAATGCTCATTGAAGCCATTTATGGTAAATGTATTATGATTCATGATTAAAGACAGACCAAAAGCTTGTAGGAATAATGTATAGAACATGGTGAGTAACCCAAATTTAATGACTGTAAAATTGTATGTATTTTATGTGTACTTATTTACTGTTTAAGTTCTATCCTCAGATCTTTACACCAAAAGGAATGAAAATTAGTCTGCTAATAACCAGGAAATGCTCCCAAGAAAATAAAATTACCCTTGCTTTGGATATCAGTTTACTCATTTTAGTTTCATTGTCGGAAGGTAAGAACTAATTAAGACCTTTAATAACTGTCTGTAAACAGCGGTACACTCCTGCAAAGCTTGGTAGAATACGCCCAACATGAAATGGGAGCTTTTGAAATGGATGATCATCTGAATGTTTTGGTCATATTCATCACAATGATATTTTTTACTTAAAGATTAGAATATCTAAATTTTATACTATTTGGTTTTGTATCTCTAAAACACGACAATAAAACACACCTAATCCACCTACTTAAATCACCAACAGTTGAATTCCCATGGAACACTATCACGTGCAGGTTTTTTTATTTAGGCATTAATATGAAAACATTCATATTTAAATATTTAGCAGCTTTATCTATGAATATGTAACTTCATTAATTTGCGTTTTGTTGAATATAAAATTTCGGGGACTTTTCATTTTGCAGAATCAAGTCCCTCCACTCATGTAAGCTAAATATAACCAGAGTTCCATAAATAAACAATAATTCAGCACTGAATATGCACCTGGATTCATACCCACAGAGTCTGCAAACAAACTGATTGTGTGAAGTGCAGATTCATTCGTGCATGAGCATTTCAAGGACTATCAACATTGTCTTTACAATACAAGATTTCGGACTAGTGAGTTAGTTAACTATCTGTTCCTTTAAGCCACATTAGCGTTGTCACTCGTAATTAAATACTTTATACTATCAAAATATGCATACTCGCAAAATTTGCATCACATGTTTGTCTCGGATGCTCTTCTAACAATCCTGTACAACCAATTTCCCTAATTTGTGGTGCAATATGCTACTACTATATTAAGGGTTAATGTGAGATTGGCTAATATACAATTAGATAGTAAGAGTCTAAATATGTGCAGTTATCAGTCTCCACATTGATATTATTATAAAAGTTTTGCATTTTGTGGAAGGTAGGCTCTTAAGGAAGGCATGGTTGATATGTTAGTTAAACAGAACAAAAGAAGTCTAATTTTCGTTCGTTCATAATAATAATAATAATAATAATAATAATAATAATAATAATAATAATAATAATAATAATAATAATAATAATAATAATAATAATAATAATAATAATAATAATAATAATAATAATAATAATAATAATAATAATAATAATAATAATAATAATAATAATAATAATAATAATAATAATAATAATAATAATAATAATAATAATAATAATAATAATAATAATAATAATAATAATAATAATAATAATAATAATAATAATAATAATAATAATAATAATAATAATAATAATAATAATAATAATAATAATAATAATAATAATAATAATAATAATAATAATAATAATAATAATAATAATAATAATAATAATAATAATAATAATAATAATAATAATAATAATAATAATAATAATAATAATAATAATAATAATAATAAATAATGAACTAGCTGACATACCCGGTGTTGTCCATGGCTTGACGATTTTATCCCTACAGCTTCTAGACTCACATTCTATACTATAAAGAACCCAAAATAAACTAAATAAATAAAAACGCAGGGAGAACACTATGCAAAAGCACTGTTCGACAATCCCAAATATCATAGGAAGAAAAGCAAGTAGAGAAAGCTGTGTGAATGTGAGACGTCGCATTTCCATGTCAATCATATAAAAATTGTATGAATTGTTTGTAGAAGAGTGAGTAGAAAGAGAAATGCGATTGTGTTTCGTAAAGATAACCGTGTGGATGTAATGCGTGGCACCTATAGAAAATTGTATGCATTGTTTGTAGAAGAGGAGATAGGGAAAGAGCTGTCATTGTGTTTTATAAAAGAAGAATGTGTAGAGAAAATCGCGTGAATGTAATTTGTTGTACTTCTATTTCAATCATACAAAATTGTTTGAACTGTATGTTGAAAGGGAATAGAGAAATAAATGTAATTATGTTTTATCAAAGAAAAGTGAGTAGAGAAAGCCGTGTGAATGTCATAGAAAATATTTCTATGACATAGAAAATTTTATAAAAATTGTATGCATTATATGTTGAAGGGAAGGATATGTTAATGTAATTCGTAAAAGAAAAGCGAGTAGAGAAAACCATGTGAATGTTACGTTGCATAGTGAAATTGTTAACATACAAACCTCCTCCATGAAAAAATACATATACGTGCCGAATTTCGAGGTAATCGGTCAAGCGGTTTAGGGGCCCACTGAGGACAAACATGCATTTATTTATATACAGGGCTATTCAAAAAGAAAGAACAGATTTCAAACATTTATTTCTTCCAAACTACAAAAGATAGAAACATGATTCCAACGCTCATGGAGAGGGAAAAGTTTACAATTTTATATTATGCATTCAATATGAGCACTGTGTTGTGACAAATGTCAAAACGGTGGCTCATTTATTGCCACACACGAATCAGCTGGTCTCTAGTTATAAAATTCACAGCTTCAACAATTCGATGTCGTAGATCTTTAAGAGTGTCAGGCATAGGAGGGATATAAACACGGTCTTTTATGTAAACCCATAGATAAAAATCACACATATTGTTGTTTGTAGTGAAATGGTAGCGACACTGTTCAGTGTTATCGTTATCATAACAATGATCAAATCGCAATAGAAATTGAGCCAATGTGGTCGTGATTGGAACTTCTATCCCCGCTATTTCAATTGTAAACCTTTCTCTGTCCATAACTGTTGGAATCATGGTTCTATCTTTTGTAGTTTGGAAGAAATAAATGTTTGAAATCTGTTCTTTCTTTTTGAATAGACCTGTACATATAGAGTTCTGAGAATAATTATGTCATTCATATTTGTATACACAATTATCTTTCCGCGCGGTGTAATAAATACCGACAGTGGTGGAGAGTATTATCTGATATTTTTGTCGATATGACTATGTTAATATTTGTTTAAAATAGCCCTTGAAAGAAAGACATGCTATGCACTCGAACATTCTGACTACATAGGTGGTTTCTTTGGACGCCGATGTTCTGGAGGCTCATGACAGTGCAGTAGACTAGGAACGAACGAACCAACGCTATCCAGAGCATCTTTTCCATAACGTGAGCGCCGTTTTACTTATCTTGGCGTCGCCGATAATGTGTCGGTGTTCTGTGCTGCTGCTGCGGGGCAGGTGGGGGTGGGGTGGGGGGATTGGCTTATCTCGTTTACCCAGGCTTTGGTTCCCCCAGCACGCCCTTCAGGGAGATGAAAGAAACAGTGGAGCCAGCGTTTTGTGCTGCTGCCTGCACAACAGAAGTCATACGTGTGGCGTTCGGCCGTGAATAGTAATTGGTGGACTCCGGGACAAAGTTGGGTCGTCAACACACCTGACTTGCTATCCGAGACATCATCATTGTTGAACTGACAAGTTGCACTAGTGAATGAAAACCCGTCTGCGCTTCCCTAGTTTGGATACTGCTACATTGCAATGCAGCGATGCACTCGTGTATATTACACATTACAATCGAGGTGCAGCAAAACCAAAGTTCTAGCACAAATTAAATCTCAGTTTCTAACTTAGTCTGACAGGAATTAACCCATTTCGAGTACTGTGCGCATTGCAGTGTGTACTTTAATGTGTAGAAATACTTTTGCTTTATAATTCGAACTATTATTCATTATTATTTATTTATATCTTTATTTTTATTGCCATGATACTACAAAATAGTATTACTAATTAAACAAAAAATAAGGATGTTATATTCACACAGCTTTCTGCAGCTGCTTATGCTTATTTTTATTCTCCCTACTACGTTAATAAGCAGAGGACTCAAACTTTCACCGGAAACATGTTTTGAGGTCCCCTTAGTAAAAAAAATTAGAAGATCCGTGTATATATTAGATATTAGATATCCGTATATCCGCTGAGGAATAGGATTGATTAGTTTTCGGAACTTATAAATAACCAGATCTCATAGTTTAATTGCACAATATTTTGACAAATAGCTAAATACATAGTGCAGACTGCGCATAAGTGGCTGGGAATATAGTGGATTAGGTTTTGAGAATGTTTAGATTGTATGTAATTTTGTGCTCGAACGGTGTAAGGACAAAGGTTAGTTGAAAAAGGGAAAAATGCATTGATTTGTAAGCAAGGGGTTGAATATATAAATTAAAAATAATAATGCTAGAAGGGTTTGGAATGTGGTTTTTGCCAGATTCTAAAATTCAAACGTAGCAAATTAGAATATTAAAAATGTTCTTCATATCAACAAATGTCCTCCAATAGCTAAATTTTAAAATATGTTAAATCTCTTCATGTGCCTCTTTGGTTGGAAGGCATAAAGCCTGCAATATTTTTAAAAATTGCCAAAATATCATCTATCCATATTCAACAAAATGGGATATAAGAAGATCAAGAATGCCAGTTTAACATTCTTGAAAATATTTTACAGTCATTACCGTGTGGAAGAATAAGCCTTGTTCAATGTTGAAAGGTTCATCAAAATTGGTTGAGTGTTTTTGAGATTAACATACAGATATACATGCATTTTTTCTTTCTAATATTGGCATTTAAAATAAATGCTTTGTTACAGAAACTGAAGGGTTTTGAATTCTGATGATATTAGGAGTAAATGACAGAATATGTGTACAACAATGAACCTCATGAGAATATCATGTCACATATATAGCAGCCGTGATCAGAAAAATAAAAACTCTTAGAACAACAACATATCAAAAGAATAAAAAGATCCGGAAAGCCTGAAAATGTTAAACCTGATGATGGGTCCGAGCATTTTAATAAAAACTACTGTTAGCATTATTTTATTACTACTACACTTTATTCCCTCTAGACATCTAACATCATGAACACATTTTAGAAGCTGGTTTTAAATATCCCACTGCAACAACTCGGAGGTAATACAAACTCAAGACTATGGAGCTCTACCTGTAATAATAATTAACGAGATATGCAAGTATACCAACTTGGTCGAAAACAACTCGGGAAATGCGTACTGTTAAGAACTTATTCTATGTTGTGTGCAAACTTTTAAAACTAGAGTTTCTTTTGCCGAAAGCGATAGAAGGCTGAAAAAAGACGAAAAGTAAACAAAGTAAACTTGTTCTGTGGCTTAGGTAACCAAGATGAGGAACGTGGTATGTTTTGTTCATTTTTATGACATTCAAAACGAGGATATATTTTGTCTATTTAAAAATAGTAGATTATTAGCAATTTATATTTAGCTGTGTACCATTGGAAGACCATACAATAAATAATTTAATAGTCAATAATAGGAAATTAGAAATAAATAAACTTATGAAAATGGTGATAGAAGTCAACCTACAAGTAGGGCTTTGACGCAATGCATGGGCAAGGAAAAATAATTGGCAAGATAATAGCGTTTTTAAAGAATAAGTGTTTGTTTTCCGTATCTGTGCTCTTATCAATTGAGATACCGCAACAAATGTCTTGCACTCGATTCAATGTACCACGGATATTTCTAAAAGTAGTTTACCTGCGAAAGAGTTTCACTCTCGAAGCATTTCTAAACATTATTTTTTATTTACCTCTTAGTCTGACTCATAAAATTGGTTCATTTAGTGACACAGAATAAACATATAACTAGTGATTTTCTGTGAATATTTTAAAACATGAATGTGTAACGTAAATTATAACTGTTGGATAAAATATTAAGCTCTAAGAACAAATTGTGACAATAATTATACCTGGACTTTAGTTTAAAAAAATTGATTAGGATTAATAGATTCACAATGTTTCACTTGCACTGAGTTATAAACAACCAGATTTTAATTCCATGCGAATTAATAATACTAACCATAGATTTTGAATAGGAGTCATTAAGCTTAACTTAAATTTTAACATACAGAGTGGTTGATTTTCTACTACGTGTAGATATAAAAGAGACATGAAATACAATAAGGTTTGTGGTACTCTATACAGTTTTGTTGTATAAAGATTGAAAAAAACAAATTATTTTGAAATTATTTTCGAAGCGCCGTATTCAAATGTGTTTCTTTAAAGATTCGGACATGCTGCTTGTTACGTGAGCCTTAAATACAAATGATACAAATTAGTGGCAGGCAAGTGCTACACTGTCACGTGTCCCAGTCGTCGATGAATGTTTGCAGGTACATGGAACAAATGAATATAATATGACGGAAAGAAGTCTAAAGAGAAAATGGTAACTGTGCAATTTGAAGACACCATCAGCTCCTGTCTTTTGTGTATATCAGTGCCAATGTTATAGCATAATCTTGGTGTTTGAAGCTATCGGTGATACGTTAGTCTTGTAGTAATTTAATGTTAACATTTGAAAACATTATTTCCCCGTAGTGCAGCATTACAAAAGGTCTTTAGATATCATATCTGGAGACTTTAAATCCCTTGAAGTGTTAGCTGATTTCTTAAATTAAATGATTTGGTTCGCAGTATCTCAGCTGTAAAGCTCGACACAGAGGCCAATGAACCATTTTCTCCCTTTTTCAACTCTAATTTTAATACAATTAAAATTAAAACATAGCCGTCATATATAAATCATTATCTTTATTTAGGATTTTAATTGGTGTAAGCGCACATAATACAATTTTAAAACTTTAATTTACTTGAATTCGAGACGCGGGGTTATTGATTTATCTACAGACCTAGCCATATGTTTGTGCTCTTTTAGTCTACTTTATAAAATTATAGTACTTCAACAGGTATTACTTTCAATATCAAATAGCCCAACAGCCAAATTAAAGAACTCTCGTTTTAATATGCAGAAAGAGCAAATTACGATACAGCTACCATGTTGTGGTATTTTCCTAGAATTACACCGATTTTTCAACTTTTTCAAGTTTGATATAAAACAATTATTTTACGCCAATTAGTAAATGAATTCCTTTTATACCGTGCCTGATAATCTCACAAACATATGTATTGTTAAAACTGGCGGAGAAACATATTTTTGAAGTAGTAAAAACTACAAGTTAGTTAGAATGGTGATTAAAAGTGTTAGTGATTCCTGAATTTAAAATTTAAGCTGAAAAATAGCGCGATTTAAAAAAAATGGAAAGCTAAAAGTAAAAATGTAAAATGTTTAATTTTTTTAAAGTGGAGGGGAGGTGAATGTTTTTTGAAGTCATTGTCTGTAATGACTGTGAATATGTTGTCTCCTTAGCGTGGTGGTAGCACTGTTGGTTACCAAGCGGCAGACGCGGGTTCGATTCCCGGTACCGGAGTGGGGATTTTTCACCCACTGGGAGACCTGCTCAGCCTTGTTCGGTCCCTGTGGGGTCAATTGATAAGCTACTTGATTAAGAAGTAGCGGCCGCTGGTCGAGAAGACTGCAAAACCGGCCGAGAGGGACCCTGAACACATCCCACCCTCCAGTTCTGTACCCCACTCATGACGCCTGTAGCGGACACAGGTGGGGGACGCAGCGGTAGCGCGGTAGGCTTTGACCCGCTTTGTTGTGCTGGGGTTTAATTGTTTTTAAATGCGAATATGTCTACTGAAAAAGTTTCCGTTCATTTTAAAATATGACATCGTTTAATATAAAATGTATATAATTATGCACTTCGTTGCAATAAACCTATATTCATGGTCAACAATAATATTAATTCTACAGCACATATTACCTAATATCACTGAACGTTAAACAAGAGAGAACCTCCGAAATAAACATTTTACAAGATTTCTCAATTAACCACTGTATTTTGTAGCCAATGGTTCATTAACGATGCGCGGTGCTTCTGCATACACAGCATTGAATCTGTTTTAATGGCTTTAATTGTGGATATAAACATATGACGACATTGCCGTATGGTAGCTAGAATAATGGATTTTATAACATCCAAATTACCATTACATCGGTTTTCAATAATCGTAATTATGGCTCGTGAAAGCCAGCAAACAAAAGCGAGCGTGGTTTTGAGACAGAAGTCATCTTCAGCATATCACATTACTCGTCTGCACACGACATCCCAACTTGACATGCAGGCTAATGATGCAGGATTGAGCGAGCGAGCGAGAAAACGGCAATTTTTTTCCCTCGTCTGCTTCGTGCTCTCTCTTTTGGTCGTTATTTTCATGACGCAACAGGTGCTGCTTGCGTGAAAATAGTTCAATGACCATTTCCTTTTATAAGCGTAGACAAGATCCCCCGATAACATTACTTTACTTTCCAACGTTAATTTGGTTAAATCTGAAGCGGAACACGCTCCTTTCACGCACGCGTGAAGCTTTAATGGAAGTCGTAGGCTCCTTTGAGATAGATACACGTCCTTCAATATCGGCTATTCACCGTACGTCCTTCTAAAGGACGGGCGCTTTTAAAGAGATATCCCCTACTAATGTGGCTCTCCCTACATTTACAAATAGAAAGGAGATGAGACACGTGATGTAAGAGATTACCATGCCAAGATATACGAAAGGATGAGTCTTCCGTTTGGGAGATTTCCGATTCGATTCCTGTTGACCGTCCACTCTGATCTTGGATTTTTCGTCGTCTGTAGGTGAATCCTGGGGTGGTACAATAAAGCATAAATAGTAATAGACATCGAATTTCTTATTGTCTGTAGGGGCATTTATAGGAGGTGTCTTCTGATATGGGTGTCCACCAGTTAATTGGGGACTCATTAGCTCCCCTCCCTTCCAGTTGAGGGAGCACACCTATTCGTAATCAGCCAATGACTTGACAAAACCAGCATAGCTATATTCTATTGGTTTGATGCAGAGCACAAAGCGTGAGCAAGATAACAATATTAGTCAAGAAAATGAAAGCATAATATAATAAGATGCGGTGTCCACAAGAAGGCAGTGTTGAATTCTTTTCGTGCTGTCTGTACATCTCTATCACGATTTCTTTTTGATTTCCACTTTCTTCTGATCTTTCAGGCGAGCTTCTAGGTTTTGTGGGCTATGATGGTGCTGGACAGAAGCGACTGCTTGCTCAAAGGAAAGAGTACGAGAGGGCTGCTTGTTCGACGGGTCGTTCAACGTCATTTTTAGGCAGCTTCAGATGAGGGACGGCAACTGTTGGGACTTCCGTAGGTTACCGTGGCCCCTTTGCATGTGGCCTATACCTCCTATAATTCTTTTACTTCGTCCCTTCCTCTAGCCACAGTGCGCGATATGCCCTTCTTAATAGCATAACCCTACAATCTATATGAAGGGATAAAATGATGCCCAGTTAACTACAACATTTTGTATTAAATAGTGCTAGCATTACAAACACGATGTTATGCATGCCCAAATCATTCATATTGCAACTTTCTAGCACGGGAACCATAATGATGTAATAGCAACAATTATGCAATAAATCCGTTGAAACATATCATTTCCTACAGAATGAAATAAAAATTGGGTGGGTAAGGAAATATATATTTTGAGCATAGGTGTGCAACAGACGTCGGAAACAGAATGGCTTAGTTTGTGAGGGTGGAAAGCTCTTAAAATAATTAACGATGCTGGTGAAAGGAACATCCACTTTTTCATCAGATTTTGTACATCTGTTAAGGGTTAGCAGTTCTGTATGTCTTTCAGAATGTAAAGAACTTCTGAGAACACTCCCAAAACTTCAAGACATTTCATTTGTGACAAAAATATCTTAAAACATACGGCGTTTTAATCAAGTTCGTTAGTCATTTTGAGAAAATAAACATTTACAAAGTAGTTCCGTGTAAAGGAAATACCAAAATAACACACACACACACACACACACACACACACACACACACACACACACACACACTTTTCGTTTCTTTTGTTTTTTTAGGGACAGGGGGAGGATTCAGAGAAACACAAAAGATATATTTCCAGGGAAATCTAGGTGTTGAATTTTTGTGTGCAGTGCACCTGCTTTACCTATTACGTACCTGGTAGAAAAAGTAAAATCGGATTTAGTTTTTATTTAGCAGGAGTCTTCAAGGATTACAATTAATTATAAACATTTTCTATTCTATTTAATATTTTAGAACATAAATATCATAAAAGAGGAACCTTGGGGTTTAGTCAAGGCCTCCACATGAAACACGAATTCAAAATTTGAAGTACATAACGGTTACATTTTGGAAATTGGGAAAAATGATCCCTTTGTGGGTTTACACAGAGTTCTGTATAACGGATTGAACCTAATGTTCGGCCTCAATAATATTTGGAATATTTATAAATATGACGTTGTGTCCTATTAGTGGTACCAAGGATATAAACAATGGTATTTTGAAAGAAAGACTAATTTCAAATGAATAATGATGATAATTTTGCCGTAATCTAGAGTGGAATGCTTTCAACAATAATAAATCAGGAATAAAGAAAGCAACAGAGGGTACATGGTCTGTTTTGGACATCAAGTGCCTACATCTATACATGGTGAACATGACTATGAGGGGGCGGGTACAATTACGTCATGCACCTCTCCCCATTCCATTAACTGTCATACCCACCCGACATCTTCGCTCAGCATTGTCTCCACCCCCCCCGTCTGTATTTTGTAGGGTAAGTGCTGACTTTCGACCAGTGGCCGATTACTCCGTTGTGTCTCTCTGCAGGAGACCAGGGTTCTAATAAGATAGCAAGCGAGTGGCGGATGCGAAGTGAATACTGAATGAGAACATTTCAACTTTAAGTCAGATATGTCCATGAAAACACAATTGACTGCATACAATAGAAATAAAAAAGAAATATTGAATAACTTAACAAAGTAATAGGTGTTAGATGATAAATGTTATCATAAAATAGACATTTAAGAAGACACACAGGAGTTTAAATGTTAGGTGAAGCTTACTGATTTTCTTAATACATAGCTCGCAATAATTGAAAAGTCAGTTATACAAATGAATACTTTTAATAGCACTGGGTGTTATTCAAGAATGATATCTGAAAACAAAGGGTATGACAGTAAAATATTTATAAAACAACTGAAATTATGTAATCCACGACTCCTGAAAAATAAAACATTTTTATCGTTGCAAAATTTGCTATATAATAGGAGAAGATTAAAATATGTTATATAGATTTATAATTAAAACCAAGAAACTACTTGAAGCAACATAAGTTCCACGCAAACAACCCATATATTGCGTTTTAGGGAATTTATAGAACACTTTTAGATAAAATCAAAACCATCAAGTGTATGTCTAGCATTCTCATGTATCTGATCAGAATATCACATTTAATACTCGCGTAATATATCTGGAATATTGTAAGTAACATTTCAGTTCATAAACTTTTGGAGAAAAAAATTAATTTTGTACGCTAACCTTAAAACCCAGGAGCAAATTATTCATACTAAATATAATTTATTTTTGATTTTCATCACTGAAAATATTATGTATATACAATACGTACCAAAATTTAATTTTATAGTAAAGTAATTCAAGAGTAAAACCATTTTTAATTAATTTCTTCTCTGATGCTATAACATTCACGTGTGACTTTTTAAACTTTTTAATAGCGTATATCCCTTTGGGAGCTACAAAATTAAAAACACAACACAACAAAAGGAGTAAATGAATTAAAAAGAACTGTTTTGGAACTGCAAACGATAGTTTCTGTTGAGCTAAGGTAAAGCAAATATTTGTATGAAACATTTCCTAAATATATTTATATTCCTAGCAATTAATTGTTCTTTCACATAAGGCATGTGTAAGACAAAATTGGAAAGGTAGAATCCATTCAAAAAATGAATTCCCTGAATAATGCTGTATTCGTTTAGTCTGTTTTATACCAAACACTTTCATAGAGACGGTATATGAACTATCTCTTGATTTCACGTTGATTATAACAACTTTAGTTAGCTCGTTTTTGTGTCCCTAAATTGTTTCGCTGGTCAGTCACATAGAGAACTGACACTGGATGGAGTCAAAGGTTGTTTACCTGAAGGTGGGGGATTATTGGGATCTAAAGGAATGGGCCACTTTCTGTGCACGTTAGTGTACGTTTGCAAATTGCTTTTGCTTGTTTATTTGTAAGTCCTATATCTTAAATAAATATGCACATAAATTAAAATAAAATCAATAATAAATTTAGTGTGACATTTGAAAATGTTTAAAGCCTATCCAACGAATGCAGTTACCTTTCATATTGTGAAATTTGCATGAGCGTTTGCTAAGAAGAAGAAATATGCTTACCTAATTGCAAATATTTTTCAAAACAGAAACATAGTGCAAATGCTTCTAAGTTCCAATGCGGTTCAAAGTTTCGGTAAGGTTATGGTAGTTCTGTAACCACCCTTCAGTTTACACTCTCCATTAAGATATTAGTTGTTTCAACCGCACGAGTTGTGCAAGAGAAGGCTGTGACATGTAGTCACATAAAATATCTGATCATCTTATTCAAGTGGCACATGCTCATACTTTAAAATCTACTACTCTTATGTCATGCTCGACACAAATGAGTCATGGATGCACCCCTCTCTGGTAATGTTCACGATATTAATGTGCACAGGGAATGCCGCGTATGCTTTTCATAGCTATATGACAGACAGACCCTCAGAACGTGTCCAGCCTTGAGGGCATCAATCTCTGTCCAGTTTCACCCCAATGTCTGCAACATCTCCACTGGGGCGTGTGAGAAACTGCTGCTAATTGGTTTCATTTTCAGTTGGACAGGCCTGCCCTTTACTTCGATTCAGATCCGATTTTCTTGTTCGCTCTGTCCAGGGGACAAGCTGAAAGATGCTCTGTCCTGTCAAACTACAACTTCCAGCAACTACAAAGACATCTGTGACTACTCCCAAAACTTGCCATAACACATTGCAAAGAAAAGTCTTCTTGTTTAACTTACAGTTCTGAAGGGAGGCTGGAATTGTTTCATAGGTCAAAAATCGGTTTCTTGATGTTTAATATCCCAGAGTCTTACAAATTTTAAATTAATATTGTGGTTGTTATCTAGTTAAAGAACTGGTTTGTTTTGATGTCTCAAATTTATACTCATTAAATTTGTTGCACAAGAAAAATTCTCTGAGTTTACAAGAAGTAGAAATCGATATTTTTTACTACTTTATACAAATGTTTTATGTATACTCAATTTACAGTTTTCAATTTAGGTAGTATTTAATTATTATTTCAATTACGATAAATAATAAACAGAACGATGTAGAAAGTGTTGAAACACAGAGGTAATTAATTATTAGTTTTAAAACTGTTAATTCAGCATAAATAACATAAAGTCTGTATCTCCAATCTTTAACACTTCGTTGCACCTATAATGATACAATTTATGAGAACTTGAGTAATTTTACAGGCCATATATTGTCTTCTGGAGTGATGAAAAGTAACATTTCTCATTTTGGATGCCACGATGCCATAGAAGTTTGGTTTAAGAATATTGTACTTTTACCCAAAATAAACACAATGTTTAATAATTTTTAGTGTCATCAGATCCCTTAGGTTAATACAAATAGGAACTTTCAAATAATTGCTTTTTTGCGAATTGGCGCATACTTTGCACTAAAACAAACAAAAATTGCGCTGCTGTAAAATAAATATACTTGTTGCTTTTTAAAATACTAGTTAACCCTGAATACAGAGACGCACCTGATTAACGTGAAATTTTGATATTTCAAAATTTCTAGCATACAAAACTTTATTCCACTTATCTGATGTGATTGAAAGTGTTAACTCAATAAATATGTTCAAAGGAAACAACGATTTAAATAAATTTAATTTAAAGTGTAATATTCGAAAACGATTTATAAGTGGCACATCTGTCAGAGAAAGTTGAGACTGTTATTATAACAATCATTGTAAAAAGTGTTATTTGATAGAACAACAACGGCTGAATTATTTTAGTGTTATAGTTTTTCTTGCTCATGACTAAAAAATCCGGTTACGGTGCGCATTAAATGTATGCACATATTTTAACAGTAGAAAGCTCAAATACATTTGAATAGACTAAAAAGCCCTATGTTTTGTGTGTGGCGATTTTGATGCATATGTGAAATTAGCAGTTAAGCTGATCGATCAATGAATGCCTGCATTGTACATTCAAGAACACCATAAAGAGAGAAGACATTTCATTTGATCGATCATTATCTTCCGTTTGTAAAATCTTCGTGGTTCTAAAAATAAAGCAGATGAGGATTTCATTTAATACATTGCCTTATAAAAGTAAGGTACTAGGTATGTGTTTCAATATTTATGTTTGGTATTACGGCAACACTGTCTTCCTTAATCAAGCTGGTAATCCTGACAAAGTTAGCTTCCAGAAACATCCAGTCTACATGTCAGATTTTAGGTTTAGGGAAGGGATTTTTCGGGTAGGTTTCGAACTTTACTGGTAAACATCATAGCTTGAGCCCCAAAATGAGTGATGCGAGTTGTAGCGGCGTTAAAACCACAAGGGCAAAAGTGGGTCACTGGCTAGAGTAACGATTTTCTGGACGGGAACGGGATTAATGATCAAACTTGGGACACGAAAACCAAATAGCGTGCTCCATCCCGATGGAGCCCTCCAGCCATTAGAAGACCCCTACCCCTATAGCAAGTTCTACGAGTTTGTCGTAAAACCGTTAGTTCACAGCAGCAGCAGCATGGTGACCGCTCATTATCGGGCGGCAGGCGCACACGACACTGCTAGTGCCTCATCTCCACTTCCAATATATTCTTTCACGCCGGAATGAATCCTGTGACATGTGGGGATGACGTCCCAATGCTGCGCATCGAACTTACTCCATAAAACAGTACGAGACTCCCGATTTTATAATGCCAATATCTGATTCTAAACACTGGCGTTGGTAGCTGCAAATACTGGCGCTACTGAGAAATGAGAGTACATAGGGCATTAACGCATGGATTAAGAGTGGTCAGAACTGAGCAGTTGGACAGAAGAGCTATTCAGTTTAAATACCACTACTTTGTTTAGATTATATGCTTTATCAGAGTTCTAAATATATGAAAATTATTTATATTGCAACCGAAACTTATACTCTTGTCATACCCACAGCAGTCAACCATGCATGTGTCTGGTTAAGGGACCAAATGTATTAATTCTACCTTGCATGTGCATATTCTATGCATGTATTTGAGGCACTCCATAACAAAATGAACATTCCTAGCATAAGCGCTAGACAAGAAGAAAACATGTATCAACCCAGTACAAAAACTTCTTTTATTGTGCCAGAGTGGGTGATGAACGAGTCATAATTTAGGCAACTCTCTGTGTCTCCACGGAGAATACTCTTTCCTACCTGTCGGCAGTGCAGTGCATCCATGCCATGAAACTGAAAATACATCTAAACTTGAGGAGCAAAGGGAGCGAAAGGAGAGAAATGTGGCAGGAGAGAAATGTGGCAGGAGAGAAACCACCCAAACATTCACCTAGCTATTAGAAAATATTACGAAAAACCAAGATCAGAGTGGAAGATTAACACAAGTCCTCTCAAATGTAAGCCTTACCATGGAGCTGTTTAATGCATCTTCTGTACTCATCTCTGCATACCAGACTTATCCTTAATAAACAAACAAAAGAGTTTATTAGAGGTGCACCAAAGGAAAATGGAAATAAAAATCCCGTGAATTTCGCTACAGGACAGTTTCAAACAAAAGACTAAGAAATCACGTCCTCCAAGAATGTAGCACCGCAAGCTGCAAGAATCAAATGGATATGTAGCAAAGCTTCACCACGACACATGGACTCAGTCGACTACCATGAGGTACGCGTGCATTGGAAGTAGAAACCGAGGAAAACAAGATGGACAGACGACTTCAGACAGCTAGTGGGGTCAGAGTGATCCAGTACTGTTTGGAAAGATTATGAAATACAAATAATAAGAAGTGATAGTCTATGAACACAAAAAGTAGATCTAAATTGAGTCAATTTTAAGAATTAATAGTGGAAGTCTAACTGGAATCCAGGAACTAATATTTACAGTACCAATGCCCACGTGAAATAGCTCATCGCGCGAGTGGCCCTATTGCAGTAAGTCTTTGCCTTTTACGGGACACTTCATGCTTTATTCATAGGTACTGATAAAAATGTTTTGAAAGTAAAATACAAAAATTATGATGAGAGATACATAAACAGCTCTTGAAAATAGAAACGTAAATGTTATTTAGATAGAGCAAAGCTTGTAGGTGCATCGTGAGTTTTGTAACTGCAGGGAAGTAGTTATACGTTTAGATGTTTTCTCTTACTGTTCGTACATTTCACATGCTTGTATTCAGTTAAGTACATCCTATTTAGTTATTTCAAAATGCCCCTTGTTTACATACAGTGAAGCTCATTTGTACATATCCCTGATATGCTCTATGTTGACGGATCATAATGGCCAGCGGTGAACTCGCAGAACGCAATATAATCCAATTTAATCTAGAAATTCAAATAAATAACATGAGTGCAGGGGAACACAGCCAGAGGTTGCACAGATGACATTGTTCCATTCAACTGTTTTGAGGTTAGGGTAGTTTGGCACTAATCATTAACTTACTGCACTGCATAGTCTCGCGCAGTACAAGTTTATATTCAGTTTCTGCATCTAGGTCTCATTAAGCTAAATGAGTAGGTACATTTATTTCTTCCCTTCCTATATCTGTATTTTTCTATCCCCCCCCCCCCTCTGTCCTCCTCTTTCACCTTCGCTCATTCTCTCTTTCTCTATGTGCCATACATATCACATGATGGGTTTAAAACTCTAATAACGCAGCGTTCTTTTTTAAGTTTTATTAGAAGTTAAAACATAGGATATTAGACATTGTGGTAATTATAGTCACAAAGATAGAAATTGACATAGCGGGCTCGTAGAATTCCAACTTTATACAATAGTAAAAACTATAATTAAGAAAGGTGATCGAAGCAAATCCGGAAACTACAGATAAACATAAACACGATTACATGGTAATATACAAAAATAATTTTACGCAGATTACGCAATAAAACAGAATCGATAATAAAAGAAAATCAAAGTGGATTTAGAAAAGGAACATTATGTACTTAATAATATTTTGACAATATTTTTAGGAAACTATAATATAATCGTAATTATTTACAGGTAAAAAGAACTTTATGATGGGAAGAGTTTTCTTCGTGTGCTTCATTGGAAGATGCTGAGTTTAAATACTACATTTGTTATTTAATCGACTTTTCTTTCTTTAGTTATGCTGTTCACAGACACATACACCACACTTGCGCACGCACACATTTTTTTTTTTCTAAAAATGCTTTCTTGGATTCAGGAATCTCAAAATTTCCAGTAAAATTCGTCTTATCGAATTTTACGTAATTATTATAGGTACGCAGTAAGAAAGTAACACATATTTAATTGAGTTTTTGGCCATTGTTCCGACAGTTTGTGTGTGTATGGAGTAAGATGGCTTTGCGGTATCACGGAGGTGCCGAGCTCGATTCCCAGTAACAGTCCTCTCACCAAGGAGTTTCATGGTTTACCAGATCGGTGTTGCCATCATTTCCTTCATTATCATCTGTTTCAGGGTTGAAGGACCAGGCAACGGTGTTCGGAGTGTAGCGACTGGACCTTAAAGGAGGACTTTGGCGTCGGGCGAGCTGCTCAGCTAAGTCCCACCTCCGGATGCACTCGGACAAGCACCTTCTCAGGGAATCCCCGGGAGGTCAGGGGTTGGAGCGGCTTCGTATGGGTTCAAATTGGAAGCGTTTTCCATGCTTGCACACGTCGGAACCTGGATGTGGCAGCTCTTCGAATCTCTCCCCTCGTCCCATCCCCCAGGAGTCCCGTTACATATACATGTAGTTTAAGTAGTTTAAGTGCGGTTAGCTCCGTTTGCGGAAGGCAATCCGTAGTAAGAAGCTTTACCTTACACAGAGTGTGCAGACATACAATGGTGGGGTTGAATATTTGACAGGTGGACACGATTGGAACCACAGATTTTCAGCGCTTCATGCTTATGTTATTACCGCTTGAGTCACCATGGCAAGATATCTATATGGGCGTTAAAATCTCTACTCTGTTTCGAATATTCCAGCGAACCCGCAAGAAGATCCCGAATATCGGAGATAACATACTTCAAAGGAAACTTGCACGTTGCAAGTACTCTGTCTGGCCACCAGAAGAAGGTTAGCCGGAGGAATATGATATCTAAACATCTCTCTAATGCTTACGCACATATCACTGTTGCTAACTAGTGTTAGCTAGGTTACCAAATCTAAAATTAAACATAATTAAAATTATTTGTATAAATAATATCTAATAGAAGAAACATTCTTTACCGTATTAGAATAAAAATATCTCATCTTCTAGTTGCTCCTTTACATCTTTACAGTAAATGACGTTTAAGGTGGCATTGGATGTCCACAAGGACTCGTGTACCCTTATATTATGCCAATTCTACGCCCAACGATTTGTGGAACTTCGAACGAGCAGCACGTATTTCGTAAAATCCTAACATCATTTCTGCAATACAGTATATCCAGCTGCCACAGTTGGAGAATTTAAGCTGCTTCTTTGCTTTGACAATGTTCAACTGATTAAAAGGCCTTTCTACTTCCCCATTGAAATGTGGAAGAGATGGAATTGCGATTGCCAAATCTACCTGCAGTTTAAATGGGTCTCATGCCGCCGTTTGCCGTACTGGGTGGCTCAGTTGGTTAGAAGATGACCTACTGATCCAAGGTCGCGGGTTCAAATCCAGCCCACCAATGATTCTTATCTCCTGCGGCACAAATCCCGGCACACCGGAGACGCTGATATAATCTTGACAATTGACAGCGTCGTTAAACAACAAAACAATTTTTAATCTTTGTAACAATCTACTTGTAGTATCTAGAACTTCACTGTGCAGGAAATGTATTGACATTTTGTAACATTTAACTTACGTCACTGATTCTCTATTTCCTTTATTTGAGAAGGCATTCAAGTGGAACCCCCCTGAAGAAAAATAATTTTTACACTGTATTTATTTTATATATAAATATGTTCCTCAGCTAGCAAATGTATCGAGCCAAAAATATGAATCCTCCAGAATTGACTTTAAATGTCGTTTAAAGTCCTCAAAAAAGTTGCCATTCGCTATCTTGGAAATTGAGATTCTGTCGCTATATGACTTCAAGAGACTCTAGATTTAGAGACAAGTCGCCAGAGTTGGCAGCTCTGTCACTTATACGCATTTAATAGTAAACAAAATGACTGCGTAATTGCAGAATGACAGTTCAAGCCACCCTTTACCTCAGACTCAGGACTGCTTCTTCTAGTGGGCAGACAGTACTACTGTAAATCCCAGCGACTTACTTTTCATTATCTCCACATAGAATAAATCTGTAAAGCTTTTTCATTGTACCTTTGTTTAGCTACAAAATCATTTTCACGTGTCAGCGATAGTGGATAACTATGTCCCACTTCTTCGTTTAATATGACACATGTTTATGACTTTTAACCTGACACGTTGAAAGCAATAACGGACGTACTTTTTCTTGTGTTACCACATTGCATTTTCTGCATTTGCAAATGTGTCAGCGTACATGTTACGATGTCGTGTTCACATCAAAAGTGACCCATATGTTCTTGTCACATTAGGCAAACGCGTGGTTTGCGGTACGCCGGAGGATTTGAGGATGATTTTGGTAACGTGTCCCATTCACTCTGAAGACAACCAAAAAAAGACTGAAGTGTTGAGTAATGGTTGAAAACTGCAGCTACTGACAACGTATTTCACGCAATGTGAGTAGAACAGAAACAAAATTCAACGAGCAAGGACACATCAGAGATATAAAAAGTTCCGGAAGACTTCAACGAATCTGATCTTTTTTAAACAACGTGTGGGAAAACGAAACTAAAACAGTTCAAAAAGAAATTGATACCGAAAAAGAACCTTCGGTAAAACGGAAACACGGGCATTTACTTGACTTTTACCTAGCGCAATCCCTATTGCAATATGGGCGATTTAAAACTTACCACTAGTCCAGGGTTGCCAGGTCTACTGATTTTGTAGGAAATCTCCTGCTTTTTTGCAAATCTACTGATCTACTGTTAAAAACTGAACGCACTCCAGAAACACCTGCTTTTTAGGTATTTTCCATTTTTAAACACTATTTTCCTTAACATTTCGCTCTTCCGAAAAAGATTTTCAGGCAAGGTATTTCCCTCGTGTATAGAAAAAAGATTAATATAATCGTCTGTATACATAAACAGTATACCACATCTGTTGTTTCTGCATTGTGAACTATCTTTGTCCGCTACATTAAACCTGAACGTTTGAATTCCACTGAAACAGATAAAGTTGAATACAGGAAAAACTGTGAAAAACATGTACTTGGTGCCAAAGTTCAAATATCTCTAACAAAATCATCCCTGCCTGACAAATATGTACAAGTTTACGATGTGTTGATTAATATGTTGAGTCAGTTCGCGACATACTAAGTCGTTTTTCATTAAGCGATCCTCTTAGAATCTTGGAAGTGTTAGAACCAGCTAAACTCCACACAAGTCACCAAATAGGTCAATTCTACCACTTGCTTCTCGGTTTCCTAATTTAGCAAAAACAGGAGAAATCCAACAAATAGATACAGAATGGAGGCTATTGCGCAATATTGACATTGCATGTGACAGTTACTCTACAGCACAAGCATTTTGGAGCCAATTATTATCATCATCATTATTATTACTATTACTATTATTATTCTTGTTATTGTTATTATTGTCATAAGTATGTATACACTAAGAAAAATTACCGATTAAAATCTGCTGTTTTCTCCTGGTTTTTTCAAATCAAATCTTCTGCTTTTACTTCGGCAGACATGGCAACACTGCACTAGTCAACAGCAAGAGACTTGCTCATATTGTGAGTAAAAGGATACCCCTGGACATACAGTGCTAAAATGTAAAAAAATGGAATGATACAACATAAAATGTGTCAAAAGAATCGGTAAAGATATAATTGCGGAAAATATCATGCAAATGATAGAAAAGGAAGAAAAGTGAGGAATTGTTGAAGATTTTTTCCCCTGCGTAAAAAGAAAATTTCACTACCTTTTCACCATTTTCTTTTTTGTCAGTGGACAGTAATTATTCAATGTAGAAATGGTATTTATATTTATTCAAACATGGGATGGCTGGGAATATATAAAATAAAATATAACAATTCAGTAATTTTTTTTTATTTTTTATTTTTTATTTTTTTTCAAATAGATGTTGGACATATAGAAGTTTTGTATCCTTGCTGATTGCTGCAAACGAAACAGAAATTTTCCAGATAAAAGCTAAAAACAAGTAACATGGCGTTTAGGGCTTAGCAGTGAGCTACATGTGGCTTGTGATGTGCTAAATGTTTGTATGTTTTAATGTTTAACGTCTTTTAATGGGTTAGGTCATGTTGGACGATGAGCGAAATGGGTGAAATGATGCTCAAATGAGTCTGGGGTCTATAGAGTTTAGAGCAAACCAACATTATCTTTCAGAATGAGGGAAAGCCTCCGAAAAAGCCTTATCCTTAGTGATACCTCACTGGAAAAAGTGCTACTCATTCCAAAAAACCGATGTGCTCAAGGAAGATAAGTCATATGACGTACGAGCTTTCGAGTTCTCTTATTAATTGAATTCCTCGTCTGGTTAGGGAAGTAATGAACAAAACTTTAAGTGTACAAAAACATACTTCATGGGTGTGCACTGGAAAGATATTCGGGAGGAAATAGTTTTGTCTTGAAATTTGAATTAATATCAAAAAATCGTCGGAGTGAAAATTTGCTTATGAAGGGCGACAGAAAAATACAGGGCTGTTCTAGAGTATACTGAAAAATAAATATATATTATTCTCATTTTAGAAAGTTTGTGAATTAATGTCTTTCAAAGCGCATCATCCTGTATATCAAATTCTTATTGACAGTGTGATGTTTCTCCATTGCCTGGGAAACCTATATGTTGATGGATACGTCTAAAAGATGATGACCAGCGGTTGATACCGTCATGAGACACGTCCTCCGTTAGCATCACTCTGACAGCTGACACTGTGCCCAAGTTAACTACGTCCTCAGCAGCATTACCTACAGGCGCACCAGGTCATTACTCGTGCACCGTTTGCGGACTACAGCTGTCGGTTGATGATCTTGCAATCAAATGCCTATCGGTTTCATGAAATGTAGACGTGATGTGAGATTTGTCTATGAGAATGAGAAGGCTCATTCTGTGCGAAACGTGGCGTTATGACCCAAAATTGAAGAACGTTCTTCATTAATCTGCAGAGTTGCAATCTTATTGGTAAAGCACCATAAGATACACTTTGTTGGTTCTATAGATCGTCAGATTTTTAAACCATATAAAAGGAGTTGGAATGTAAGTTACTTATCTCTACTACGTATAGCAAAGTAGAGGAAGTATTGCATTTCATCCAAAAATTCGATGTCGAAATTTCATCGGAAGCATGTTTTGTGGTCCCCTGAATAAAAAAAGAATTTTTAGAAAAAGGTCCGCGTTGTGTGTGTGTGTGTGTGTGTGTGTGTGTGTGTGTGCGTGCGTGCGTGCGTGCGTGTGTGTGTGTTTTTTTTTTTGAAAAATTTGATTTTCTTACAAATGGCTCTAACGATTTTTATTAAAATGTCATATGTTTAAGATATTTTATGGTAAATGAAATGAAATCTTAAATTTTCTGGTTATAGCCTATGTAGACCTGTTTACTCTGGATGACTTTAGCATAACCGATAAACAGTAATAGATAGACCAAATTTGACTATAAAAATGTAGATCTTGCTAAAATACACAAATAAATTGTACAAATAATTTTTGTGGAGTAAACCATTTCGGAGATATTCAGAGTTTTGGAGAACTTACACTTCTCTCAAATGGAACAACGTTATTAATTTTTTATGTGTTAACCGTGTAAAGAGAACGGAACCTGAAAGCTTTAAAATATTTCACTATCACTCAAAAGTCTACTGTATTCCCATATTCTCCTTGTGCTTACAAGAAGATAAACAATAAGATAATTTCTGCAAATGTTTATTCATATATATGTTTATTGTTAATATATATTAACACGAAGAAGATACAGGAATAAGAGTTTCTAAGAATGTTTAGTACAAGAGTAGAGAAAGCCATTTGAGTACAACACATCGGATTTCTTGTACACCGTGCGGTATGTTTCAAGGTACGAAAATAACGTAAAGCATGTTCTTTTGTGCTTTATTTTATTCTCGTGCACTAAATACATATTTTTATAAGAAAGTTACTTGCCGAAATAAGAGCACTTTGCACAATTTGTACTAATACGTAGATAGCACGCCAAAGATACCCCATATACAGGGTTAAAAGGCAATTCGAATATTATGTTTCTTGTCATAAAACATTCAAATTATATAAAAAACCTGAACGTCGCGATGAAGTTAATTTGCAAAAATAAGTAATAAAAACAATGGCAAAGCTGCCGAAGTTGCTCTGGAATAGCAGTGCAGGTAACCTAGCTAGTTGGAGGCATTCGCTGCTAATCACTGCACCAATTCTCATCTTACAGATGGTATTGGAACTGTACATGCGCTCACCACATTTGCCATTGTTAGAAACAAACTACTGTTACTATCCTGTTCGGGCCTTGCCATTCAGTAAATAAACTTCGCAAATGTTACTGCGTTTCCTTTCTATGGCTAGATTTGTTAATATTGTTGATCTCACGCAATTGTGTCAGATGACAAGCAATATATGAAGTTCGTATAGGATGAACGTTTATTAAGAACGCTTATGTTATGTCACTATTGCGATGCCGCGCTTCACCCGCTACGAAACGGAATCGCAAATACGAGCTATTTTCGTAAGCAATGGCATGAACAGTTTTTCGTAGTTTGTGGTAAAGGGTTCTTGTTTCGAGAACTCTAGATTACACCTGTAAAAGTAGTCCTAGTTACACCTATACATTTTCGTGCGAGCAAACGTTATTCGTTGTTCTATTGAAAACACAAGGTTAAGTCACAAAATAATAGCTAACTGATTCACATATTATGGTAAGGTGTGTATATTCTCAGTGGACAGTAAATACAGAAAATGCCGCTTTCACTAGTTCATTTGACTACAGTTTATTGACTTCTTTAACGTTGGTAACAAAGAATGGGGTGATTGTGGGAGCAATGTTGGCACCAAAGCAGCTAGCGTCTGCTACTGACTCGGCGCATACGTATTAAGTAAATTTGAACTTAGCTTGTATTAGTTTTTTCAAGTGAATTTATATCTTTCGGACATAATTATTTTCTTGTTTATCTCATATTTGACTTCCTATAGGATGTAATACCGCAACAGATGTCGGAAGTGAGAAAATATTTTTGGGGGACAAACTAAATAAGAGCCAAAGATGTTATATAAAGCTGGTAGTGTTCCTCATTTTTACGGTGGCTTAACTGGGAGAGATGCCACATGAGAAGTCTAAGGCTTCGATGTGAGAAAGGCGGTTTCACTTGTTGTTTTGCCTCCAAGATTCAATATGATACACTAAACGGCTACTGTAATACAGTTGGATCTCTAAATGTGATATAGGCTGATTAGGATAAATTATAGGTACGTCGGTACGTCTATGGCGATAGATCTAGCCGCATCTGAGCAAGTTTCGTGAAAAGCCAATACATAAAATCACCTGTTCTGTTGAGTTGTATGTGAATGGAGGCACAGACAGCATTAAATTAATAGCGATTCTAGAATCAGGTGGTCAAGAGGAAACCGAATGGGGGAAAGAAAAGGAAAGACAGGGAGAGAAGTGTGCGGTGAGGTCGCGGTGAACCAGTGCGCTATATCGACCATCCACAAATCTCAATCACCTCCACACATACACAACGAGGCTGGGCAGTCCATGAATAACATTACTACCTTCCTTCCTTACACACTGGATTTGGCACCAATCCCATAAATGTTGAACAGTTCGGCTCAGCAGGTGGTATCCCTGATGCCCTCATCTCCCAAGTATCTCAAGAGAATTCTTTACCATCAGAAATTCGGCTCTTGAATCTCCTCTAGATAAAAGTGGTTCTATTCCATTTGTTTAACACACATTCTCACCAGTTTTCAGCACTTGTTCTTGATTCAACGAATTCTCTTATCAGTAGGTACATTTTACTTGCTCTAGACTATTAATCGTCCCCATACCTCTGTTGGTTGCCCGGTCTTATCTTCGCGTTAAAGCTAAACATTTCAGGTTGTGAAGCTTGCATTTTGAGAGAGACAGAAGATCGTGGGTTCAACTCCTGTGGTGACCTTCCTGACCCACCATGGGTTCTTTTCGGAGGGTTCTCGGATCGTTAGGATGGATAGCTGCATCCCCCGAATTTCATATCTCTGTATTTCACCTCCCCTCTCATTTCGTTTCACTTTTCATCCGTTCAGTTCTAAGTGTCGTCGGGAGTTTTGGTGTACATGGCAGAGACTTCGTTCTCGGTAAATTCTTATCCTCAAAATCGTGGGAGGCCTCTGGGTCCCAGATCCCCCAGGGGATGTGTAAGCCCGCACGGGATTGGATCTGGTTGAACGAGCCGCCACCGCGGACCTTCAATCTGTAGTTTTATGAACACTGCCCTCTGCTGTCGTCTCTCCTCAGGACCGGCCTCCCTTAGTATCCTCTCACGTCACTCCTCCCTCCCGGGGTGCCTGGACAGGGGCATAGACATAAAGGATCTTCCATAGATAGAGCTACTAAGTCATACGTCATAAAAGGGAAAAGGAAATAATATAGTACCTCAAAATGTATGGAAGAGCTAAACACATGGTTGAAGCGTTAAGGCCTAGCTGCAGATTTGTTGTGTATTTAGCAGCTGAATTGATTAATATGCATCACAGAAAGGGAATCACTGGAGAACTGTATGATCAATGTAAATTATAAGCTTTCTTGTTCCTTTGAGAGCAGATATATCCAAGGGCTTTAATGAAGTAAACAAGCTCGCCTGACCAATGAGTATAAAAGCCATAGCAGATATTTCACTGAACTCGAACTTCTCCCAGAGGATTCCGCCGAGTATTTCAATTCATGTTTAGCGCTTTATTCTTTGGAGACCTCCGTGTGCGCTCTAATATTCCGGAAAGATAACATTCAGAACTGGTCAGAAAATTAATAACAGCGTGGACTAATGGGCAAGAAATGGGTACAGCGGAGACGATGGGAACAAAGGAAGAGATAAACAATCGGGCTTGCAAAACAAGCAGAACTCCAAGTAAATTGGAGGGAATAATGAAACGAGACGGACTGTTCCAGCTACCGCATAAAAAGCAGGAAAGCTGCAGATTCATTTTAGGGCTGTCCAACATGCTTTGTCCATTTAATCGCTTTTGCATATGAGGCAGATATTTATGTTTAGGCATTCAGGTGAATATTTTTATACTAAGTATTGTTAATTTATTTGTATAAAGGAGGAAAAATACATTTTTTATTACTTATTAACTATAAGATACGCTAAAGAAAATATTTTGTGAATTCTAATGAAATTAATTGTAAATATTAAGCTATGAAAATAAATTTGTTAGCAATAGCAATATGGTGTGCAGGCAACAGAAAGTGATCGCAAACAATTAAATCGCTAAGGAGTGAAAAAAAAGAAAACCTTTCTCAAAATCTTTACAGTATCAATAAAGATAATCTGTGAATAAATGATACAACTATCGTGAACATGATATTTAAGTGATTTGTTTATTTTCAAGTATTATGTTTCAAGTATAAATCACAGAAAATATATTTAATTACCGTTCAGCGCCATTCCCTTGAAGAAAACAGGAATTTTCATCGAACTGCTGAGTCTACACCGAGGCAATCAAGCGAAAAAAGATAAAATGACAATCTGCATTGCACTGAATACAGCAATATTTTTAAGAGTTTCAAAAAACCTGACTATGGTGCATATCATAATCCGTGTTACGGTCCACATTTTATCGGTGTCTTTTGCATTCATAGCATCATTGAAGGAGGTGAAATAGAAGCTTATAAGGACACATCTATTAAAATAATTACTGTTCTACAAAAGCGGTCAGTATTCCTAACCATAGTTTAAATAAGCAGGAAGTGGTAACCTTGAACATAGAAAGAAATACATGTGGAAAAAAAAAAACATACTCTTAATATGTGCAGAATATACGCATATTTCAATAGCTGACTAGAATAACTCTCTACTTCATCTTATCACTATACGGGAAAAGAGTTCCTTTTTGTTTGAAAAGTGAAGTGCACAAATACTTTTGGTTCATAATATTTTGTTGTATGGATAAGCTACTAACAAGCAATTCTTGGAAATAAAGCTTCTAAATGCGTTTTTGTTAGCCTTTCCGTCTTACTAAGTGTTAAGTACTCTATTTGTACACAGTTTCTATACTTCGAACTCAAAAGACGATTCCTCAATGAGAATTTTCGTTCAGATTCAGCAATAAAAATTGCTGAATTTGCTAATGAGCTTGGAAATAACCAAGTTACCACCAAGGCTGGGGTTGGGAGGATGCAAATATCGCCAGACGATGCTGGCAGGAGGATCTGCCCAATATACGGGAACAATAAGTCTGGACGCATGTTTCGGCAACATGCGTGCAGATAGAAAACAGTGCCATCAGAGCAGTGGCGTAGCCTGACTGTGAGACTCGGGTATGTAACCCAACGAATATTATAAAATTCGTTAAAATATGACCCAAATTAAACAAAATTGACCTTCGGAGTTTTCATCTTTTATCATTGTCCGAAAGAAACGTTGGTTAATGCTGTGATTCAAAAGAGAATGTACTTTTCTCTCAGAACTTAATCTGTAGATAAAATAATCAACATTTCCCTCAACATTTATATAACGTAAGGTACAGAGTTGATCTTCTCTGTTAATGTCTGGATCTTCATCTAATATTAATTAAACAAAGAAAGCATCAGAGATTTCTTTCTTAATTCCATATGTCATGACGTCACTCACACTTGAAATAAAGTTATTCTGAAAGTCAGCTTAAGTTGCACGAAATACAGTCGACTTTTCCAAGTGCTCTCTCCGAGAGGCGTCGTGTATTGTTAATTCATTTAAACATTCAATATAATTTCCTCTGTTTGAAGATCCTTCATCCTCATTGTGACCATGAAAGTAGTATGACTACGTGTACTAAAAGATACGAAATTAATTTGTGTAAACATTGTTTAAATATATGTTATATTAGAGCATATATATACAATATGGGTGTCTACATATAATGACCTTTATATAAGTATGTGTGTGGGTGCGAGTGGGGAAGAGGCAGAGAGAGAGAGTTTCTTGTATGTGTAGCAATTATCAAATACGTATTTTTGTAGTGAGCATGTAGGTCTTCAGACCCATGCGACAATTATGTGCGATTTATGTAATATTAAGTATATAATAAATACTACCACCAACAATTGTTCCAAATTGAGTAGCTGAGAAAATTCCTGTGATGTTTTCTCAGTGATTACTCAGGGTCAGGTTCGGCGATTAAAACTTGTTGAAATTGCTAATGAGCTTGGAATTAACATGTATAACTGCTAAAAAAATTGTTTGTGTTTGTCAGTCGTGTAAATGATAATTCTCATGAACTCAAAACAAAAATTGAGGCGACGCAGGTTTGGAAATGTAAATTTGTAAAATATCCTCCACGCATTTCAAATATTCATATATTCACTATTTGGGTTTTTGTAGCGCATATTCAGAGCAATTAATTTTCATGATAATAAAATAAAAATTGGAAGTTCATGGTTATGTAGGCAGCTGAAAGAAATATGCCGCAGTGATGTATAACTATTGATTCACAAAGTCAGGTACAATAATGAACTCAGTCACCCACAACAGAACATTCAAGTGACAAACCAAGCAAAATGCGCTTGATAGTGAAATTGCTGATTACTCTTGCACCTACAGTAAGAGCCCATCAATTTACTTCACATCTAAGGGTTGCCATTTATGAACTTACTACTCATTAAAGATAAATAGAGGCATACGATTTCATTACAGTAAAACGTATATAGTTATTTTCCCGTCATAATGTGACATTAAGAAATTTATCAATAGAACAATGCATCGCAGTTGATTATATGTATTCTACATAGTGGAATGTATTCTAGAATTTGCTTTATTCTATATTATTTCAGGCGAAATCTCTTCAGTGATAATACAAGGTTAAACTCCAGAAAAATAAGACACAGTGAAAAGAAACATAGATAATAAATTGCACATCCAAAACCAAAGATCCCCAGGAGTTTAGAAAATGGCGTCATTTAAATAGCTGCAATGCTTAATTTTATCAACTCAATGATGACGTAATTGATTGAAATACAACAAAAATCTGATGTGTTGCACTCTCACATGATTTTCTACACCCTTGTACGAACTATTCATATAAACGTCTACTTCATGTTAATCAAGATAAACTTTTTCATAAATTGTTTTGTTTCTAATTTTCTTGCAGGTGCAAGAGGAATATGGGAATAAAGTAGGCTTTAAGCAATAGTCAAATATTTTGAAGCTGGGTGCTAAGTGATGACTTTGAAATTCCATTCTCTTTGCGTGGCCAAGTAATAAAAATTGAATAACGTAATAATAATGTGTAAGTATTGCATAATGTGGATAAATAACAATGAATACCTCCGAAATGTGCACTACACAAAAAATTCATTAGACATAAGTTGTATGTTTTAAGGCCTATATTCTTTGTGTAGTAAGATTTTATTTTATCTCTTATGGTTTGCCAGTTATGCAAAAGTCATCCAGACTACTGAGGACTTTTGAGGATCTTTCCAGAAAATTTAACATATAAGTTACATTTATCATAACAACATCTTGAACATATGGTACTTTAATAAAAAAAATCATTGGAGCCATTTTTGAGAAAAACTTTCGAAAAATGTTCTATGTAAGCGATAATATGGAATGGGAGTTCTATTTTGTTGAAAATATCCGTGTCGCGCCCTTGAAAAATGCTAACACGAACTTCGATATTTAATCAATTGAGTTATGCTGATCATAGACGGACACACACACACACACACACACACACACACACACACACACACACACACACACACACACACACACGCACGCACGCACGAACCTTTTTCTAAAAATGTTTTTTTAGATGTAGGGGGTATAAGCATGTATTTGCAGTGATACCTTGATAAAAATTTTATGGTGGAATGCAGTACTTCCCCTACATACTATATATGGAAGAGAAAATAAAAATATGAGTAAGGGGTATGATACATAAATAAATTGTGCTCTGTATTTTATATTGCATGCCGGTTAAGTTGTTTTCACAACAGTAAAGTTCTGCAAAAATAGGAATCCATGAAAAGCAAATACTATACAGTTAATTTTTCTGCTGTAAAACAGACTTCGAAAGAGATTTTAAGGTGCTGTAAAGACTGTAGGGTTAAAAGCTTGTTTGTTTCCTCTTTTAAAGCACTTTCTGAATGTAGCAAACTCATCTAGTATACCTTTTCCTCATGTATGTGTACGAACATATGTAAAGCGGAAAATAACCACTGAAGTGCTTTGTGTTTTTAATTTTAAAGCTAGTGTATTTCGTCACAGCTGGAACGTACAGTATTTTGAAGTGGTAATTAATACAAGCATTGGGCGACTGATGCAAATCGGATTATTATTATCATCGAAAATTGGAATTTCGGGTAAAATTAATGAGATTAACCCTGCACAAAACATGAATCAGGTAAGTTCAAGTCAGCGTTAATTGGAAGCAAAGTTCATTCCAAAAGCAAAGCCTGTTTGTATTAGAAGGTATATGAAAGAGGACTCATCTCATGCCTGGCATAGACTTGTGAGACCAACTTATGTACACAGTTAAAGAAAAGACTCTACACATGGCCATCATAACAGGAAAATTAATAACCAGTATTTTGCCGATAGGAGCGATCCTCTTAATAGCAAGTGTTCAAGATATTTAATAATGCATTCCTAATTATACATGAAATGCTATATCATTCATATTTTATAGTTATGTTTCTATTGAAAAATTTATACAGATAAGCTATGACCACCGCATATGAAGTAGTCACCTCGAATTTCACAAACAGTATCATGTCATCTATGGGTAAATTTAACACTGTTTGAGAACATACCGGCAAGAACAATATTCTAATGAATGTTTCTATTATAAAATAGGAAGTTCTCCAACTGTAATACATTGTGCGGCGACGGCGGCACTGACAAAACAACAAAGGACGGTCGGAACCAAGCTTCCCCACACCACTCATGCCAGCAAACACGTGACAAGAATGAGTGCAGCGCATAAAAAGAATGGTTGCAAGCTTCGTGAATCTTCTAGATGCCGGCGTGTTTGAAGGCTTCCAGAACGATCCGTGTGACGTCATCCCCAGTATAGAAGAACGCAAGACAACAGCAGAGTGAGTCAGGTTTTAATAGTTATAGCTATGAGAATGAGTCAGTCAGTGCGTCAGCGAGTGCAAAACAGCTGTCCGTATTAATTAAAAATTATTTTGTTGTTTAACGACGCTGTCAATTGCCAGGATCACATCAGCGTCGCCGGTGTGCCGGAATTTTGTCCCGCAAGAGTTCTTTTACATGCCAGTAAATCTACTGACATGGAGCTGTCGTTTTTAAGCACACTTAAAAACCATCGTCCTGGGCTACCACTAAGAAGACGCTCAAGTTAAATATATACATAGTTTTACAAATGTATGATTATAAACGAATATGTCGAACATAAAATAATTTACAAGTAAACCAAGAAAAGCCAAACAAAGTTTCATAACGCGACGAAACAGGATGTATGAGTTGTAGAATCTTAAAGACATCAGAAGTAATATTAGATGCTAAACGCTCTACAAGAGAAGATGTAATAATACATTAATATATCGGAGAGAAGATAAGAATGGAAGCAACAGAAGTTATACACAATAAAAACTTGCAAGTAACGTTTAAAGGGAACGTCACATGGCAGGATAGCTCTAGAGATAACATACGCTTCGCTCGGCAGAAAGAATGTGAGAAGACCAAAGTTAAAGCAGAAACAGGCTACGTGATCTGAAAAAACCTAGAACCTTTTAAAGGAAACTTCACCAATTTTAACCTTCACTAAAACGTGTGATTTACGCAGTCTTTGCTCTAACAGCGTTCATTGCTGACTAGGAAAAAGTATTTCTAGTTGAACTGCCAAGTCATCGTCATCATAATGATTATCATCATTATCGTCACCATCATCATCATCACTATCCGGGCCCTAATGACCTAGTTGTCGGTGGGCTCTTAAACCCAACTCACTCACTCACTCACTCACTCACTCACTCACTCACTCACTCACTCACTCACTCACTCACTCACTCACTCACTCACTCACTCACTCATCACTATCACCATCATCTTCACCATCACCATCACCATCACCATCATCTTCATCATCACCATCATCGTCGCCATCACCATCATCTTCACCATCACCATCATCGTCGCCATCCCCATCATCTTCACCATCACCATCATCTTCACCATCACCAACACCATCATCTTCACCATCACCATCATCGTCGCCATCACCATCATCTTCACCATCACCGTCATCGTCACCACACCATCATTGTCACCATCCCCACACCACCACATGCCGCTTCCATTTCTGTATTTTTTACTTTATTACCTACAGTAAATAGAATATTTCACCCATAAATTTGATCCGAGATTTCACAAGAAAAACACGCTTTGAGATACGCTGAATCAAGAAAAAGTATTTAGAAAAAGGTCTGTCTGTGAACAACACGACTTAAAAAGAAAAGTTCGATAAATACCAAACTTAGTGTTTAAGTTCAACGTTTTCGAACTATGGCACACGAAGATTGAAAACAATCCCCATCCAAAACCACTTTTGCATTGAAATTGCTTAAACGATTTTGATTAAATTACCATATATTTAAGATGTTTTCAAGACAAATTACGTGTATATATTAAAGTTTCTTGGTATAGCTTCTGAAGTCTTCTTCATTATGAACAACTTTTGCATAACTGTATAACTGTAAGAGAAAGACTACCTTGGTACACAAAAAATGTAGATCTCATTAAAGCACAACTTTTTTGTCGTATTAACCATTTCTGAGACATATGATATTATTAGTTTGAATTTCAAAATGTTTATATTTTTCTCGAAGGGTAAGTTGCTATTCGTTTTGCTGCTCCTGTTCATGCAAGGAGAATAGAATTTTAAAGTAATCATATGGCAACTAGCTCTCAAAAGAGCTTACTATCGCTTAAGCTTACTGTACTTACCAGAAAATATGTAATAAAACCGTGTCCGTCTCTACTTACATGAAATGTATAGAGGAATAAGCATTTGTAAGAGTAATTTGTCCAAGAGTGAGAACAGAAAATCATGTGAGATAAATATGTCAGATTTATTTTTCAGAAATAGGAAAACAAAAGCTATAATTGCGGCTGGGGATGCATTTTGCTGGCCACATCACCTATCTCCCCATACTGACCGCTGCAGTGCAAAGCGGGCATGAGGTCGGTAGGCACATATATTACATATTATACTTTATTTTAATCTTCATTATACACATTGAATACTGCAACTTAAATGATTATGGCTGACACAAAATTTAATGGCGGTGTACCTAACACAACATTCAATTAAAGGCTTGACGTGTCTTGTGATGTATAATTAAATATGCTGTGAAATCACGCTGTAAAGTTGGTGATATAAATATAATTTGCAGCCACAAAATTTATTTACACAACAGGAACAATAATAGTAGTCGTCATAAGCTATCAGCCGCCATTAAATTTTGTGTGTCATTAAAGGTTTAGTTTGCTCTAGAACTTGATTGCTGAGAGTATATTTACACTGAGAACTCGGTGAAACGTTTTATTTACAGTTCCTTGAAGACCTATTTTTATCTTCTTCTTCGTCTTCTTCACGGTTTAACATGTTCCCAATTCCATATAGCTAGAGTGTTTTGTAAAGCATCGCCATATTTTAGACTTTTACCATTATTAGCCTTAGTAATGTTATATTAATACTTTTTGTTTTGAACATTCTCCAATTCATAGCTTGGTAATTGTTTTCGTCTGGGCATGCATATTATGTAAGAAGTTTATTAGATGCTTAACGTATCCTTATTTAATTAAAATCATTCACACCTTCTGTATATTCACTATATAAAACTTCGTATTATTGTGATTTATTATAATAATAATAATAATAATAATAATAATAATAATAATAATAATAATAATAATAATAATAATAATAATAATAATAATAATAATAATAATAATAATAATAATAATAATAATAATAATAATAATAATAATAATAATAATAATAATAATAATAATAATAATAATAATAATAATAATAATAATAATAATAATAATAATAATAATAATAATAATAATAATAATAATAATAATAATAATAATAATAATAATAATAATAATAATAATAATAATAATAATAATAATAATAATAATAATAATATCGCGGTTATATTTTAAATTCTGTGATCTTTTGTTTGAGAATGAACCAAATGTTGTGCAACTATTTCAGCTCTAGCTACAAGAATGACTGACATTTCTGTGATGTTGAGTTGGACAGCCCTTGCATGGGCCGGGGATTGTGGGGATGAGAGAGGAAGATGGACCACGGAGTAACGCTTTGAGTCGACTGGAAAGCGTATCCAGCAATAATGTGATACGTGCTTCAGACTGTATCCGGGGAATTCAGTGAGCGTGTGTGTGTGTGTATGACGGCCGTGGAAAACAGACACATGAACCGAACTTCTGTTTGTTTCACCCTCTATCCGATATTTCCCTCAACGTTAACAAATAAAGTTTCAGTGTTAAATCAAATGTCAATAAAATATCTTTGGATTCCACTCAACTGCCTTTCAGCAGAGTGAATGTAATAGAACATCCAGTGAAACCACATCCCCTCACGTTCCTCGCCCTGCTATACGTGGTGATGTCATTAACATCACGACCCTCTGTCTACTGTATTCATCGGGCCCAACTCCTTGCTGCACTCTAGTTAGCATGTACTGAAACTTACTAGACTACTAAGAAAAAAAAGAGGTTCTTTATCAGTTCCCTTATTGCTCACCCAGTGAGGTGGCACCGTAGTAACATGTTCAACTCACATTCAGAAAGTCGCGGGTTCCATCCTCATCAACCGCTCACTCTCACTTGGGTTTTTGATGGTTTCCTCTTGTGACAGATAAATTTTGGGATGCTCAGTTTCATATCACGATTTCATTTCCCTTCGTTCCATTTCATAATCATCTTCTAGGTATCCCTTCAGCCTCTGATGTATGGCAGTGTCGGAAAGATGGCGCGGATGCTTGCGCATTCTCAATGCTATTTTCGGTGCTGGGTGGCGTTGTGTGGCCACTGTCTTCTTGAGGGGCACACTTATCGACACCGGACTCGGAGTGTTGGTGGCTGCTCAGCGGCTCCTGGAGCCAGTATAAAAACTCTCAGCACTTGTTAGGGATTTCCGCACGTCTCTGTAGTCTGTTTGCTTGCAACCCTGTGGCCACCTGCCATTCCCTCAGTTCATCTCTTCCTCCTGGGGGTTGTCAGTCGCGATAGGTCTGTGTAGAAGTTGCAGTGTACAAAGTGTCCCTCTCCAAGGTGTCTTCTCCCTTTACCCTTTTCCTTACTGCTGAGATTCATATGCTCAAGACATTGAAGCTAAAGTGCGAATATAATTGTCTACGAATTAGAATTTGGGGATTGTCTAATTGATAGAGTGGAATAAAGCTACAAATATTGAAGTACAAAGTACGTGGAAACAATTTTCTTTCCTCGGTGAAATGAATCTGTGAAAAGCATTTTAGGCGACTGTTGTGGTAGTCATTTAGCCCTTGTCTGTGGAAACCCAACACCATGTTCAAAAATTAAATGGAAAATATTTTGTCCATCATCCTATCTTTGCTGCTTGTAAACTTCTGAGGCCTGGTGACCCGGGGAAATTCCAGGAAAAAGCCCCTGGATCAGAAAGATTAGCCACGCGAAGCGAACCTACGACCTATCGAATAGCGAATCACACTCGGTAAAGTCTGCATGATACTGGGCTTGTCGGGGAAGGCAGCAGTTTCACTGTAGCAATGAAACGGCATTTTTTGCCCTCCAAAATACCTTTCTGTTTCTTCCCCAGCCTTAAATCTTAAAATGTATTAATACTTTAAAAGATTGAGGTGATCTTTGAATGAAATTAGTTCTAAAGCTTTTTCTTTGTGTTATACAGGAATACTTTAAATTCAGTGAAAGATTTCAAGTACTGGGCAGGTACTTGGCGATATTCGAGTCACGACTGCAAGTCCTCAAAACCAAGCTTACGTAAGCAACGACCTGCGACCCCTAGCTGTACTGAATTACGAGAGTGTACAGTAATTACTTTGAAAATCTCTCATGTGACGTCAAAGCGGACGCCGGTCGTCCTAGGGAGCATTTCATTACCTCTGACCTTTTATGGCAATGTTTGTTGTGCTTCTTGCCCAGTTTACATGTTACTACCGACATAGGCCGGTGATTAAATGTTTCGCAAACATTAACCTTCACCAACCAAGAGTCATCGGTTCAAATACTGTCGATGGTGCGTGTCTCGCATGCTTACCATGCTGGGCATCGAGTTAAATCTGAGTGATTTAACTGTTCACAAAGAGGGCTTGGGTGTAACATCATCGGTTAGAACCCTTCCCATTCATTACCTTAATTAAATGCACAGTTCAAATTAATGGTTAATCCTAGGGTTAAAGAAGAATAAAACATGAAAAGAGATGGGCATTTGATATACCTAACATAAAACTGCGAATCACAAGCATAATATACGAATATAATACACAAACACTCGATTAAAAGGTGTTTTTCTTCGTAAAAAGGGTTAAAATTGTGTAACGAATATGAATAACACATATGATACGGAATTAAAAGATCATTACATTTAAATATATAACTCTTGTGAACCACATAACGCTATAATGAGCTCATACAAAGTTCCTTTTACTAAATAATTAGCCAATAAGCGCTTCTCTCTAACCAGAGAACTAATAATTAATTTTGAATAAACTAGCTTCCAATATTTCATAATATTCACAACTCAATCTGCTCTATGTTCGTTGTTTCCCCGTGCCAATTTGTTTCTATACCATCCCCGGCCTTACTTTAGGATGCAATGTAAACAAAGTGGAAAATTGTGTTCCTCCGCGAGCGCCTATGATTGGCAGAAATATGGTGCGACTTAACACGTGCCGTATGTGAACTGCCATTCTGAGCTCGTAGCTTCTGCTTTTTGAACTGTGTTGCATAGGAGCGCCACAGACATCTAGCGGCTTTTACTAACAGCCATAGTAAGAAGTGAAGCAGCCAATATTTCTATTCTTATGTACAATAAAGAACATCACAATCATGGTGTTAGGTTATATTTATAATACTTTTTAAATAGGCTTAAAACAACACCACTTCGTAACGGTTTTCCTTGCCGATGCTTTACGTACTTCACGACAGGCGCCATTTTGAACAAATTATAAGTTCCGTTTCTTCACTTCCTGCTATGACTGCGTGCACATGCACTTAGTACCGTAATTAAACGTGTTAATAATAATAATAATAATAATAATAATAATAATAATAATAATAATAATAATAATAATAATAACAATAACAATAATAATAATAATAATAATAATAATAATAATAATAATAATAATAATAATAATAATAATAATAATAATAATAATAATAATAATAATAATAATAATAATAATAATAATAATAATAATAATAATAATAATAATAATAATAATAATAATAATAATAATAATAATAATAATAATAATAATAATAATAATAATAATAATAATAATAATAATAATAATAATAATAATAATGAATTTGCATATTAATGTATTGCATATTAATGTATTGCATTTAGTCTTACTTGCAGCTTTTCAAACTATTTTGCAGTTATTGTAGTTATTTTAAATTTGACGCTATTTCGCGTGTCAGTTTTCGCTACAATTAATTGTTCTTCCACACAATATCCGTGTGTAGCACAAGGTTGGTAAAGTTAGAATGAGACTGAAAAATTCAATACCACAGCCGTGATTTGAACAGTAATTTCCCTCTTAACTACTCCAGCTCTCACTGTCTCTGCCTCTCTCACTACTCTCCCTTTCATTGCCTGTGCCTCTGTCACTTCTCTCCCTTCCTTTTATTGTGTCTGCTTCTTTTACTTCTCTTCCTTCCTCTCGTCTATGACTGCTCTCTCCTTTTCCTCTTTTCCGTCCCTTTGCTGTCTCTGACTATCTCCCTTTCCTTTCTTCCTCATCTCACTGTCTCTATCCCTCTCTCCTCTCCTCCTTCGTCTCGTCTCTGACTATCCCTGTCTTGTCTTCTCTGCTCTTCTTTCTGTCTCCATCTCTCTAATCTGTCTCTCTATCTCCCTCTTTCTCTCTCCTGTGCTGAGAGTTGGCACCACCAACGGCAAGTCGTGGTACGCTGCTCAAGAGCCGGTACTTACTTATTTTAATCAGGAAAAATTTGCCTGGTGCCGGTACAGAGGGGCCCGGCTTACAGGCTAAAAATTTACATTAATTACAATTTATAATATTTACATGGGTACTCTTGTTTGCGTTTTCTTATCAAAAAACCCATACGGTGAGCAGCTTTAGCTCATCGAGAACAGTTTTTGGGCGTATTCTGAGTCCTTCGAATGTCCGTTTTTGATATATTTTTTTATTTATATACACGGATACATACTCCTGGGCATACCACGTGCAGGAGGACAATGTGCGAGTACGTCGCCAATGACACAGCTACACCCTACGGCAAGGGCAACAAATATCCTTTGGTTGCCGTTGATTACCTCACCGAGTGGCCGGAGGTACACAAACCTTCCTGTCAGGGTCTTCGACTACCTCGCTCTCCCCTCGCTTCCTGTTATTGTCTCTGGTTACTTCACCTTTCCCTTTCTTTCCCTTTCTTGTCTTTCCCTTGAAATGTTTTAAAACGGGTGCCAAAGTTGAGTTTTCTGAGATGTTAATCAGAGTTAAAATACAATCTATTCCGTAGGCTTCTTATACACTTTTTGTGCCATATCGTTTCACAGAGATGACATTATAGGTGTGGCAAACTAACTGGCTTAGCAGCGAAACTGTGTATTACGATTGTAAGTACATATTAGGATTTTGCAAATAAAATCATTTGCAAAGATCTTGAAAACTTTTACTATGTAGTATTCTTCACAAAAGTCAGCAAGTATGAGGTATTTTTATTTTTGAGTCTAAATAGGATTTTTTCCTATGAGGAAAATAATGTTTTCTTAGCAAGCCCTACGTATCTGACATACCTTTGTAATACACATGGGGAATACATTCTGCACACACCGAGAAACTACTCCACTCGATTATGTTTATATCGAACCGAATAACAACAAAGGATAGTGTTAGTGTTATAAAATTCACAGAGGGACACCTCAGACACTTAGATCTACATCGATCATCACGGCTACCCCCTACAGGAGGAAGGGAAGGAACCACAGGTGCTACTGGCCGCAAGCCACAAAGACGCACAGAAGTCCTTAACAATTCCAACAATTCCGCCCCACTACTGAAGACAGACGATAAGCAATCGATCGACCAAACCGCCCTCTAACTCTTTCCTTTAAATAATTATCGCTTCATCTGTTCAACACCAACACACTCCACAAAACTAGAATCACCCTGAAACGTGAGAAGGAAACGGTATGAAAGAGAAATGATGGAAAAGAAATCGTGGTAAATGAGAAACCACTCCGGGGAAAACCACGAAAATCCCAAGGTCAGAGTGAGTGGTCAACGGGAATAGAACCGGGACCTCCCGAATGTGATCCTAACGGGCTCGCTCCGTCTAGCAAAGGGAAATATATTTAACTTAGTAGATTTTACTTCAGCAAGGTGCACCACCTGAACCGCGTCCTTCTGCCCCGCAGTGTGGTCAAACAAAGTGTAACTCAGAAGACAGACAGACTAGATACACTTACTCTAGTAAACTATATCACCGATAGATAGTTACCTATGTGTGAATTTAGAACATTGTTTTACGCCTTTGCTTTTCATAAATGCCTTATACGTAACGGATGGGAACTTGCCAAATGTTTTCTACGTGTTTGGTTTCTGTTGCACGTTTGCTCTGCGATAATTACAGGTTCATTACACAACATGTCCATACAGCTCTAACGGAAGCAAAACTTCTCAATTTACAGTGATACGAACATTGGTAACACAATTACACAAAATATTCTTAGCAAATGTCCATTTGCCCCAAGGTCCCTTTGCCCCACCCTTACCCTATTTGCACTAAGTCTCTTATTAATCGTATCCACCAGAGTACTCTTTATAATTCCTTTTAATTCATGGAATTTAAATTTAAAGGTCGAGTGTTATAAAATATTTAGGTGTATTTAAGAAAGGTACCTCTTACTTCAGACGAAATATCTTTACTAGTACATTCATTATGGGACACTAAATTTCACAGACAGGTGTGGAATGCATAGGCTGTGTTTCTAAATTTATTCCTTCTGCCTATTTTAGGTCTCTTTCAAAGTAAACAGTAGAATCTAATATCGTTTCAGTATTATATTGTATCCTATTCATGTGTGCTTTCCTGTTAGTCATTTATGGAAATACAATGGGCTTCATGTACTTGCCATCTTCTTTGTTGCTTTTGGGCTATTCCTGATATACCTACGTTATCATTTATGCACAATCTAAAATTCTCATAAGCCTTTTCGTTACAGTTAATCATGCATCTACACATGATTCTGTATAAGCAGGAACTGAGAAAATGTTTTTTCGAAATCTATCTCCCTCTGACCGGAAGCTCGTGGTTTAAGGGGTGCTTTATTATGTACTCCTGTGAACTATCTTGCTCAAAGAGAACACGGTAGTAATGTAAACTGCAGCATGAGAAGGGACGAAGAACGTGAGCTCCCAGAGGGCAGGAGTATCAACTTAGCAACAATATACACCGTTACTGATGATTGCAGCTTCTCCCAGCGGAAGGTTACCCTCCCTGTATTTACACACAGTCCACTCGTGGTCCAAATAGTTTTGTTTTCCTTTCCGATACCGGTCTGGGTTTTTGTTTGGATTTCGCCATTTCCCATCTTTTCCTCCAGAGACCGGAAGGGAAGGGGGTTTATACTCAGGAAAACCTGGTTTTGATGTGAAGGCATTAAGCTTTAAGCAACGAAAAATTCACAGGTAGCCACAAGAAAAATACCTCAGCCCTACGTGACTTCATTCGAAGTTTACATAACGAGGCATGTAGGAAACTGGGGACTTTGAGTATGGACCAGAGGAAATACCCAACATTTGCCTTTGGGGATAAAAAACTGCAAGTAAATAAATTGAAGATATCACAGGCGAGATTACACCCATAAAATATAAAACTCAAGAAACATAACCTATTTTCAAATCTGAAATTAAATTTATAAACCCCTACCCTTATAAAAGAATGTTGTAATTATATTTCTCCCAACATTTTTTTTACTTAAGCTGTATTATACGTTCATATAATAAAAGACGTAGTATATTTTATAAAATTGATTCATTTTTCCCACACAGTCCCCTTAAATAAGTTTAATTCAAGGATTAAAGTCCATAAATCTCAATTCATTACATTTTCAAAATAATTTACATGAAAAGTTAATTTTTCGTAACTATGGGGTCATAAGGCCTAAGTTTCTTTAAAATGGGTGGGTGCTGTGCTGTATACAAATTTATGCTTAAATATAAAGTTTATTGAGTGTTAGGATTCTCAAAAAGGCGCACTTCAACAAAACCCTGTTTTCCATACCGCAAAATTCGTTATTTAAAAGCATCTTTGACTAGTTGTTTGAACTAGAATGTTGTAATCGTACCTTTGATGCTCCCTTTAATATAAGTTTATTTGAATGAGTTTATTAAATATTTTTATATTTAAAAATTACTCTCAAAAATAGTTCCAGATAATTTTTTTTGAATTTGTGACCTTAAATTCATTTTGGGAAGGCAGATCAAGAACACATGTTTCAGTAATATTTGCAGTAATTGCACATGACATATTTGGTACACATGCATCATCTTCGAAAAGAAAAACCCGATGTATTGATGTTTTAGGACTATTAATTGGCTTTCTTGTAAAACTGTTGCATTTATTCATCAGTTTATAAAGTGGGTTTCAAAAGCCACGCGTATATTCTGCTACAGCTAAATGGAAATAATTTTCATAAAACGCCCGACACGTCTGATGTACCTATGATTGGTGGGTTAGCAGAGTCGTTATGATCGTTATGATTATATATATATATATATATATATATATATATATATAATAAAAAGGAAGGCGTAATGTTAACTCTTCTCGTAAAAGTAACAACAGGTAATGTCGCCAAAGAATCGAACCCAGGAAATGAAGAGGCAGAATGCTAGAGAACTTGTGAAAAGCCAAAGTCTCGTTTACTCTTGGACCGCCTCGGATGAACGGAAATTGGATTTCTGGGTTCTATTGTGCCGGCCGGCATTCATATTGCTCGAGCTAGAACTTCTACCAACATCTTGTTCGTATAGCAGACGTATTGGTATTAAGGCTCTCTCGCACGGACGGACTACATCAGTTCCTAGGAGATGACATTTAACATGCCCGCCATAACCGGCAGCATTTCGACCTTTCTGCTGTATACGGCACCCTTTTTAATTACTTTTTAACATTACGAATGTCCTCGTACATATTTTGTGGAACATTAATACGTTTCACGTTCACATTTCGTGAACCACGTGTATCTGCTCACAGAAGACTGTTATTAAATTGTAGAACACCATATTATGAAAAATAAAAGCATCAGTTAACTTGATAGAACATTTACCAAAACGGGTTAGAAGTCTTCTTTTGTGCTCTAACTTAATCGCTCGTAACTCGCTCTTTACTGTCTCCTAAATGACTTAGTTATTTATGCGTACTTTTATAATCCGCTGTTGCTAGGGTCACAAAACCTTCCAGAATACAAATGGCGAGCTTTGTTAAAGAGTAGCCAGTCAAAGTCCCTTCCAATGCTTGGCCGACTGTACTATATGGGCTTACTTTCTCAAATCTTCTGCGCTATGTCTACTAAGGCTTGGCTGAGTCTACTACTGGGTCATCTGCGGTCACCTTGTACACGATGCTTTGATCTGATATAATAATGTTTGACAAATCCTGTTCTACCCAGAATCCCTATACTTGGGACACTGTACAGTTTGTAATGTTGATTGCATTTCTTTTGTCATGTTTAAATATTCACAAAACTCCCCAGTACACAAGTTCGGCTACCCAAAGAGATCTTACTCAGGAGAATAAAATATTGTAATGCCTACCGACAGCGACCACAGAGGCAGCGGCAAAATAACAAAGGACGGGCGGAGCCAAGCTACCTGCTCCACTCAAGCGAGCAAACACGTGACAACTATCAGAGCGGCAGAAGCAAAAACCACTTTTCTAGCGACTGGTGCCTCTCGAGACTTCTAGGTACGTCATTTGCGGTGCGCGTGTGTGCATGGAGTCGAGAAAGGTCGGTGTGATGTCATCCCCCATATATAAGGACACGAGGCGACGGACAGTTCTTCCAGATTTCGAGAATTACTGACAGGCACGAGTCGGTCAGTGCGGTGCGTTGGAAGATCAGCGAGCGTCGAAGACTTGTATTGAGAGACAGTGAAATGAAGAAGGACACTGAAAGTGCAGAGCAAGGCTTAGGGAAGAACAATTTGAGCTTTGATAGCACGGACTGTGAACTGTGTTAACGACGAGAAGAACTGTGTATTTGTATTTGTATATTTGTAGTAAACGTTTTACAAAGCAATAAAGCATCAATACTATTTGCTTTGTTGACGTTTCTTTCTTCTTTATTACGATTCATGTTTGCCGTTTCTGGTTAAACATAACCTAGGAATCTTCGGCTACACCATTAGGTATTCTGCAGAAATACTAACCTAGTATTATCATATGCAAGGGTTTTAGGACCATCTCCGTAGCGCAGTGGTAGCATGCCTGCCCGTCGACAACTGGGTCATTAGGGCCCACACTGGTTCGATCCCCGGTACCAGCGTGGAGGTCTGATATGCGGTGCACACAGCCTCGTTATGTCCCTAAGGGGCCAATTGAGGAGCTACCTGATAAAGAAGTAGCGACCCCGAAGCCGCTAAGGCCGCATAACCAGCCGGGAGGGCTCGAGGCACTACGTGCCACCCTCTAGTTCTGCACCCCACTCATGACGCCTGTAGTCAGAAGAGGTGGAGATGCAGCAGCCGGGCGGTAATTCCTGGCTCGCGAAGGGCTGTTGTGCTAGAGTTTATTGTTACTAAGGGTTTTGGAGCTGAAATTTATACGCTCCCCTCCGTGCCGTAGCTGCTGTTATCAAGCAGCTTAGCGCAGGACAGAGTTGGACCGCGTTTGACAAGTGCGTCTCTTCGAGTGTTTTAGATGCAAGACATAATAGGTACAGAATGTACCATTCTGAGAAAATGTTAATACCGAATTGGGCGAAACGTTTTCATTCCAAAATAAATGTACAGGTAAAATCGTTTCAACTTCTTCTGATCTTTTTAAAAACGTATTACAAAGCGCGGACCTGATTAAATGCCTTAAACATTTCTTATCCTCTTGTCCTCATTCTAATGGTTTCTACTTTTTTTGTAGTTTAACGCCCACTCTTACTACATACGGCACCGCAGGCGGTGACACCGACACATGGAATGAAGATGGAGCACCACTGGAATGAGATGGCGGAGGAAACCGGAGAATCCGGAGAAAAAGCCGTCCCAGTGCCGCTTCATACACCACGAATCCCACATGCGGTTGCCTGGGATCGAACTCGGGCCGCTTTGGTGGGAAGTGATGTTCTAACCACTCGGCTATGGCGCGGTCGTTAATCTTTTCTACTTCAACTATATTTTAGTATAGCTCCTATAAACCATTTATGCAAAATCTCATTTCTGCTTTTACTTTGTCATTTAACTAAGAGTTTGCATAATTAGTTTCATTGTACAGTTCGTTGCAAGTAAAAAGGGGATGTAGGGCACCGAATCGACAGTCAAATATTTGAAAGGGGTTGTTGAGAAACAGGTAAATGACGACAGCACTTTAAAAATTAACAAATTATTGTAAGTTCAGATCAACGGTATCGAATATTAGTGAAATAGATGATTCCATACCAGACTATTTGAAACAAATTGTATTCTTTGAAAGGATTTATATTTTTGTGTAATTAATGTTTTTCTATCTCTTGGTCTGTAATACAAAATTAAAGACTCCTTCCGAATGAAGGGGACTGCATAGGCTATTTAAAAAAAAAAAAAAAAACTCAAGATATACATCTTATTTGTCATGCGAATAACTTGAAAATATGGTATTTTAATAAAAAATGTTAGAGCTATTTTTGAGGAAATCAACAGTTCGGTGGTATGGGGATAGCGTGTCTGTCTCATAGCCAGGAAGGCCGGGGTTCGAATCTCGGTTAGGGCGAGTTACTTGAATATTTTTTCCGGGGTTTCCCTTATAGCGACAAATGAATGTCGGAATGGTTCATATGAGCAACATTACACGCATTTTATTCATGTCTGATATGACCTAACCGTTAAAGGATGTTAAACTAAAAAAGTTCGAAAAACCCACCACGGGAAAGGTGCTTTATAGTGGAGGACTTTCTTGAAGAAGGAAGATGTGCAAGATAAATGTATGTTTGGTATTTATCAGATGTTTGGTTTTCGGGTTATGCTATTCACACACACACACACACACACACACACACACACACACACACACACACACACACACACACACAAAAACAACAACAATATTTTTGTAAAATGCTTCTTTTTTAACCCAGATGGCCTCAAAACACACATTTCTGGTGATGTCACCATATCAAATTTTTGGGTAGTAACGGTGTAGAGGACAAAACGTTACGCGTATATTTTATTCAGTATACCCTGGAAAATCACCATTTAAGCTATTTCAAATGGTTTAAATGTTGTAGGAACCTAAATAAATAATTCCTTTAAAGCTGCTATTTTGCTATACATCCCTTTCAACTGAATTAGTCAGATCCTTCTGTTGTGTAACATAACAGTGTTTAATAAAATAAATTCTTGCTGTTTCACAAGTAATGCTTCCCTTGAAGGAAGAGTTTTGTATGGTGACAGTTGAACACAACGGGCCTCGTGTCGCTAGCTAAGGCTAACACAAAAATAACAGAATTACCCACGTGGAGCGCTCAAGCAGGTGTGTCAAACAACAAGGGAGGGGATGTCTGCCTGGGTAATCTCCCAAAGTGCACTGGCGGGGCGAGGCTCGCAAAGTTGTAGACACAGCTGCTGCCATCTCCCGTTAATGTTGTAATGTTGGTGTTACTGGTTTCCAGGCACGATGCCCTTCCTCACGGCGAGTTCCTGGCCACATCCGTCCCTGACACTAGTTCACATATTCGCTATAACCGTTCTTAAGTTTACAAACGGAAGTGTGTTGCAATTATTTCATTGTCAGCAAACATGGGTTTTGAAAATATCAAGTTACACGAATATATCCAGAAGCAAAGATAAAAGTGAAAAATAGTTGGTTCCGTAGCTCAGTAGAGCAGTATTCCACCCTCAATATTCGATACAACAACTATTTCACCGGATATATGTCTTGACACTCCCTGAATCCCGCCCCCCCCCCCCACACAAAGAAAACCATTTTAGGAAAATGTGAGTGTCTCATAACTCAAAAACGAAAAGTCGGTTAAATATCGAAGTTGATATTTATGTTTAGCATTTTCCAAGGATGCAACACGAAGTTTTTCAAGATAATTCCCCACAGACTATACATGGAACAAGTTTAAAAAAATGTTGTTTTTCTGAGAAATGGCTCTAAGCACCTGTCATTAAAATCATATATGCACAATGCATTTTTATGGCAACTAAAATGTGCATCTTGAATTTTCTGGGAATGCCCTCTCAGAAGTCTTCATTATGGATGACTATTGCATAAATGACAAACCGTAAGGAATAGACTCACTACACAAATAAGTAGATCTCCTTAGTTCACATAATTTATGTCAAATACATTGTTTGTGGAGTGAACCATTACCGAGGTTAAATTTTGTAATTTTAGCAAGCAGGAATACGTTATCGGCTTTTTATTTCTTAACCATGCAAAAAGAAGGGAATTTCAAAACCATCACAAGGCCACCAGCTCTTAAAAGACTTGACTATCGCTTAAAGCCTACTGTATACCGATATTACCTTTGTATCTACAAGAAAATAACAAGGCATTTTTGTTGCAAATGTTTATCTCGATTAACATAAAGTAAATACAGGAGTAAGAATAGTTTATACAAGAAAGTTTTGTGTTTTAAACTAGCAATATTATCTGCGGTTGAGAGAGCTGAGGAAAACTTAATATATAAAAGAAAAACATCCAGGAAAGAAAGTAAGGAAGAAATAAAAGTTATGCAGGTAGCATGAGTTGATTAAAGTTTGTATAACCAGTTCACAGTACCAGTTATTATGAAGTCAGGTCACGATAATAGTACTTGTACCAAAAAGAAAATTATTCCGTGAAACGCACTTTTCTACTCGCCTGCATGAAGTTGGCTTGCTTTCTTCAGAGTTAAATAAACACAAGGGATAGCGAGGCGAAACCAGCCAATGTCACGGTAGCAACTTCTGCTCGGAAAACTCCTCACGTTGCGACAAAATTACACCAAAATGCTTCATACAATTCGCAACTTCCAAAGTCAGGTAAATGCTCCGCGTCCGATGGAAGATATTCAGAATACGTTTTCCTTATCAACTATGCAGAGTAGCAGGAATCGGATTACGTGTATCTAGAGCAAGTACTCAATGGGCGTGCAGTCAGATTGAGTAGTACTCCCAATACGTCCAGAGCGCAGCACGTCTGCAGCCTTATTTTCTCTACTACGTGTAGTACGTAGGGGAAGTGACCCAAATATTCAATATCGAAATTTTACCGGAAATATATGCTTTGAGGCAGCTTGAATGAAAAAAGGAGAGAGAGAAACTTTTTGTGTGTGTGTGTGTGTGTGTGTGTGTGTGTGTGTGTGTGTGTGTGTGTGTGTGTGTGTGTGTTTTCTGTCTGTGAACAACATAACTCAAAAACGAAAAGTTGGTTAAAAACCAAAGTTGGTGCTCAAGTTTCATATTTTTCAAGAATGTGATACAAAGAGTAGAGGAAATCATGTGAGTGTAACACATCAGATTTTTTAACGTAGTGTGTCATGTTGTAGCATTTTGATATTCTAACAGTGACTAATGGATGAAACTGAAACATTCAAACATTAAAAAGATAATTATAACATTGGTTCCCCAATCAGTGCGGAGGAAAGTGCCAACAATGAAACTGGGAGAACAAAGAGAAAGGACGTGGTAATAGAAAGGCTCTAAAATTATGGTATACGTGCATCAAAATGGAGCATGAGGAAATACTAAAGCAATCTATGACACAACAAAGGGATACAAAAAATGAAACAAGATGATAGGCAAGGGTGGAGCCAAAATGGAAAAAATATATATGGGAGGCGTATGGAGAAAAGGGAAAGGAAACGAAGAAGATTTCTGGAAGAAGGTGAGAACTAGAGTGGAGGGCATAGGTAAACTCATATGGCGTAGGTTGGAGAACAAAATATCACTCTTTAAAGATAAACTATAAGGGAGTGGGATGGGTAGAAATATGTGCACCAATGCAATAAAGGAGAAAGGAAGAGAATAGGTGCAATGTACCTAACGGGCCTAAGAGGAGCAAAAAAGATATATCTGAATTATGCGTTAAAGAAGAAAGTACAGAACATTACATAGAATGTAAAGTGTTAGATAAATGGAGAAAAGAAATGTCAGAAAGGAAATGGGATGTCATTAGTGTCAAACATAGTAGTAAAATCTGATAGGAAACAAGGAAAAGAAGACTAAAAGTGTAGGAGGCTTCCTAGGAACAGCAAAAGAAAATGGAGCAAGAAAGGAAAAAAAGAAAAAGGAGGGGGAAGATTTAATTAGAAGTGTTAGTTATTGTGTCATAAATATTAATAATTTTTAGTTGATAACAAAAGTCAAGAATAACTAGGCTTTTAATAAACGAATTTAATTCGGAGAATTTAAGTTATTGAATAACTTATTATTCAAATATTTTATGTTAAAAAGAGAGGAGCGGAGCTAAGATAATACGGGATAAGAGAAATGTCGAGAAGCCGGAAGGTCTGGGGTCCGGGTAAAACAGTATTGAAACAAGATGATAAAAATCAGCTTAAGAATATTCTCTTGTCCCCCCAAAAAAAAAAAAAAAAAAAAAAACCATATTTGATTGATTTATATTTTGAATTGAAAATTTGGAATCATGGGCGTCGGCAAACCTTTTCTCAGAGGGGCGGGGGGGGGGGGGCAGGCTGAAAGTTTGCAAACAATATTTTATTATGCTATTGCCAAAAGTTATATTTGTTGCAGATAACCCCATTAATTTCTGCTGAATAAAAATTGATCTTTACATCAAAATTAAAACAATAATCTGATATCTACGTAGTGAAGATAATAATGCATACTTATCAAAATGGCACTCCAAATGCCTCTGCTTCTGTATTCTGGTAGTTAGCATGCTATCCTTAAAATGTAGAGGTCACAGGTTTGATTCCCGGCTATGGGGTGGAAGTGTTCCTATAACTAGAATTATTTTCTAAAGAAGAATGAATGTGTGAATTTAATATAATTACCCGAAGTAATTACACCACCCAACTGTAAACGAACGAACATAATTGTTACTGATAAGCAATTTTCTCCAAACGTGGAGAACCGCGATATGGCCCCGAGATGAGACGGCATACATATAATGTGGAGTGGGGGGTGGGGGTGGCATGGAGAACACATAAATACAACTCGTCTATTGTAAAAAACGTGGTAGCTTTATGGATTTACATAACTTGATTAAAAGCTGATATACATCAGTATAGAGTTAGTGCCATTTTTGTAGATCATATTAAAGAACAAGTAGAAATAAAAATAATTCCACATTAAAAATTTACATTTTCAAGGTTATTAGCAGAGGACCATATGTTTTAGTCTTAGAACACAAAAAGGAGATTAAAGCACGGAAATTGTATAAATTACTTTAAGGATTTAATTCATACTTAAATTATAGAAGAAATTAAACGTAGCTCTGGTCTTGTTTACTCGTACATCGGAAACACTTGTTTCAATATTGCAGTATAAGTTTGTTAATTAATTGGGAGAGGACACTATCTGAACTTTGAAATGGATGTAATAGTGTGCGTTGTGAATGGACACCACTGTTACGGAAAAACAAAGTCCTTAAGAGATGGACCGTGAACGGGTGGCTAGGTACTGTGCAGATAAACATACCGTATAGGAGAACCTGTACGACCTGTTCTCGGATGCTGGATGCTGGAATACTGGAGTTTGGCGTTAAAATTGCCCTGGACCACCCTACACGAACATTTTCGGCAGGTTTTCCTCATAACTGACAAACGTCTGGGAAACATAGTTTTGGAACCTTTGCTTTCTAAATTTTTTTTCCTAATTATAATTTCGTTTCACTGCTTATGGCGCCGTTTGATATGGAAGAAGCCACGAATACTTTGGATCTGCACAATAACAAATGTTTCCATTCATAAAACAAGCATACAGTTATTACAGCTACTTAATACTTATTTGGAAAAATGTAGACAAAAAGGCAAAACAAAATATCTTGTGATACTAAGCAATAGAATAGTTATGTTTTGCTTGTTCCCTATATATTTTAAAACTTGTAAATAATACATAGCTGAATTCACAATATGGCAACTACCAAATATTTTATGGAATAATCTTATCATTTTTGCAAGAGATAAATAAAGAATAAGTTGATGAAGCTTGTTAATATTTCTTATAGCTGCAATAAATGCAAACATATTTGTCAATCTTGTCTAAGCATCTGAGAAAAGTTTCATTGTAAACGACTTAAGCATTATTTGAGACTAATATATTCTGTGTCTTCTTAAGAAGAATTCAGTATTTGTTCAATGTAAATGAGGGATAAATCAAAGTGCACCGAGCCTCTTTGTATAAATGTGCAGTATGTTGATTTAAAAATAGTAGCAGAAGAACAATGAAAAGCAAAAACGTCCCCACACCGAAGTAAAACCAAACTAGTTAATGATGAAACCAAATTAAGAAGAAAGAGGAAGTGACTTGGTGAGGAAATGAAAAAGAAACAGACGGACAGAAAGAGTGATTTGTTTGATAAGAAAGCGGAGTTAAAAAAAAAAAAAAAGAAAACTTTTGAGATACTATCAGTAATTGCAAACGTAAGCAATCTTCTTTTATTTCTTTCTTCAGAAGGAAATCCTTTTCTGCCACCAGCTCTTCTTCTACAGAATCTTCTTTGTCCCTAAGATTTCCTTTTCGCTCAGTGAATTAGACGAGACTTTTCTCAGGGGTATCATGGTTTCGAGAAATTCGGACATTGTGGACAAAGCTTAAAACAGGCGATGTTAACGCACACTAAATGATCCACATAAATAATCAACATATGGATCATAATTTTGGAAAATAGCAGATAGTTTTACCTCCAAGGTATAAAATGTACACCTATGATTTTGTGCCTATAGTTCCCCTTTCCATTAGAAAATTAAATTTGTGTATGCATTTTCATATATAATTTCATTTTTCAAGGATCAAGCATTACGTTAAGTGCATGGATAACAGAATCTGCACGTTTTAGTGCGTTAATTACAAGGCTGCTTTCTCTCTCTCTCTCTCTCTCTCTCTCTCTCTCTCTCTCTCTCTCCTGTGCAAGGTTTATGCAATGTTTTGAAAGCCGGAAGCAAAAATTTTATTTAGACTAGTAATAAAACTAAAGGCTCTCTATTTGTTATACAGTCGCACCTATACTATATTCCGCAGTAACTATTTATGTGTACAACTTAAAGTGACGGAAATGGATATAAATTCTTAAGTAGTTTTTACACAGTTTGTATAAATGATAAGAAACATTTCTCTTGCAAATCTCTTTTATAACCTTCCTAAGAACTTAGAAAGAGATATATTTTTTAACATCCACTCTACCATTAGAACGCCCCTCGTACTTTGGGGAAAACAATTACATTTACCAGAGTTATAGTTGTCCATTTTTGAAGGGAAGGGTAAAAAAACTACAAAACTGATCTGTTAGCCGCAATTACTCACCCAGAATTGTGAATCATTTTCGCGCATAGTTTGGTGAAATGGCTCGTTAAATAATTATACGATAGTATATAAGCTTATGGGCCTTCTCCTTAGCGCAGTGGTAGCGCTGCTACTGGTCAAGCGGGAGACCTGGGTTCCATTCCTGGTGGCGACGTGGAGATTTTCTCCTGTTGGGAGACCCGGTTCGGGGTGCACTCAGCCTCGGTAGGTTTCTGAGGGGCCAATTGAAGAGCTATTTGATTGAGAAGTAGCAGCCCCTGCTTGAGAAGACCACGTGACAAGTCGAGAGGGACCGGCGCGCTGATCACGTTCCACCTCTAGTGCTGTACCTCACCGAAATCAATGCCACTGCATCATAAAACTGTAAATTGAACTTTTTTGTTTGTGTAATCCCAACATAGTTTTCACTTACTATTAGATAACTCAACTGAGTCCTTCACTCTAATTTTAAGCAGGATCCAATAGAAATAAAAGACATTTTACTCATGTTGCCCAAAATTTTTAAATCCACATTTTTTAGAAAATAGATTTTTATATAGCAGCAGCAGGCTCAAATGATTTTCTAAGTGTCCTTTAATCTGGCGTGTCATATCGGACGGTGAGTGAGTGAAATGGGTGAAATGATGCTCATATTGAGCCCTAGCTCCTTACAAGGGTTTAAAGTTGACCGACATTAATTTTCTCAGGGTAATGGAAACTTCCGAAGAAACGTTATCCAAATAATTCACTCTAACCGAGATTCAAACTCTGGACCCCTTGAATTTGTGGCAGACACGCTGTGCATAGGCGGGTCAAATGATTTCTTTAGGGAAAGGTTGCTATTTGCATGTTAGATCAAACTTTAAATTTTACAGCAAACTCAATTTTATAAATGAAGATACAGTTATTCTTCATATACAGAATGGTCTTTATATGTTGAGATTATTAATTTTAATTTAAAAAGTGCGAATAAAGACAATAAAAGTCAAATTACATATCTTGTAGTTTGATTTTTGCTTTTTAAAACTGTGTTGCGTACGCTTTTCCTCAAAACTTATTTTATACCGTATAAATAATAGAATTTCATATACACTGACAGACAATTTCAGTATGCTATACAATATGCTTGTATTATTCTTGTGCTATCCTTAGCTGTAAATTAATACTCTTAAAGGCAGTGCTGAGAGTAGAGCTAATAAAATATTCAGTTTTCTTTACAGGAAAATAACTTAGCTATTCGACCACAAACCTCTTAACTGCGGTATATATTAAAAACCATCCTAACTGTTAAACGAATTCAATTACTCTGAAGACAATCCTAAAAAAGGAGTTATCAATAATCTTGCAAACAATGAAGACCGACTTCGCCAAGGAAATCACGTCAAATATAAAATGAGAACTTTGACATACAATAATTTCATATAAACAATAGCTGGCTGTATCTTTGTATCTCGCTTCGACCCATCTCCCAGGGAGAGAAATGAGGTGTAGGGAAAAACCCAGGTCGGCAGATACGGGCACCAAACAAGCCATAGATACGTGCAGAAGTTCCTAACAGTTCCACAGATCACTAACAGGCACCACGTGGGGCATAGGAAGAAGCATTACATAGCGCAAGCATCTGCACCATTTTCTTGCATATGCTCTAACCACCAGCCGAAAAGTAGAGTTGAAAAATGACAAAAGCACGATGTGAAGAAGAGAAAGAAAGGAGTTCGTGGATGAAAGAAGCCACCCCAACATTCGTCTAATGGAAAAAAAAGAGTCAAGGAAAAACGAAATCAGAGTGGTCGGTCGAGAAATCGAACCCACTACCTCCCGAATGCAGGTCGGAGGGAGAGGGAGAGAGTGAGAGAGACGGAAAGAGTCGGAATGAAAGTTCTAAAGTGTGAATTTGAACTGTTGTGAAGAAGTCCAGAGTAAAAGGGGCCAAAGATTTTTTATTTACGAGACGACCTTGCAGCTAATAATGAAACAATAAAAGAAATAAGCTCATGGCCTCATAGCATATGCTGGACACCCCTGATCCTATACTACTTATTGGGTGGAAAGCCTATGTTAAAGGAGGAGGGAGACTGTAATTTTCTCAGTTGCTCCACCTCTCTTTCCTTTTTGCTCGTCCTTCTCTATGAAAGTAAGCATGGATGGAGACGAGAGGCTGAATAAATTACTTTCAGACAGAAAAAAAGAAGAGGAAGAGGAAGAAGAGGTAAATATCGAGTCGTGTCCTCCTCATCGAAAAGCCAAAGACAGACAGACAGTCAGACAGACAGACAGACCTACTGGAAATACTGTCTGTCATCTCCCACCAATGACGTTCCCTTAATTACATTTTTAAAGCTGAAAGAAGGGAAGGAAATATCGGATTTGCCTTCTGCGGGTTGACTGTATTAAGAGTTTCTTCTTGCAGTGAATCTGGACCAGTGCTGCTTTTTTTCTAAATCAGCTCCGGATTTAAGCATTTCCACCTCATCTTGGTGAAAACATTCCAAGTCCATGTAGGTGGAACAATTATTAGAAAAATCTTGTAACACAGACACGGCTTTCATTGGCCTTGAATGTTTTGAGGTCAAATGTTATTTTGTACCACACTTAATGGACACAGACACTGAATTTTCTAACCTTTCTAATTTTAAGGCTATTTATCGAAAATCGACACACTTAAGCCCGGTTGCATATATATCGCTGACTGGAGATCACATTTGATCTGTCACGAAATGAACTGAAATCAGTATAGAATCGCATTGTATAAAAATAATCTAAGATCATGGAGTCTCAGTTCAACTTTGATCTTAGTCTGTATTATAACATTTGTCAACGTCATAAAACAGCTGAAAATCGCTGCATGCGAACAGCACCAATACTTGCTCTGGACGCATTTGAGAGGGCGCACTTCAATAGGAAAACGACATAAAACAAGAAACAAGAGAGATCCTCAAATTTCACATCCGGAGAAAAAGATACTTATTGCTGGACACTGTAATTTAAAATATAAACATATGATGGAAAGAAAAAAAAGGACCAACGTAAATTTAGTTTCTCAGAAACAAACTGCATACAAGAAAGTAGCTGAGGATTTTTATTGGAGGTTATTTATGTATTTACCTTATTAAACACTTTATTTGTATTTTTACCAATTATTAGATCAAAGAATATTTAATCCAACAGATTTTTCTTAAATTTCAAGACTACAATTGCAAATTGATTTCTGTTTATACAAATACGCCTCAAACACAATAACTTTACACTTTACCCTCTGTGAAAAATTTTCTGGGCTAGGTCAAGATCAAGGTTTATACAACTAAAATTCTAAGTTACGCTTGGCTGAAAATCATTATCAGGTGCTTGAACTCAGATTAACTGTTATGCAACCGGACCTTAAGCTGCCTAAGTGAGCAAATAACTGTGAAAAAGCTCAAAGCTCTAACTCAGACCATTACCTATATGTCATAATTAGAGAAAATAATGTAAACTTTCTAAACCTTCTAAAATATTAATCAATTAAAACTAATATTCTTTTTTTTTTTTAAGTTTGGCTTGGCGTTCTTTTACCGGCTAGGTCATATTGAACGATAAATGAAATGGGTGAAATGATGTTGAAATGAGTCCTGAGTCCTCCATACAGTTTAGAGTTACTCGACATTCATCTAGAATCATTCTGGCGCCACCGGTGTGCCGGAATTTTAAACCACAGGTGTTCTATTGCATGCCATAAATCTACTGGAAAGAGACTGCCGCTTTTAAGCACACTTAAAAACCATCGATCCAAGTCATCGGGTTTGACCAGTAGGCCAGCGCCTAACCTAACCAACTGAATCGCCTAGACCAGCTTCACATTTGTCAGCGAAGTGTATTACTGAAATTTGCGTATAGTTTAGTAACGTGAAAATAAATGTAACGCTGTTGAAGTTGATGTTATTAGTAGCACAGAAATAATATTTTGTTTTTATGAACTTTTTGGTGTCAATTTGTTTTTCATTATAATTCAATTTTTTGCTGTGCTATGAGTCAGTGATTAAAGAAATCGTAAATTGCATGCTTGAATCTTTAGACAGTACATTTTGGATTATATACGAAAATTTTCTGACAAATAAGAACAAGAGTGAACCTCAGGGACAACTCAGAAAAATACATAAAGAAAGGTCACAGTGGATTTGAAAGGGAGCACAGGTATCATATAAAACATATCACTGCGCCTTTAAAAATGATGGACGTGGAAAGTGTTTGACCAAAACTATTCAGAGGTGCTCTATACAGAATATTTATATGATATAATTAATTTTTTTTTTATTTTCACCAAAACCACAGTTCCAGTATTCCTTAAAGGATCTATGCAAACGAAGCAATAAAAACAAGACGAAACAAAAGAAAAATGTTTTAATATGTTATTTTGGCTTCAGTGTATGTTAGTTATTTCAGCACAATATAAAACTAACTCCGTGATGTAGGGGTAGCAAGAGGTTCGGAGTTTGCATTTCTGTCAAGCCGAATTACCTAGATAATTCCTCCCCCATAGGGATTTTCCGAAGGTAAAAGCTGGTTGACATAAGCTCTGTAGACGTGAACTCGTTTGAGCCTTTCATCCATTCTATTTATTCACCGTCCCATATAGCCGTCCATTTAAGTACATTAAACTCGCCAAGGAAAACGCCATGGGAAATTACTGAAAGTAAATAAATATGTACTGTCTGACCACCAGAAGAAGGCGGGAGGGGCTGAGGTACGAAAGGGACTTGATTGTTAATCTGCTTAGGCAGTTGCATTGTGTACTATGAACTGTGTGTGAGTGTGTAACAGTGGTGCCAACTTGTCACTAGATCTGAGGTCTTTTTAAGTCATATAGTGACAGAATTTCAAAGACAGCGATTCCTGACTTTTTGACGATTTTAAATTACATTTAGAGAAAATTCCGGAGTATTCAAATTTTTGGCCTAATATGTTTGCTAGCTGAGAAATAATTGAGTTTTAAATATCGAATAACATAAATACACTGTAAAATTATTTTCCTTCTGAAGTAAATGAAATAGGGAAAAAGCGGCGTAACTTAAATGTCACAGAGCGTCAATGTCACAGCGTATGGATTTTTGGATATTATAAGTAGATTGTGGCGGTATCAAACCGTTCAGAGAACAGTAAATTTGGCAATTACAATTCCTTCTCTTTCACCTGCAATGCGGAAGTAGAAACGTGTTTTAATCAATTGACCTTCGTCAAAGCTAAAGAATCACCTTAAATGCTCCAAGTATGACAGCTGGGATGCTGTGTTGCGGAAATGGTGTTAGGGTTCTATGACATGTGTTACTCGTTCGAAATCCTACAAAATGTTGGGTGTAAAATTGATATAATATAAGCGCACACGTGGCCTTGTGAACATACACTGCAATCTTCGTCATTTGCAGTTGGAATATGATATAATTTTCTTCTGATTGCGAAAGTGAATTTTTATTTTAAAATTATTAAATATTATACAATTACAGCATTTATTTTAATTTAGCGACTTTTAAGATTTGATGACTTCTGGCAACACTGTGAATTACTACCGAGCAAACATGCTAGGGATGTTTACGTAACACATTCCTACAGTTCACCTTCTTCTGCGGGGCATCGACATTTAAAATCTGTGATTCCAGTAATGTGGGGAGTATATTTTTTCACTAGAATACGAGATATCGTTTTTCTTGGATGACTCATGACTAAAGATAAAAGTAAAATGAATCATATCATTGTTGATTTCTATTCTTATATTTTTATGGGACTTTTAGGTCTTGCACGTATTGCGGTGACTTAATTTCTGGGACACATTATGTTTGTATATGAATCCAGGTATGAAATATGACAATAAACAAAAATGTTATTTATATCTTCAATCGATTTTATAAGAGAGAATTTTATAATTAGATTCTTCATCCTTATTAAATTCACTCAGACAAAACGTTTCAGTTCTGAGAAATGTTTACTATGAAAGCTATTCATAACCATATTTTCTATTGCATCCGGAATGTCACCATTAATTTACTGGGACATCTCAAAGAAAAGAAAGGAAAATAAAAGTCTGCCAGCTCCGGAAAGAACGCCTGTCCTACCTGCGTCTTCCTACTTCAGGCAAAGGTAATTCTTTTGTGAAATTTCCGGGCACTCGCACAAAAATAGCGATATTGCATTCCTCGCATGAAAAGTCGAGAAATTATATTTCTATTTTTCCTTTGATATTTGCTGTTTCATTTCACCTTCTCCGAGAGAAGAGAAAAATGCCAACGTTAGCTTCACTTGTTTCCATGGATATTGCGCTGGTGGGGCAACTGGGAAATAATATGTTCTTCTTATTTTCGCTGTCAATTCCTTTTACCGTATTTATGTTCACTGCTGTCCCTTACCAGGGAACAAAACGAAACAAGGAAGCATCGTCGTCCTGACAACCGTTGTCATGGTAACGTACCTTAATGAGACCAAGTTGCTCGTCAGTTTTCATCCCCTCCCTTTCCCTTCTTCGTTTCGGTATTGTTATGAGTTTCGTCTGACATTACGTAAGCCTCTTGGATGTCTAGGTCCCCTGACGAGAAGAAAAACGGCCAGGAATGGAAGAGAAAAATTCCTCTCTTGCGTTTTATAACGAAGTCTCCAGATTGTGTTTATACAAAAAAAAATGTATCGCAAATACGAAAGAAGGAATTGGATTCGCCGAGGGCGCATCATAAGCAGTTGCAATTTCAGTTAAGTAGCTGAAGTGCTGGCGTTGTTGGGATATGAAATTGTTTTAGAAAACATTTTTGGTATTTTCGCAGCAGGGATAGTCTTTGCACCAGAAAACTGAACTTGGGAAGTTGTGGGTAAAGAGATGTGCAGATGCTGCAAGTGGCCATACTGCATTGCCATAGGTTAGTGATGTCACAGCAGCTCTTTGCCCTGTGACCCTATCCTAAGTTCAGTCTTAGGTTTGTCCGCGTCAAAACAAACCGATGTGACCAGTGCACCGTGGTACAACACGGTAGCAATGCGTGCAGGGAAGTAGTCCCATCCTAGTAATCTGAGCTTTAGAATGAATTTATCGTTAAATGATGCAATATTCTACACAAGTACCTAAGAGGTTAATTAACGCTGTATACTGATAAACAGAACTACAAGTCCCAACATGCAACTCGTCTGAGTGCCTGATATCCGAGTATTGTTAACAGCAGCAGTTTCTATTTAGGATCATTGCGGACGGCCGCGGAGAATTTGCTCTTGTGTCTTCGTCGACTTATGTAAAACATAAGGCGGGCAAACGATTGATTAGTGGTGAAAAACAATAGTGTTTAACGTGTATTATAAGTTGTGTGAGAAATATCCAACTGTTCCCGTCAAAGAAGTAGCGAAATTAACTTCTGAGTTCACCGGTGTTTCGAGTACCAGTATAAACAGTGCTCGCAAAGAAAAATAATAATTATGACATGCCCATCGTTTATTTTGTTGTGACTATCAATCTTATCGTCTCTAGTTACATGTTAGTCACTCTTTAATTTGATGGAATAAGGGATCCTTTCCTTTCTGTTACGTACCACATGCACTCACTACATGGTTGTGACAGTATTTCTGGCGCGAATGGCGGAAGGATACATTATAAGTGTGCACTGGCCACCTGGGTTCAGTTTCGCGCGGATCAACCTTAGAATGAATTTGTTCTGTGACTGTGATACCCTCATAATTCTCAAATTTTACACATTTTAGTCACAATATAATGTAGTTTTATGAGATATCACTCCATAGGCATTTTAACTTTTGTACCAATAAATACGAGTGTCTACTTTGGTCAAAGTCGATGCAAGGATGCAGGAGTCTATAAGAAAAACACAGACCACACACACACACACACACACACACACACACACACACACACACACACACACACACACACTGGCTGCTGTTTGTGCTGTTTGTATTTAACTTATGTCAAACATTTTATGACTATAGACATTTCCTCAAATGTGTAACAAACTTATTAAGGAAATAATGTAGATAATAAAAGTGACACGCCTTTTCTATTTAGAAAGCCCACTTAGCCATATTTTAGATTTGTTGGCAGTGTTTTCTAAAGGAAGCAAAGTCTTGTGTACACAGCTGTAACTTTTGTGACATGTTTTGGACGCAAGTGTTGAGTAGTTGCCGATCTATATCGTCCTTGTTGCTATGCGACGATAAGGATGCCTTCAATATTCACTCCCAGTTCACCATCCAACCTTTTCCCTTTTCTTACCTTCAACAACGTTGGAAATATTCAATATTTGTAAGGTCATGCGGCTTCCTATAAGGAAAAAAGCTCGATAACTTTGGCAAGGTGTCGAGTTGTTAAAAACATTTCTATCTATACAATATGTAAGCAGATACTTAATGGTGAAAATTACCGAAAGAGAAAAATGTCATCATTGGTTTTCTGTGTAGTCTTATAAATAGGAATTTTTCTTTCCTTTTCTTTTATATATTATTTATAATTTCGGTAACAATACAATATATTTTAAGGACCCTACTGATCCGCTAATTTTCACTTTGAATTCTGCACCACTTCCCTAAAAAATCATAAAACAGAATTTCGGGTGGAGAGATATATTTCAGCTCATCTTTTAAAGGAAAATTTATAGTATAAATCGACATCACTTTTAAATATATTCCAGCGTCTGTATGTCTAAGCAAATGTGAAGTATAAATACATGTGGTTTTTTCCCCCCAGTTTTGCTTTCAGCAGTTTTTTCTGCAAATGATTTTCTGTTATAAATGACTCATTTAATCAGCAACTATTGAAGATAGCCGAATGGAACAAACAACTCAATACTTTTGTTGAATTTTATTTTATTGATCTACTTAAGTGTTAATAAATAGATTGGTTGTGTCATAGAGGGTTAATTTCTTATACATTTGAATACAAAATATTTAACTAAGCCAAGCATATTCGTTAATAAACCATATCGTATATGTATACATCGATTAGTAAAGCTATAAGGCATGCGTTGTACTTATTCAGAAGGAACACTTTCAGCTTTCTCATACAGAGACTGCTATCTATAAAAAGTATAACAAATGGCAATTAGTGATTTGAAAAGCAAGTTCAACACTAAATTAAAAAAAGAATTGTAATAACTTCTTTAAGAGTAATGATATTACAAACTTCTACAGAAAAGTATGATAACATGTTCTTGTTTTAAGACATAGGTAAGATAGTGGAGTTAATTTTAATATAGATGATTTGCAAGATCTTAATTGAATCTTTGAGGGCAAGAACTGCAATAGTGTACCTAATACCGCCTCAGATGAAACTTCTTGTAAAAATTAGTGAAAAATAAACTTTTAGATGTCAAATTGTACGTCTCAAGGTAATAGGGGATGCTAGATTAATAGATTCACTGAGTTTTATACAGTAATTTGCTTTTAAATATTTGCCAATGATATATTAAAATTGTATACCAACATTTGTTTGGAGAAAGATAATTGGACGTATTTCATTTTACATTGCCTCTCAACTTGTTTAATTACTGATCATATCAATATTTACTATACAGGGTTTAGCAAACATTACCTAAATATTTTCATTCAAACAGATCCATACACCTAAAATGAATATCTTAATATTCCCTACAGTATTGTTGATAGCAATGAATTATGTTTTCTATACTAAATGCAGCTAAGAGCTAAAAGCTACCTTAATGTACTGCACAGATAAAGTGTTCCGATTAAATATTTATTTTTAAAAACAAAATAAAGGTAACTAACGTTACAATAAAGAATTTGATACATGCTAGTAAATTTCTACCGGAGTTTTTGTAAGAAAAGTAAAGAAATGGTCAAAGGGCTCAGCATTTATCTCTTCCTTCTTTCAAATAAATAAGCAAAATATTTCATTAACGAGTTCTATAGTGGTGAAAGTGGGTGTTCTCAATTACCAATACAAATATCTGTAGAGCTTAGCAGTCTATATAACATGTATGAAATTAAATATTCATTCAGATTGAGAGTTGCTTATTAAGCTTCATTAGACAACGACAGTAATAGAACAATAATCACAGAAAATAATTTAAATTTTAAAAGATTTAAAAAAGAAAGGGGAGCAAAATGGCTCAGCTGTTTTTAAGCGTTATATAAATCTATAAAAAGCAAACCGCGCAGATGCTCATAGATGTTTAGACTCAGAAGTCTGAGCACTTGTATTTTATTGCGAGGGAGTAGCTGCACGATTTCTAAATCCGCAGCTATTACAATGCCAGTAAAAGTAAGAATAACAGTAACAGTATCCATCTTCTTAGGAGGAATTTCAGCGAATGCAGATGGACATTTGGAGAGCAGTTATGCATAAGCTTTGTGAGAGCTTCTTACAGTAACAGAGGTTTGGTATGAAATATTGCAAGCCATAAAACGTGGAATACAGAATCTCAGTTGTTCTTATGGGTCAAACACGTTTATGAAGTATAATTATATGTTTACTCTAGTGATGGAGAACAAGTTTTAACCTTCAATGTGCCGAAAGTTTCTTTAAAATAAAAGATCCTCCCTAGAGATATAAGCGTGCATGAATGAGAGATATAGAAGACAGAGGAAAGGAGATACAGATAGAGAGAGAGAGAGAGAGAGAGAGAGAGAGAGAGAGAGAGAGAGCAAGGAGAGAGAAGGATATACACAAATCTTAAAATAAGCTACAACACATATAAATAGTTCCTGATATGAAACATAAATATGAATAACAAATGCCTGATGTATGATCGAATGTTCCAAGCTATAGTAGATTTGGCTTAAATCATGATTAGTACTTTTAAGTCTATTTCTGAATGGAATTCTGTAAACAATGGTATTGTATGTGTCACATTACTCAATTTAATGTATTTACCTAACCAATTTGCTCCTATCGGGACCTGGTTTCGAGCTCTAGTACAGGGGTGAGGATTTTCTCTCGCTTGGAAACCTGGTTCGGGGTGCACTCAGCCTCATCAGGCCCTTGAGGGGCTAGAGGAGGAGCTATTTGATTGAAATGTAGCGGCACCCTGATCGAAAATACCGACCGGGGCCCTGACCACGCCCCACCTCCAGTACTGCACCCCACTAATGACACCTGTGATGGGCAGAGGTGGGCAACGCAGCGTTTGGGCAGACGCCTTTGCCCGGAGTTACGTTAGGTTACGTGATAAGTTGTTACTCGGTATCGAATTTGTTACGTATAACTGTAACATAGGTATTGAACGGAACAACTTTAACGTAATCTAACACAATATAAGAGTTTTTTAAGGCCCAATCTTTTTTTACTGTGTTAAGTTTTATTGTCTTGTGATTCATTCAAACTAGTGTGGATTTGGTGTGATCTAATACTGTTATGCAATAACTTGCACTGTTATGTTGTTTTTCTTCCAGTATTGTTTGGTGAACTTTTCTCAGGAAGGAGAAGGGATTTAGGTTTATATTACTGCGGTATATGCGTCAACATTAAACCCATGACTTACTAATTATAACACCTGTTTGTGATGTAAGGTCACGTCAATCTAATACTAAACTGTTAGGCTTATTTATCATCCAATATAGAATTACTTCGACCGCCTCTGTAGTGCAGTTGGTAGCGCACTTGCCTCTGGCGCGGAGGACTCGGGTTCGATTCCCGGTACCAGCATGGGGATTATCCCCCGCTGGGAGGTCTGACAAGGGGTGCACTCAGCCTCGTAAGTCCCAGGGGAACTAATTGAAGAGCTACTTGATGGAGACGCAGGGGCAGGTCGCGAAGGCCGCATATCTGGCCGGGAGGGCTCGGGACGCTGACCACGTCCCACTCTCCAGTACTGCACCACACTCATGACGCCTGTAGTGGGTAGAGGCGGAGGACGCAGCGGCTGGGTGGTAAGTCTTGGCCCTTCATTGGCTGTTGCGCTAACGGTTTATACCATTATTTCACAACATTAACCATTTCTTCTAAGTTACTAACGTCAGTTACAGCAACAACATAATCAACATTACATTTTAATTACCAGCTGTGTTTAGTTGTGGAGTAAAAAGAAGAAGATTGGCGATCAAACTACTTACTGCAAACGCTACTATTTTTTATTGTGAATGGTTGCTTATCACCTTAATGTAACCTTGCACTTAATTGTTATCGTGAATGGCTACAATTCCAGAATATTTATTTTTTCTTCTAAGCTAGCAGGTGTACACAAAACGAATTTAGTAATATGCACGGCTTGTGACCATCTCTTAGTTTCTCATCGCCTTACGGGGTTTCACAAAGCATGAGGAATAATTACTAACCAATGACACCGCTTGACAGTTGCAATAAGGGGAAAGAGGCGCGGCGCTGTAATGATTTGAAGGTAAGGTGGGGGAGGAGAAGGCTAGATAACCTGGCCTCGTAGATAAGCCACGTTTTAATTTTCTTCAGATTTATCTGCAAATTCTTAATGCCTATTATGGAAAAGGTTGCAAATGCTGCTTGAAATAAGCAGCTTTTATTAGGCTAAACGATTCTGTGATGTAAGAAAAGCTTCAACTTTGCCCTTAGAATCACAAACACGCAAATCTTTGTAGTAAACATAATGCAATATTATATTGAACAATATAAAACGTTTAATCCTTCTACAAATCTCCCTATTTATAAGCCGCAATTAAAACTCCTATCGGAATAGCTTTAAACATGCTTATCTACTATGTTATAGCACAGTTTCTTCTTCTGGTTTTCTTTTAATACGTATGCAATAAATCACCTTTTTTAGGTGATATTAAAATTTAATTACATTTCTGTGAATTTGCATACTTCCCGAAATTTGTCGATCTGTGTTATCAGCTTTGCCATAGACCAATGATTTTGCCATGTGTAGTTTCTGATATATACGGCATAGTGTGAATCAAACAACGGTTGAGCTTAATGAGAAACAATTTACTGAGCAACCAGAAAAAAATCAATTCTTTCCTTTCAGGATGACGTATCATTGGTTATAACTATATTTAGCCAGTAGCATGAATAGTGTTGTCATTGGAGAGGGAAAAAGAGGGAAAAAGGGGAGGCTACGAAGGCCTCGTTAAAAAATCATTAAATTGTTAAATTCGTTTTCTGTACCAACAGCGTTTAGCTGTGGTGTAAGAAGACTAACGATCGTCTTCTTTTCTCAGCATCCAGGCATACTAGCACCATTGCATTGCAGTTTAACTAACCAGACGTTTATAAAACGGCACCTGAAGTTAAACTCTTGGTTTGATTTAAATAAACTTCCAATCAAATTACGTTTATAACACTGGACCTAATTAAAACACATTCCTGTGCAGTACTATTCACCGTCACTAGGTGTATGTGATGTTCAATGCCTCATTTGTGTTGTGAAGCTTATCAATGGCGATACAAACGTTCGTCTTGTTCATACAAACAATACGCGGAAGCAATGGTTAGTATGTGCACGCTTGTCGTCTTGATTACATTTAATTTTGACTGGAAAATTAGGAAGTATCAAACTCAGATAGATATCCATTATGCTCATGCAGCGTTCCGTTATATTCGATCTGCAATCACATACTCCTAACCTAAAATGTTTAATTTTCGTGCTGCCTTTCTACTCTACAATTTTCTGCACATTGTGTGTTCCAGCTGTGTGTCGTTGTTACATACATTATATCCACTGAAGTCTAACGACATTTCTTTACTTCATGACACCTTTAGTCATGTTAGCTTACGCTCATCATAGTCCCGATTTAATTATTTTTATGCCTAACTTCTAAGAGCTGAAAATAACATTATCAAGTAGAATAACTTCATATGTAGCTCAGAATCAATGTTATCTTTTCGACAATGACCATCACGGGTTGCCATATGATTGATCGATATATATTCAATGCGTGGCATGTGAATGAATAAATCCACTGGATCAGCTCGTTGAGCAGTTGATAACGTACACTGTGTTGTGACAGAAGGCTTTAGCCTGAGTCCACGAGGCTGTAACCGTACTCTTTAAGTAGGGAACGCGATGGTATTGATCTCCAGGGTGATGTGAGAGAGGATGCAACATGAAGTGGTCAGGGAGTCGAGGAAGAGGGAGGGGTAGATGGGGTTTAGTTGTCGATCTCGTACGTAAACATTGGCAAGAGCAAGGATGGCCAGAAAAACGCTCCAATCACTCCCGCTTACAAAATGCCATTATGCGATGCTGGGAATGGTTCCAAATTGACGTTTTGTTAATTAAGCCTATACAAGTCTCTTATGTTTCCTGTGAAAGCCTATTCAAAGGCATATCTGAAACTGGCACACATCATCGCTTAACATCTTCGAATTTCTTTTTTTTTTTTTTTTTTCCATTTCCTGATTATTCTCCCCTTATGTAGGATTTACACCCCTAGGACGTACAAGTCAGTGCCTAGGGTCAGACGCCTAGGGGAGCACAGGAACCTATGGACCTGCAAGAAGACAGAGTGAGACAGAGTGAAGACCTGCAAGCGGGTGGTCAACCAGTGAGGAAGATCATATGAAATGCAAGCTGATGATTGGAAGGGTGATAGTAGAGTAATTGGTGGAATGGATGGCGGGGGAAACCGGAGAATTCGGAGAAAACCCGTACTGACGCCGTTTTGTCCACCACGAATACCACATGGGGGTCCCTGAGATCGAACCCAGGCCGTCTAGTTGCCAGGCGAACACTATCCTCGAATTTCCAAACAAAAACGTTAATTACAGCTTTAGTTAAATGTTTGCAAAATTTGTTGAAAAAATTTCTGATTGTTGTATCAACAATTATAATAAAAATAAATTACTGAAAATATATTTTACATTTATAAATACTGTTTAGTAAAATTCCCCCTTTCCTAAGTTTTCTTTTATGAATGATTGCATAAACGTTTCTTCTTATCAGTATAGTACAAACCACTGTTATACTGACATAACGAGGAAATCAACCAATTAAAACATTTAGTAGTAAAATCTAATACCAATTTACGAAATGAACGTAGACTTTTTTCTGTCAATGAAATAAAGCTACACAATCCACCAATGCAGTTGAAGACGTTTAAGTACTCGAGCTATTGTTTTTAAACTTCGTATCAACAAGGTTGATGTACCTTCTCAAATGAGTCTACTTTCTAATTCAGACTCTTCGTAGTTGAATATACAGAAATTCAGATTTTGCAGTAAATAAATACAGAACGGTAATTTCACACAAGCCGAGTGTAGAAAAAGATTGAAAAGGTTAAATCAGAGTGAAAAATCCAAAGTCATTATTGGGATTTCAACCGCGAGTCTTATGGCTATTTTAAAATAAAGAACGTTCTACAATAGCTCCTTTAGCTTAATATTGAGAGCTGAACAGTATTATACATTAGATTTCGATGGATCATCTCAAGCAAGCCATTTATTAGTGATATGATGGAGCTCACCTTTACAACTGCAACGTATAAAAGTTATGTTTACGCTACACAGTGAAGTTCCCTCCTCATCATTCCTAGTATACCATTTGTGCACAACATTTATAACTCTTGTACACGGTAACCGAGACAACAGCAACAATTTCGTAGTTAATGCTGTCAAAGCAAGATTGAAAAATACCTGGGAACACAATTCATATAACACTCTTTTTTTCTGAAGGTACTCTTATAAGGAACTTCTTTCGATGTTACTTCTGATGATTCATACTTCATTTAATTTATATTATATTTATAATTTAAAACAATTCTACCAGAAATCGTCATGCTTATTTAAGGTCTTTAAGGAAGTGAAAATAACTTTTCTTATGAACACAATCTGCTTGCCACTGGTAGTGTAGAGTTGAGTACATAGAATCGTACCGATATAGGAATAATTCACGCTGGTTCATGCTTGAAAGGAAATACTTAACTGTCTCTGTCACGCCCAGCCCCACCCTATTCACCCCTTACTAGGGTTTGGCGATCCACAAATTTGTGTTACTCCTATCTTTTTCTTTGCTTCTACCTTGAAACCGACCTGTGTTTATGGTTAATATTTGAGTGCCAGAATTTTGATATCAAACTAATACAATACAATCATGATACCAATACATGGCCTAATGTAGACCATAATTGAGAAGCATGCCATGGAGAATTTGGCGTCGTGTTGTTATGTTGCTATGTGGTTAGAACAACCAGATGGAACCTACAAGACCCATGGTTCAAATGCCAGCCATAGCATTGAATTTTTCAGTCTCATTCTACCCTTTTCTAACTTGTCCTACACGCGTTATTTGCCAAAGTTTCTTTCTATTTACTCCACCGAAGGCTGAACGACCCTATGTGATAATATGGAAGATGCAAAGATGTAGCAAATAGATGAACAAAGTCAGATGGACAAAGTCTGATCGGGTTCGAACTGAAAAATAAGAAAGGAGTTACAGATTTTTAGCAGAACTGGAAGAATGAAAGGTAAAAAAATATGATAAAGGGTGTCAGATTATAAATAAAATAGAAGCCACAAGGCTCTCCAAAATTGCCTTCAACTATAAAGCAATTGGAAGAAGAGAAATGGAAAGGTCGAAAAGGCGATGGAGAGAGAATGTGTGAAGTGGAACAGGCAATCGCCTATTTGTAGTGAAGAAGAAAATAAGAAGAAAAGAAGAAGAAGCAAATATGATAGTATTCTGTTGGAGTGAATATGACTGAGAGAAATGCAAGGTAAATAATTAAGGCTTCAAAACTGGTACCGGCAGATATTCAAAAAAGGTACCTGTCCCTTGTGGCACACGAAGCTATTAAAAAGTGAGATACAGGAACTGTTGTTTTTACCGTGTAACTGTTATTGTTTCAGATGTTTACAAAAGAGCATTCAATAACGGCCGTTTAAAAACATTCATGTCTACCACTGCTATTATTGGGCAGGCTAGCTTGGGCAACCTCAGGCAAGTTTACAATGAAAGCAATGTTGGCAGGACTGTGAACGTGATGGACACTTTGCGAAGGCTTCCATTCGCCAGCTGCGAAGTTCCGCGGTCACACTACGTAGTAATTATTTTTACACAATGATAATGATGACTGACGTTTTGCCTAACCAAACCGATGTTCCAAGCGCTGCACTGATTGGTCGAACATTTCATGCATCTCGATGGTTGAATTTCGTTCTCGCCACCGAACCAAACTTGTTTGTGACATGACAGCTGTCAAAACCATCGCGTAGTACCCTCACCCTGAGCTCGGGTGGCGGGCTCTAGCCTCGTTTTCAATGGCCGGGGGTTTGCATCCCCTAAACAGCACTGGTGACGGAAAAAAACGACGTATCAGCAAGAATGTCACTGGCACGGCAAGTGGGAAAGAGAGAGGAAACATGCAGGGGAAAAGGGATAGAACGAGAGAGAAAAACAGAAACTGTAAAGAGAGACCATGCAAGCGAGCTAAAAAAATACCACGGTTTGGGACACGTTAGAGCGGTGCGATTTAAGCGCCACGCAAGTGGAACGGGCATTAGCAGAAACACAAGAGAGGAAACAGTTTGATGAAAATGAAAAAAAAAAAAAAAAAAAAAAAAAAAAACCGAGAAGGGGGATAAAATGGTAGACGAATTGCAACGTATGGGTCTGGAAGCAGGGGAAGTTATGCTGTTTACGAGTGCGGGAGGTTTGAAAGAGACTGGCCCAGCTACACGGAAAAGTGCCGCCTCGGAAATATGGAACAAAGCATCTCTCGTTTAAATAAATGGGTGAAAACCACGCGCTGCCTAGCATTTGGGCGTGTTCAAACACCCAATAGAATTATTTAACTCGCAACGTTTTTGGAATGGATTTTCGTGTACAGCTGTGGAAATGTTTATTACACCAATTACCGCAATTTGTATTTTGGAGCGTATCTTTCGACTCGCTCTGTTGAAATATTCCTATTCGAATATGCTAAATGTTTTAATTCCAGCGGTTTGGTGCTGTGAACGCATCGTTATTTGCTAACCCTCAGCTAAAAGTGGTACATTTTTGGAAAGCGTGAAATTGACGCACAAGACAATTCCGCTTTTATCACACGTTTGAAGTACAAAGAGTATAGTTCGTTCCTATCAATGTAGTGTTTCCCTTTAGCCTTGAAGTTATATGACTTTGAGTTATGAATGAATGCTTTTATTTGTACTTGAGGCAATGAACGCAAGAAAACCTTTGGTATTGTTCTCCAGCTTTCAGTAAATATGGGTTTTGTTTAAATAATCATATCATTCACTTTTTGAAACTCCTTTGTTACCTTTATTACCTCAACCTCTTGTTGACGTTAATATTCAATAGAAAAATATTATTTATGTAAAAGTTTTAAGTTCTAATAGTAAAAACTAAACTTAATGTTAAGAAAAGGCTGTTTAGATCTATTTATCAATCTCCCAAAATTGGAAAGAGATCGACTAAAATTGCGTATTGAGCAGCACGCAGGAAAACTAATAAAACAAGATTACAAAAAATTAGTTTTAAAATTTCATCTGCTATTTGCAAGCCTCTACATTTAAACATCGATTATAGGCACTTAAATAGCCAGAAAGGCAAAGCTGCAATTTTACTGTGATTCTACAGAGCTTAAGGATTTCTTCTTTATCAACATTTTAGAACAGCAATTTTTTGGGCAATTTTACTAAAGTCAAGGATTGAGTGCCCTTAAATAGAATATTTGTTTGCTAATAAAAAGCACACTTTACAACAAATAAAGTGAACAATAAAAATGAGAATTAGAAACAAGAATCATAATGCCAATGGCATTACATAAAGAAAATTATGTGAACGCAAGTTCAGTTGAAATATAAAGAAAAATAAATATTTTGTTAATAAATAAATATCAATTATACAAGTGATTTTTTAAAATTGATACAGAACCCTTTAGTGCCTTGGAAACTGTATTCAGAATGACTATGTTTTCGATATCGAATTCACGGCATAGTCAACTGGCAGAAATCATTAGACCAGTAATATTGATGGGAGTGTATTTGTTATTATAATATGGAATGCTTTGTTCATAGATGAACTGCTTTCCTTCATGAACGTCCTGACACTGGCTGTCATAAGATTCGATTCGTACAGGAAGATCAATAACGGTTCCTTTAATAGAATTGGAATTAATTGCGATTATATCAATTGGGCTGTTATCTTTATGTGCTATTCTGTGAAACTCTTCATTAGTAAACAAACATGAAGAAATAAAACTTAAGTAATTAAATCTTTTTAGGTTATTACAAAATGAGTTTCTGGAAAGAAATAAGAACATGAATAGAGCATGTTAAAAAGAAGAAATTTTATTGTAAGCAGATTTAAGGAGAAAAGGCCATTAATAGACTATAGGAAATTAAAATTGAGTTTTATTTATAGAGGCTCTTAAACAGCCGTAGTTCTCTGCGTCCCATTATTAGCTGTGAAATACCTCTTTACTCAGAGACCTCTTTATCAAGCTTGACGTTGCTCTACGTGCCATAAATCTACGGACCACCGACTTTACTTCGCTCCGAAGGAAGCCATGCTGAACGTTTTTACGCCCGAAAAAAATCATCACTTTCCACCGAGTTTGAACCCATGCCCTCGGGAACCAGAGGTAGTAGATTTTGTTATAATTGACATATTATGGAAAATCTGATGTGTTGCACTCACATGACTTTCTCTACTCTTGTACTAAGCATTATTACTCTTATACCTGTATATTCTTCGTGTTAGTTGAGATAAACATTCGTACAAATTATCTTATTGCTTATTTCCTTGTAGGTGCAAGGGAGATATTAGAATACAGTAGGCTTAGTGCGATAGTCAAATCGTTTTAGCTTTGAGATTCTGTTGTCTTTGCACGCTTAACATATAAAAAAATGAACAACAGTGTTCCATTTCACGAAAGTTTTTTTCCGAAACTGATATAAATTATAAGGAATATCTCCGAAATGGTACACTGTACAAAAAACTTTATTCAGACATAAATTGTGTGTTTTAGCGAGATCTACATTTTTTTGTATCGTAAGATGTTGTCTATCCTTTAGGGTTTAGTTATTCAAAAGTCACCCAGAATAAACAAGATCTCTACTTACCTGTAGAGAAAGTAGAAAAGGAAAGGAGAATTTAATACTAGATAATTGAAAAAATGCTCCAATATAGCTAAGTTTGAACAAGTTTTAACTGCAAATCAAATGAATAAATGGAAAAATCAAGGAAAAAGTTGAGGAAAAATAAGCTTAAAATTGCTAAAGGAAATGTGAAGAGAAGTAGAGGAAATAGGAAAAAAGGGTAATGAGGTATAAAAATACATAGTGGACACATTAAACTTCCCTGTCATATATACAATGACATTTTAAATATAAGGCGAAGAAATAAAAAATGGATGTTGCTAATAAATGTTTTAAATATGTCTAAGGGAAGAAAACTTTCAGTACTACCAAACAAGCTAAATAACCAAGAAATCAATGGGAATGCCCGAAAGTTACAGGAGTATTAAGTGACAGCACGAACTAATAAGACAATGAATTTGTTGTAATCTAACTAGAGTGCGTTCCGTAGGGTACAGTGCTTTCCCCCATGTTATTCCTTGTGTACATTGATGATTTACTGACACAGACTTAGTGATATACAATGGGTGTTGATTCTTCATTCAGACGACACAGTTTTATTATTTAGGGGTTGAGAGTGGACTGGAAAAACCTCCAGCAGAGTCTGTTGATTGACATATGACGCTGCCTAGCATCATCAGTTTTTCGTTCGATGTTCGTAATAGAGATATGAGATAGTATATGATCATTTACTTTATATCCATAGGTGTGTATTGCAGATTGTGATTGAGTCAGGTTCCAGCTTTAAAACAGGTAAAGTAGGCGGGGTTTCGTATATGTTTATTTAAAACCATATTTGTGGTTTATGTTTGTAAGATTACACGATTAAGATCTAATGTATTTGGATTAAAGGCTTAAGTCCTTCCACAGCAAACAATGATGCTTCCTTCGTTTCGATTCTACTTTCTCTTGTTTTAAGGCAGCACGCTTATCACGTGAATTTTATGACACTTGGCACATATAAAGATTGTTTTGTTTTTTGGTAGTGTTTAACACCCGCTTTTACTGCATACGGCACCAAAGGCGGTGACACGATACATGGAATGAATATGGCGCGCCGGTGGAATGAGATGGATGGGGAAACCGGAGAACCCGGAGAAAACCCACCCCAACACCGCTTCGCCCACCTCAAATTCCACATGCGGTTGCCTGGGATCGAACCTGGGCTGTTTTGGTGAGAAGTGAATGGCCTAACCACTATATGTGTTTTATTGAATCTCTTGCAATAAAAACCTGCTGACTGGAAGAATTATGTTTTGTTCATGCTGGTTTAAACTAGTGAGAAAAGAGGAAAGAGTAATTCGTTTAAAACTGTATCCTCTATCCCCAGTGAAAAGGCAGAATGTTAGTTGATTAGACCCTGCTCGACGGCCTTGAACTTGCATTTCATCTGTTAAGTTGGCGCATCTCTCTACCAAGTGATATCCGTCCACTGTGGAAGTGATAACATCACAGGCTATTATTATACCTATTGCACACTGTTCCTTTAGTATCCCGATACTGTCAGATACATCTCTGTTTTGGACATAATCAGACAATACACCCTCAACGCAAATGTTGTTAGTACTGATTAAAGCAAACTCTCGCCCAAATGGGTATACAAAAATCCATACAAATTAATGACTATTAATTTCTAAATATATTTAGGATGCTTCAATGCCGTGTTATGTATTAAACTTCAAACTGTTAATCAAAGCAGATATTAAGTTATTGTTCTATTAATTAATATAAACGAATACATTTCAACTTCATCATATATATGTGCATACTCATTATATAGTACCATCCTTAGCTGTATTTATGTTCTTTTTATTGTTTCTTACTGATGAAAGTTAGTATCAAGTGGCTGGGGAAATTTTATTTTGTATTATGATTAGTCAGCTGCTGCTTTTACATCCTCTTTTGGGCCGTAAACAATAAAAGCTAAAAATGTATTTTATCTTCAGTTTAAGATATTGATTTGAAATGTTTGTGCCTGTTATATATTTAATTGGTAAGGAACAATTAAAACAACTAAACTTTTCTCCTGTCAGAAGTTATATAGACCATATTCAAATGTTGATTTTTTTATCTATTTTTACGCCGTAAACAAATATTTCTTAATGTGAGAAATAGTTACAGTAAGCGGATAAGGAATTTGAAAAGAAAGCAGAGAAAGAAGAAAAAGAAATCTAAGAGTAAATGTTACGAAACAGGAAACAGCTAACAAACACCCGGTAGGTATCACGATTTTGTTCTCATAAAAAACAGCGGCGATTAATTTGTTAATTCCTAAGCGTCGGAAATTAATTTCCAAAGAGCCACTACCGCAGGAAAACGCTTCCGGCATTGCAAATCGAAGAGGGTCACGAGACCGGAGTTGCGGCTACGGAGTACAAAGGGCTGGATTATAGGGAGAAACTTGTCTTCATTTTTCCTGGCCATTCTTCTATTAAAGCTTCACACCCAGGCACAGGAAGGAGGGTAAGGCTGTTAGCTGCTTCTGGAAGATGGGAGCAGTGGCGTTAACTGTTCTGGAGCCACTTATCCTACTTTCAACAAGCTTATTTACAACTTTACCCAATGCATCTAATATTGTACTGCTTCACATTATTAGAACAAGAAGTAAATTAGTTTCCTAACAATAAATACCCAATACTTGAAATTAGAGATTTATGACCAATACCTATTGATGTGCAACTTGCAGTACTAATATTCTTGCTATTTTAGGCTATCCTGTAAAACATGTGGAGTAGGGCAGTGCTACGGTTTAGTTACCTATTTGTACCTTTCTAAAACCGTTGTGGTAATAATTCTAATAATATTGATTACAAATGTATGCATAACCTCCTATCAGTTTCCAGTTTATATGAGTAATTTTCCTCATCATTCATAATATCCTACCAAATTTCTCAGTTCCAGTCACTGTTGGCTAGTAAGGTGACTACTGGAGAGATATTCTACGATGGAATCTGAACGAAATACGTACAGCGCATTTGCCATGAAGTTATCAGAATATGGGCTGACACTAGGCTCTCTGAAATGTATGTGAACACTTTAAACATCGATAGCAGTGTTTCAACAGTTAATTATCACTGAAATGCATATGCAACCTTGTGGAAAATGAATGAATTGGTGTCCTTCATCAAAAGGGGAGAAGAATAATTCTCGGAGAAGAGAAGTGTCCGATTATCATATGGACACTTTGACGAAACCATTGCAAGATCACCAAGTTCACCAAGTTCAAAAATTTAAAACAGTTGCCTATTGATGTTCACAGGTAATATGCATTCTGAAAAAATGTTCCAGAGATTGTGAGTGAATGACCTCCTAATACTTTATTCACTGTGTACTAATTTGTTACTGATTTTGAAGTCGCAATTGACTGGGTTTCCAAGCACTGGTATTAATAATATATAATTCTTATTTAAAAATCTTAGGTTGTTTTTATTTTAGTACAGAGAATACTAACGAAAAACTCTTGATTGTGCATGCAATTAAAGAGTGGAAAGGATCCTTAGATGTACTTTTGTTTACTCTATAAAATACTTATTATAATAATGATTATAATTAGTTTATTATAGTGGACGTTTTTTTACAAGGTTTAGTTCCATAGCAAACAATTAATTTACAGAAAAAGAACTAATTTATACAACAAAATCCTTAATGCAATAACGCAGTAGTATGCAATTAATAAGATCATTCTGAAAGAAAGTGACGTTATTTTTAAAATTGTTTGAATAAGAAATATATGCAATGTTCGTTAATTATTTTTGTATTCAGGATTGTTTTTGAAACTAAACATATTTTTATTCAGTTATACCAAAAATTACCTATGGAAAATTGTTTCTTAAAATATTATTATAATGTCGTCACTGCTTGAACAATAAAATGAAAACCAGCTGATCAGAGGACATATTTGGAGCAGTCACTGCTGCTAACAATTTGAAGCCTCTACCTTTAAGTTAAAACAAGTTGGGCCAAGTTCCAGTTATAAAAACAATTATAGATTAACAAGCTGTATTTAAACTGAAGGCTGTTGTTACGTGCTGCAGAGTCTCTTCGGTGGCCAAGCGTTAGATTTCTGGGGCAGTTACACACACAAAAAAGGAGGTGTAAGCAAATCCGTAGGTTTATGCCAATTAAAATAACTTGTGTTTTCGATGGACGTCGAAAAAATACAAAACTTTAAGCATTATTAAAATGACATAGCAAATTTTCTAAAAGGATATTGGGCTGCAACACTAAGAGTGAACTGTAAGTTGCATGGAGTGTGTTCACCTGGCATTGCATTGTTTTCACAACGCACTACATCACGTGGTCAAAGAAAAACAGCGGAGCGGACGCGGGCTACCTGTAAATACAAAAACGGTTTCCTGGTACACATCAAAGCGTTTTGCTGTGCAAACCAACATGAAGGTGGATACAACGTTTCCCATGGTACGACAAAATAAATACCGCACGAATATGACAATATTTATCTACATTTGCAGCATTTCCAGTTTGAAACAACACTGTAGTAATTTATTCTTCTGCATTAAACATTCCTCTATTTCTAATGCCTATAGCATTTAATGGAAATTATTTCATAAAAGATACTCTAGCAGTCTGGTTTCAAATCCTGTTATATACAAAAATGAAAACTGCTGACAACAGAAAGACGATATTTCTGTAATGCATGTGTTTCACATAAAGAGCATTGATACAATGCATAATCAAGCATCTAAAATGTGTAGATGTGGAATTGAAATCAAAACTGATGTTAGGCTATTTTTGTGAACGCGATATAACCACAACAAAATACATTTGTAAAGAAAATACCTCTTCTATTATAAAATTGGTAAAGGACAATAATAGAAACACCAGCTTCAACTTTCTCTAAATACCTGTAGGTTATGAAGTGTTGTGTAGTTATTGAATAACAATGCTTCAATTCATCAGCAAGGTAATAATGGTCAACTTCATTGTAACCAGCAGAAACTATTAACATGCTAGGCTGTGCAATGATGTGTGATTTGTGTATATTCTTCTTGTAGCGTTTAATGCCCGTTTTACTACATACAGCACCGCAGGCGGTGATACATGGAATGAAGATGGAGCACCGGTGGAATGAGATGGCGGGGGAAACCGGAGAACCCGGAGGAAAACCGCCCCAGCGTCTCTTCGTCCACCATAAATCCCACATGCAGTTACCTGAGATCGAACCCGGGCCACTTTGGTGAGAAGCGAATAGTTTAACCACTCGGCTACGGCGCAATATGTGTGTATTGACATTGACTTCTCTAAAATAGAAAGTTCTTGAAACCGCGAAAGCCTAAGATTGGGTAATAGGAACTGCAAATCATATGGTTAAAAGTACAATTTGTGGACAATTAGCTACGATTGGCACCAATAATGAATGAGAACATGCGATGCAAATTGACAGCCAAGTTTGGAGCTTAATTTATATCAGGATCATTTGAGCTTATGACATGTAAGGTTGCAAATATGTTAAAATGAAATGAAGCTGAACTCGATTTGTTATTATGGATACAGTACGATTTGAAACGATACTGTTCATACTTGGAGTATATGCTGAGCATGTGGAAATTATAGTGAAAGAGGAGAATTAAAAGACTCAATAATAGAAAACCTATGCAATATTATTCATAAAAGCTTTTGAGGTTCCTGACTCCTTCAAGAAGTAAAACTCCTTTGCACTAAGTAATTACAACTTTAGGTTCTACTATAAACTACAAATGAATTTTAAAAGGAAAGGCAGAAAAGAGTGGCGTAGTATCGTGAAGCAATGTCTATGCTCGTATGTGGAAGTGAAACATGTGCCTTAAGGTGGAGTGTAACAGCTTTGGGGTTAACATTTGAACTTCTGGGATAACGACATGATAAGCTAAATTTGAACCTTTTTTCTGCCTATATAAGCAGTATGTCTATTTTGTAAGTGATGAAAAGTTCTTAAAAAAGCACGCCCTTTCACCCCATTTGTCTATTATTTTACATTTTCTTTTAATTTTTTTCCCTTTAGAGAGCTATTGTTTCGAGGTGATTTAGTACGCTTGATTTAATATGATTAAAATACCTAACGTTGGTTCTACCAAATTTATTGACCATTACGTCATGAGTAAAAATCACTAAGGTATACATAACTTAAAGCTGTACTTTAACTCTTGAATTATATTTTTCAACTTGAACTCATGGAATATTGCTCCTTCTAATGCAGCATGCTGTGAAGTGCAATAAGCATATGTTTTATTTTTTTCCATAGTAACGGCTAGTATAAAACTTAATAAAACAAAATTGTTAATGAATATGACAACTTTACTAACATAACATAAATAGAAATGTAAGTGAACATTAAGCGCAGCGCTTAAGTATTGTATTGTGTATGAAAATATGTTGTATAGGGATTAAGTAATGCAAGTTCCGATATATTTGTATTTGCAATCTTTTGACACACAGTGATCTAGAAAACATTTTCCGGGACAACTTAATGTAATCTACTGAAAGTTTTAGTGATTGTGTAAAAACCATTTTTACCCGCTTGTAAAACAGAACTACTTATAGGTAAGTATCTACCTCTATATTAGCAGTTTTCTGGGTGACTAATGGACATTTTAATATGTCATATTAAAAATAATTTTAGTTTTACTCTGTGATGATACTATTGATTCGCACATTTTAGCAAAACTTCATCATACTATTATAGAAATCTGATGTGTTGCATTCACGTGACCTTCTATACTCTTGTACAAACAATTATCATAAACGCTTATTCCTCTATCTACTTCATGCTAACCGAGATAAATATTTATTACTGCTAATTTCCTAGTAGGTGCAAGGGGAATATGGGAATACACAGGCTTTGAGCAATAGTCAAACCTTTGAACAGCTGGCCGCTGTGTGTTGACTTTGACATTCCCTTCTATTTGCATGGTGGGACACGAAAATGACAGAAGTGTAACTATGGGAAAATTCAACCGGTATAACAAGGAATATCTCGAAAATAGTTCACTCCAAAATAAGCGTTTGATAATTTGTGTTTGTTGAAGAGATCTATATCTTTTGTCAATTAAATTTTTGTCTATCTCTTATGGCGTAAACCAGTTATACAAAAGCCATTCACAAAGAAGGGTATTTCTGAGGACACTTCCATGAAATCGGACATATACATTTCATTTGTCATAAAAGTATTATGCTAAACACTTGGCATTTCAATCAAAATTTATAGCCGTTTTTAAGAAACTCAAAATTTTCGAAAAATGCTCATAGAAGTTTCGGCAAGAAGGAATTAAGGAATTGTTTGAAAATCTTTGTATGCCATCCTTGGAAGATTCTAATCATAAATCTACCAAGTTTGGTAATTAACCATTTGAGTTATGGCACAGACTGGTAAGCGCGCGTGCACACACACGCGCACGCGGACACACACAGGTCTTTTTTCTCAAAGTGCTAAATTTTGGACTACGGAACCTTCAAACGCGCATTCTCAGTGAAATCTCTGTATCGCACTTTTGGATGAACTGCAATAGCTTCTCTATATACAACGTACGTGATACCGAAAGTAAACATGGGACTTATGCTCCTAAAAGAAGCAAAGTACCACAAAGGAGTTAATACCAAAAAATGTAAAATCAGTTACATTTTCCTTTAGAAGTAACGCCACTGAAATTGTAGCCTTATACTTCATGTTAACCTGTATGATCTGAAGTGTACAAACGCACAGATAGGGATCACCTATCTTCACCTACAGTGGTAGAGGTGGAATAGGCAACAAGGTGTTACTTCGACCCGCAATTGGATCTTTTGTGCATAAACCCCGGGAGGAATGGATGAGATGAAGAAACAGCAGGAGCAGACAACGTACGCAGCAGAGGCGCGCCGAGTTCCTTAACATTCACTGGCCACCCAGCTCGCGGCGAACTGTCCAATTCACCTAAGGGTGGCTTAGAGGGTCCCCTCCAACGGGATCGGGGAAAGCTCGACTCAGCAATGGAGGCCCAGATGGGCATTCTCTGACGGAGCCGAGAAGAAGTTCCAAATTTCAAGCTCCTGCACCATCTGCCCGCCGTCGAACGACACACAGCCTCGGAGTGGTTCTATAAGATGAAAGAGGGAGACGAAGAAAGTAAATGGGAGAGAGGAGGGTCGTGGTAGATCACACCACCCACCGCTGACGACCAGGAAGAAATCAGGGAAAAGTACATGGTCAGAGTGAACGGCCACCAGGAATTGAACCCGAGACTACCCGAATGCGACCCTCACGCGTTACCGTGGAACTATCTCGCTCAGTCTTTGAATATTGTAAACATGTTGCGACTGGATTCTGAGCATCATTAAACACGAGTTGTATGTGACACTTCTTGCAATTGGTATGAAGGCATTTCGCATAAGCTTCAGAACGAATAAATTCCCAAAATTACGGACGTAACTGCGATGTTTTGTTTCACTATCATAACCGGTCTTGCGCGTTATGAATATTTCATCTCTCTACCAAGGGAAGTACCATATCATTTATTTCTTCAAATTTACATGAGAGAACTCACACAAAATATTACTAGTTTCAGCTGCATTGTTCCGAAATCAAAACTGGATTTTTTGCAATACTAACGAAGCTTAGAAATCGCTGCTTTACATAGAATTCAGCTCTAGCCATTCAGTAACTACCATATACCTTCAGACACGGCCACTCAGTCAGATCATTCGGTATAAATATTGCTTATCTTGAATTTAAATGGGCAAATGGTATTAGTATTTAAAATTCTCAGGCATATCTCCTATTCATGAAGTGGAAATTTCAGTCTAGATTCAGCCTGACTGATCTAATGTTAGAAAGTGGAATGAATGTGAAGGAACTAATGGTGGCCTTGAATGAAACACTGAATATTGTATGGGAAATAGAAACGGTTCTCCATTATTGCCCAATAGAAAAGCAAGTTCTTGGCCCTCCAAGGAAGAAGTGGACAAAAACTTCTGCGCGGAGATCGTAACGGACCACAAGGCACACATGGAAGGATAATGATGATGATGATCATGATCATGATCATGATAATGGTGATGGTGATACAAAAAGTAATATACGAAGTGCAAGAGCTTCAGGAACCCGTAAGAAGAATGTGATTAAACAATGACACAAATGAGGAATTATAGCAACGCAATTTTTTAAATAGTGTAAACATCTGCTCTTACCTCATATAGCACCACAGCCGGAGGACACGGTGATACAGGAAATAAAATGGCCATTGGAAGCAGTAAATTTGGCAAGGAAACTTTCCAGGCCTAAACTAGGGTATTTCCCCAACATTTGCAAGATATAAGAACTGAGTAGAACCTAGAAAAGGTCTTAGTTCTGGTGGGATCTGAACCATAGACATTCACAAGTCCGTGCCCTAGCATCTCAATTACTTGTGTCATTTACATGAAGCAATGCTTTCAAGGTTTACCAAGGGAGAAAATTCTATTATAAAACGTAATAAAAGTACAATAAATGAATGCTTAACCAAAGTGGAATAGTAAGAGTCAATTATTGTAAAGATTGGAAAATACCTTCATTGTTATTATTCAAAATGTGGAGTGCTTTTACGGTTGCCGAAGTAACGCCACTGAGCACTTAGCGACAAGCCCTTTCATTTGCATCCTCGTGCGTTCTCTTTGCCTTGCCTCGCCTCGCCTTGCCTTGCCTACAGGAAGCAGGATATTGGTTGTGACGACGGCCGTGGAGGAAGCTGTTTAACCAAACGCAAAGTGTTGCCGCCATTTGCATCTGCCGTAACAACACAGGTACGCCCGCTTTATTGCGTCTACTGCGGTGGGAAACTACTTCGTTACTTCACATTGTTGTAGCCCGTCATGCCTCGCTCGGAGCTGCATTGTGTCAACTCAAAGCGCCCTATTCTTTTGTCTGCTCCAGACTTATTTAACCTAGATAGGCATAACTACTTGTTCGGCAAAAGTAGATTACCTGCATAGTCTATTGTCAAAATCCAAATACCTATGGCAAGTGTCAGTGATAAGTGCATGTTTCTGACGTTATGCTCTTTTTACTGCTGAATTTACGTGCAGTGGGCGTATTTAGTGGGACCTAATTCGGAATATATGAGTGGGTCAAGTCAGACAGTTGAAAAAAGCCAACCCCTTTCTCCCTGTCCTGTTAGTAGAGTACCCATTGGTATAAAACACGCTTTTAATATACCTCTAAATTAAGCATTAAACAAATAAACATATATACGTAGTTTGAATCAAAATTATGAATTACAAAATATTAGTTTCATAAAGCAGAAATCATGAATCGCAAACATTAATCTGAATAGATTAAAAAAAAAAAAAAAAAAAAAAAAAAAAAAACAATACTAACGATATGAAGTTAGAATCAAAATTATTCACTCGCACAAAGAAGTTAGTTTCATAAAGTTGGTAGAATGCAAGCATTCTGTTCTATTCTAAGTTTGCCATTGAAGTGGTTGACGCTGCACCAGTCAGCCTTCTGTAACGAACACATTTTTATAAGCCCTTTGTTCTTATTTATTAACTTCTCCACTACATAATAGCAGATACAGAATCTATTGCATTCCACCCAAAAATTGGTTGTCAAGATTTCGCCGGAAATACATACTTTCAGACTCCTGAATCCAAAAAGTATTGTGACTTTGGTGGTGGGTGTGAAGTAAAGGAGACAGATGTAGTCGAGATAAAGAAACACTTTTATTTCCGTAAATAGTAACTTGTACACTCGTTGCAACAGCAAGAAAGTCTTTTCCGATTCTCCAACAGCACAGCTCCGAATTCGTATCACAAAGAACTGTCCCTTCTCCGTCGGCACGACTCCTCAACCTTCACATACGTCTGTCCTCTCCGTCGGCACGACTACTCAACGCTTCACATACGTCTGACTCACTCTTCTGTCGCACTTTACCGCTATTTATATCTCCCAGGCACTATTCTGGAAAGTTCAGTTATTGCGGTGAAATACAAAGTAGAAGATTCCAGTAGCCTCTATCCTTTTCTCTCTTTCGGCAAGCGCCCCAACAATGCGGCCATGCTCTGTCTCTTTCCTCCGGCTCCTTTGCGGCAGTGCCGACAATAATGCGATGGGTGACACTGCTGTTGTCGGCAATTAGATGCGGCGGGCGCGGTGACAGTATTTTCAGAAAAAGATCCACGTGTCTGTATGTGCGTGTGTGTATTTATGGATAGCATAACTCAAAAACAAGCAGGGTAAATACCAAAGTTGGCATTTAAGTTCCATTTATTCCAAAGATGCGACAGGAAGATTTCTAAAGAACCCTTCAGATGGAACATTTTTTGAAATGTTTGATTTCCTCAAAACTGGTGCTGACAATTTTGAGGCAAATACTTTTTTATACATAAGATATTTACTTAACAAATAAAACGTATGTCCAGAACTTTCTTGGAATAGTCTGAAGTGCTCGTCATTCGGAAGGAATCTGTCATGTTGAATAACTGGTAAATACATATGAAGCGATGGATGAAGACGTTCTGCACAAAAATGTGGATATTGTGACAAAAATTACAAAACATCAGTCCAGTTATTTTTTTCTCACTTTATTTTCCTCCAAAACTTTTGCACAAATACACAATTCTCTTTTACTGACATTAGAAGTGTCATCTAATCCTTCGTGATGTTACAACTCACAACTGTTTTCCTCTCGTAACCTTGACTTACTTCTTTCTGATTTTCTCCACTTCCCCTGTCTCTCAACTAGTTGACTTTGATCAATCACTCGACATGCAATAACCACTTCGCTATCTTCGTTTCGATGCGACCGTACACATGCAGGTGACACACACTAAAACTAAAAACTGAGTGACTCCGACGACTCATTCTTGTAGCTAACCACTAACTCCTCTCGTCACCTAGCCTCCTTATATAGCAAGAATGGCGTAACACGGACTTTTCTCGAACTTCTACAGACACACCGACTGACGTCGAATAATCTCTATCTCCTTTTGGTTTGCCGTTCCGATTGTTGCCACGTATTCACAAACAGTCGCGCGAGGCAGTCTGACATTGAACATCTTTGATGCACATAGCCAGTGGGGTGGAGCAACCAACCAGCCCGACCGTCTTTTTTGTGCGCGGCGTCACAATTGCTTAGAAACACAATTTATTTATTTATTTCAAATATGTAAGCTCTTTTGACGTAAGCAATTTCAGAGATATCAATTATTAATGGTTCAAATATTCAATGTCAATTGTTTTGGGGTGAAATGCAATAGTTTCCTTACTTACTACATATGTAGTAGAGAAAGTTTTTAAAAGTACAAATCATTGGTTCGACTCCTGGGTGGGACGGGAGAATTTTTCTTCAGCTGCAATTATTGTTGCTGTCCTCCGCAGAGTATGGAAGTAAGAAATGTGAATGAATGTTGGTGTATTTCATGTATAAAGTAATAAAAATAAAGCTAAAACTTTTAGTTTAACGAGTTGTAACTACATTAATTGCTTCTAAAGTTAAACCCTATATATGACCATTGAAGTTAAAGGGAGCTGCACAAACGCACACACACACATACACACACACACACACACACACACACACACACACACACACACACACACACACACACACACACACACACAGAATTTCAGATTATACACTGAATAAAAAGCACAACATTAAAATACTAACAGAGAGTAAACGGTAAATTACAAGCAAATTAAAAGCCTGCGTCCGGAAATGCAAACTAATAATAAAAATGTCATTCTATTGGAAATTTAAATTATATTATTTAAAATTAGACGAGTTAGTTCACAAAATTATTAACGTTTAATTTGCGCAATAAATATGTTATTCAGCATATAATTCCATACATTTCCCTTAATAAGCAGCTTGTAAATTCATGTTTTCTAGTATATATTATGTAGAAAAGAGAAGAGCATTCAAAAGGGGGTATAAATAAAGCTAATTAAACACTACAAGGTACAAGCAGCATCTCATTTCTTGTTTATAGACAGAACAAGTACTCTCATTAATTCAGGCACCTGCGGCATATTTGGTTGCAGTAATAAGTTACACACTTTTTCGTCTGTATTAATATTTTTCACATTCCTGTATTTTTCTGTCTTTTACGGATTGCGTTTCCTAGTGTATCAAGAGCTACTAAATAGTAAAGACTGATTTGAAAACACAAGGAAATGATATAATTAATGACCGGCTTTAATTAATGAATCAGATTTTGTTTTGTTGTTTTATATTTCTTTGTGACAAAATTAGCTTATTAGGAATTAAAAGTCAGCAAAGCATAACAAAGTCTTTGATGAAAATATAAACACGTTCCCAATTTAATTCTCTTCATTCGTTTTATAGGGGCAAATGATACTAAAAACCTCGATTTAGTAATATGGATTTCAAATCGTCGAATACGGTTTTGGTTTTGCTTGCGTATTATAACAACGCTATAGTGACTTAATCCAATTGTTTACTTCTAATTTTCTGTCAAAAAACGAAGTAAACGCGGGTAAAGCTGCTGTAACGCCGGACGCAGCGCGCAATAAAGGACGGTTGGGGCTAAGCTACTTCACACCACATACCAGGCCGGCGAGGAAACAAAGATGTTCAAGGTCAGACTGCTTCGCAGGACTATTTGTGTATACGTGACTAACAACAATGGGCGCGGCGCGTATCAAAGGCGCTCACGATCAAGTTATCCCACACCACTAAGGTGAGCGAACACACTGTCACAAGAATCTGAGCGGCAGAATCAAAAGGGAATTTCTCCAGATAATTCGAGAAGTGTCCGGCGGCAGGCATGTTTATAGAAGTTCGAGAAAGGACCCGTGACGTCATTGCCGCTATATAAGGAGACGAGGCAAGGAGCAGAGTGAGTTACGGACATGAGTCTTCGGGGGATCAGTCAATTCTTAAAGTGTGTGTGTGTGTGTGTATGCGCGCGCGCGAGTGTTTTGTGTCAGCTATGTGTGTCGTCACGTCGTGAAGGAAGATAGCGAAGCAGTTATGAGTGTTGAGTATTGTGTCATCAAAGGTTGGGTTTGAGAGACAGAGAAAGTAAAGAAAGACAGTGCAAGTAGTGAGTTAAGATTACAGTTGTGAACTGTAATATCACGAAAGACAAAAGACTGTCAGCATCAGTAAATGAGAACTGTGTGTTTATAGAAACATTTTGGAAGTAAATAAAGTAGGAAAAAGTAATTGGACTGGATTTTGTCGTTTTGTCACAGTATTATTCTATAATCAGTATTATGCTATGTCTCACAAACCTCTACAATTTCTAGTTGAAATTTTATACACAGCAGGTTGAAGAAAAGAAGTAATTAATATAACATTTAATTTGGTAAAATAACATTATACATAACTTATATGTAGACCCTCCTAAAGTTGAATTTTACAACACACAGGAAGATATAAATAGCGTGAAAAACTTTTTCTATGTATTATACGTTTGGCTAAGATGAATCCAAGATTGGGATTCTATTAAAAGTAACAACTATAAATTCAAACTATTCAGGAATATTTTGCGCAATGTTCGTAGCAATAAATATTAACCATTGTTTCCTTTATTTGTTTCAGAAAATGAATGTACGTACACAAAATTTGACGTCATTCCCTTATATTGTCACTTTTCCGGAATTATCGCACACAATACTCTGTAATGTGTGGAAGGGGAAACTAGAAGCTGCTGTGTGCAGGAAAGTGCGTGCAGGTAATATCTTGTCTTTAACACGCTGCTAGTAATGCAACAAAGCAATCGATTGGTTGGAACGTAGAGTTTAATAGTGGAGCTATGCAACTGACTGGCGGGCGACCCCTGATAATGTGGCAACTTTCCGTCATATTATTGCAATGCGTGCAGTATAACCTCAAGGCGCGCAGGCAACCAACCCGTCTGCGTTTACAAAGGAAATGAACAGTAACCAGCAGAATTACAGAAGTGCCAGGGGCTTCAGTAGATATGCAACTTCATATGGACGAAATAAACACACGGAGGTATTTGCGGTATTATGGCGAAATATAGATAGCTAAATGCTCTGTTGAATGCGGATTCGTTCCATGAATTAATTCAATTCAACATAATACCGCCTGAAGTAACCCTTGGTTCTCAAGTATAATAATACATTTATACAAATTACAACGGAAAAAAAGGAATATGAAATCCTACAGTCAAATCTTTATATGATGGCACCGAAATTCCATACTCTTTCAGTGACAATGTCAGAAACAACTAAATACTGACTACTTCACTAGGTGACAAACAAATGCACACCAAGAAAAAGAAATATGTTAGAAATCGTGTAAGGACAAAAGAAGTTATTTTAAATAAATTGTGCATTCTAAAGAGATTTACACTTTTTTATTGTTTAATTTGTATAGTCCCCTTTAACTTCTTTGTTCATGTTGTGGGCTTTGACTTGAGAAACAATTGACTGAACTCTGAACTGCAGGGTTTCTTAACGTTGATTTAATCATATTTAACGTGAAATACACACATATTCACACTTCTGAACTCAGTGGGGGAATTACACTGATTAAAGTTAAATTCCTAATCCATCCTTAGAATTTCTATTCTAAGAAAATCCGAGATTTAGGTAATATTTTTAGGTATGGAAATATCTTAAAATTATGGCACTTTATTAAAACTCGTTAAAGCACTTTTTCAACAACTTTCCAATTAAAGTGTAATTTGAGATGTTTTATTTTCCTTGGAAGCTTTCTTGTCGCATTGGAAGATACTGAATGCTCACACCGTACAAATATCAATCTTTTATTTAGAAGTAGAAGTGAAGTGCTCTTGTATTTAGTGGAATTTAAAAAATATATTTCTGGTGAAACCAGGAGGTCATTCTTTTTTAATAGAATACAACAATTCCTCTACATATTAGATGCAGTTAGAAACAGTAAAACGTATAGTTTTAATCACATAAAGTCCATAAATACTTTGCATCTTCGTATAGAAAACCGAGAAGTGTTATAATACATGCATGGAATGTCTAAATTTGTATTTGTTCTCTGAAAAAATTAAATCAATTCTAAATATTCAGTCGAGTTAAAGAAATTTCCCGAATGAAATTGATTGTCATGTTCGTTTCTGAAATGACTTCTTGTTTAGAAAATGCAACAGATGGAGAAGTAAAGGGTAGTACGTAGCAAAATACTGCCTATCCAGTCCAAGTACGTGTCTGAGCGATGGACAATCCTTCTGCATATGTTACAAGAATTATATCAGTATCGTCACTTTGAGTTACGCTGTCAGTGTTACTGCGTATTACATTTCGATTTTTTAAGGATTTTATCTTGGATCATCCACATTAATAACCTCCTCCTTAAATAGAAAATCAAGTCTTTTTCCTTGAGTATTTCACAGGAAAGGAGTATACGCGAAGTTTTCCGGTTATACATAATGCATAAACATTAAATAATTTTCAGTTTAGCTCATTTTACTGAATAAAGATAAAATTCTAATCACTGTTCAGCAATGTTCAATACTGCAAATATACAGAATTACAGATTTACTACAACCGTGTTCATAAAATACAATAAAAATGTCCTTTTCACTCTCTGAAAACTAAGATATACATATAAATCAATAAGGAGGAACGTTTTAATCTTTTAGTAAATCGCAATAGAATTGGGGGAAGAGCTACGAGTACTTACAGTCCACGCTGTTGGCCACATTCTAACTCATAGGCTTCCAAACCCAAACTCAATCGCCCTTTAACGGATTTATAATCTTGGAAACATCGACATCATGTCGAATGTGTAATTTCTAAAATATAATCCCTGCTCTAACATGCAAAAATAGCCACGTTTTATTCCTTTGTTGGAAAACAATAATTTATGCATAGTTACCATGTTATATCAAATATATAATACATATTTTAGAGACAGAATTGTTACCTGAGACTCTGAGTGTAATTTTTACGTAGAAAAATGTAGCAATTCTTTTTTTCAATTTTGAATACCTACTCATGCCATAAGAAGAAAACCAAAACTGGGAGAGGTTTTCGCTCGTTATGCTATAGTCCCTGATACATATGTATAGACTAAGGCGACCACTCCTCGGGATTAGTTTTCCATATTCTTACGTACACGTATCTTACTTTACCAATAACGTACAAAATATGCCATTGCATAATTATAAATGACATATGCCTTTTAATCTATTTGACGTTTTACAAACCACCAGGAGAACCCTTAACTTGATGGAAAACAAAGAAATTGAACCTTAATATTTATTCTGAAGATTAAGAAATCACAAAAGTATTCCAGTTTTGTACCAAAGCATCATCTTTCACATGGAAGGTCCATTCCGGAAATCACTGATTTCTATGACTTTCTTTATATTCTATGTGCTTCGCTCCTGTATGTTGTATTTAGGCACATGTTGCACAACTGTGTCTGAAGAAACTCCAAGTTCTGAGCTGATAAAGATTGACAGGCTAATTAGCTGTGGTGTATCAACTCAACCGTCTTGGAAGTTGATAGTTTCTCTCCAGAAATGGATTCCTTAATCCTTCCCAGGTGGGCACGCTGGGGATACCTCCATTAAGCGGACGATGAAGAGTGAGAAGGTAATCGATTTTCTGGAAGGAGATAAGAATATGGCGTAAAACATTGCTAAGTGTCGCTTTGAGTGACAAAGTATCTACCATCATTCAGCGCTGTGTTTTATTCATGCGCACGCATTCCCCAACCCAGCTCCATTTCTCAAAACGGGGCGGGAGAGAGAGAGAGACAATTGTAGGACATTCATCAACTCTTTGTTCTTGTCATGCACAGCGTGAGAGCTTGGAAATGGCTGGGGACTTCGCGGGCGATATAGTCAAACTTGCGGTTTATACACCTCAAGAACAAACCTTGGTGGTTCGTAGAGGCCTTTGAAAATATTTACAGTTATTAGCTTAATCTGCATTTAATTATCTTTTGGTGGTATTTCGAAATGTAGCACCTTTAACACAATTCAGATACAGGCCTGCTGAAAGTAGGTATTCACAGTACAACAACGAACAGTGTTCTAGGCTTTAAAATGCTTGCTTGAGACTAGGTATTCCTTGACACAGAATTACATTTTAATGGTTCAAACATTTCTCTATTAGCCTTCCCAAAGTGAAGTTTATTTTAAACAGTGCGAACCTAATACATTTATCTCCCTTACTCACTATCCTTCCAACTTTTGCAACATCATCAGCAAGAAATGCCAATTTGATATCTTCCGTCTCAGACGTCTTCACTAACAGTATGAGGATCTTCCTGCATCTCCTCCTTCTTTAGCCTAATATTTACACATCCATTTCTTGAGTTTTTCTTTTAGCACATGAAAAAGTTGCTTCATCTTTCTTCTATTTGCCATGTTGTAATTTGTTGTCTTTATGTCGTTGTACTGTTTTATGTGCTATTTCTAATATGGTCTACGATGCACAATCAACCACATTACTTAGGAATATAAGATCGTTTCAGCTGCTTTTGTTTAGTTTTTGATAACTTCCAATTATAGCACAATTATCAGATCTACAAGTTAAGACATATAGCTCCATTGCTACACAAAATTGAGTTTTAATGGGATTACTTTACATTTCCTTTCACTTCATTTAATTAGCGTATGCAAGTATTACTATTATTATTATTAATTATTATTATTATTATTATTATTATTATTATTATTATTATTATTATTATTATTATTATTATTATTATTATTATTAATCACCTATATAAAATAAACATTTGAGTAAAATATTTCTTCAAATTACAATTATGTAGGGTATGTTAACCAGGGCAATCAAGATCAAGATCAACCATAAAAGTTAGTACTAACATAATCACAAAGCATAGAAGTTTGAAACTCGGATGTCTTAAACAACCGGTTAAATAGCAAACATATACTGCGACCTACGCAGATCTATTGTGAATAAGACTCCTAGGAGGGAGGAACGAAGTGAAGCCTCCATCGGAGGCTATGGTCCGCAGGGCACAGAAACGTACAGAAGTCTCAAACAGTTCCAGATATGAAGTTTTGTCCTGCTGCTGGAGTTGGCTAGAAAGGGCGATGAAGAACCTGGGGAGAAAACGGAATGAAAGGGAAAGGATGGAAAGAAAATCATGCTAGACCAGAAACCACCGCAGCATTCGAAAAATTCATTCATAGACGGAAATAAAACAGGACCTCCCCAATGCGAGCCTCGTAAGTTACCGCTCTGTATCAGAAGGAAAGTGACCTCTGCTTCTGTGGTAGCATGGTTTTCCCAAACCTGCATTCCAGTTAAAGACAAAGACGCAGAAAATGGAAAATATATACTATACTTCATAGTATATATTTTTTTCTTCAAATTTGAGAGACGCGTCATCTTAATGGAATGCCTTCAAAAAGAGTATGGAATACGCAGTGTGGCTGCGTTCGTGGAGAAGCAGAAAAAATGTCACACATCAATGGTACCTACGTGAAGCGAATTCAATAAATCCTTTAGCGGTACGCACAGGTTCCTGAGCTCTGCTGTCAAATGTCTGTTATTTGAAATGACTATGAAAAATAGTGGTCTGTGATTGATGACTAGGCATTTATGCAGAAGCGCTGTTTCTGCTTCCTTTCATTCTGCTCTCTCCGACTCCAGCAAGGAGAAGAATTTATAACCAGATCTTTCTTTGCTACTGTGGAAATTAGAAGTGTTTTGGCTCTATTTATCTAAAATGTTGCGTAAATGCAGCTTTAAAATTTCATGAACCACACTTGTTTCTTAGGGTGAATTGAACATTTAACGATATTGTGTCTTTCGGACACTATATTGTAACCTCTAGGCAAGATGTTTACGAAATATCATGAACTTGGTGAAAAGAAACAGGATACTATATTATTTAATTATGTATGAATTAAGAAAGGCTGAAAAGTCGATAAATTCACGAAAAAAGATGTAAACTACAGTAAAAGAATTTATAAAATCTGTGGAAACAAGTTGTAAAAATTTTTATCAGTATGACATTGATACGTCGAGCTTCTATGGGAAGCATCCCAAATTAGATGCTCTTTGGATAACACGAGGTTGCCATGGAGGGAGGGGGTAACTTTCAGAGTTGGAATACTAAATGTTAAAGTAAATTTGAGTGAAACAAAAAGAATAAAATGAATCGATCTTATTCATTTATGCGATTTGAGGTCAGTTTATATATAAGTAGACTAAATAACTAAACGAAATAAAATAATTGAAAAGCGAATATTACCTCTTTGAAATCATCCCCCTAGAGAGAAGGAAGCTACTACATGCTGCGATTGCAGCTTCGTCGAGGGAGGTAACTTTTTTTTTTTTTTTTTTTTTTTTTTTTTTTTAATTAACGTCCTCCAACATTTTGTCATATCGGACGAATGAATGAAAATGAAATGGGTGAAATGATGCTCAAATGAGCCCGAGGTCCATGGAGCTTTAAGTTACCCGACATTCGTCTTCTCAGGGTAGGGAAAACCTCGGAAAAAAACCTTACCCGGATAACTTACCCTAAGCGAGATTCGAACTCGCGACCTCTTGAACGTGAGGCAGACACGCTAACCATAAGAAAAACAAACTAAAAGTAAAATTATAAACAGTCATTGCACCTATAAAGGGAAAAACATAAATAAATAAAACTAATAAATAGTTCCTATAGATATAATTTAGTTTATTAAAGTATTAATTATTTTATAAACTTTTATCTATGAATCTGTCATTAGATATTAAAATATAGCTGTGCAATGTTATAATGAAAACAGTTGGAATTTTTCTCAGAACGTGAGAAAATTTGAAACTTAAAATTTTAACAACAGATCGATACACCTGGGTATTTAATCACGGATGACGAGGACAGATTTGGCGATTGCACCATTACTAGTTAGTTTAAAAATATTGCCTTTGGTGATTTAGTTCATCGATTCGACCTAACTTTACTTAGACTTAAATCATGAATTTTACCGAAACATTAAAAAAATCCACTGTGAATGAACATCTACAGCATAATGGGTATGTAAAAGTTATACAGCATATGTTCCCCACATTTTGTAAACACCGAACAGCATTGTTTGTCCGACCCAATGATTCTCTTTGTCTTAAATAGGTATTATTTACGATACTTTAGACCGCGAAATTATATTTGAAAAGGGCTTCAAGTTTCAAAAGATGTATGTAGATCGCCTGCGTTTATAAGAATATTTCGCACAATAGAGAGCAAAGAAAGTTATGGGAATGCGGTACCTTATGTTTCCCATTTATACTCTGTCTTTACATGTAAGTTCATATTGGCGGCTTTGAATATGGCACAGTTGTTCATCATTAGTGATGTTTACTGGTATAAAGTTGCGATAATCATTGCTTCTGCATTAGTTTGGAATTTCTTTTTAACTGTGCATCATCCACTCATACATTCAGGTACTAGAGAGGATGGAAAAAGTCCTGCTTGAGGAATAAATCCCACCATTCTCCAGTAGAAAACAAAACTGAACATCTGAAGGGCAACATGCTAATACTGATAGTTACTTCAAACCCCAACCTAGAAATACGAGAAACTTACGTCCGTTAATATTTTGCTCTGTAATAATAACGCACTGTTTTTCTGGAAGAACTCTTAGGAAGGTTATTTTTTCCGCTTTTAATTCCTTTATTACACTTCCTTTTTCTGCTTGTGCCAAACATTTTCAATCTCATTAGTGTAACAGAAATGTAGATGTTGGCCTTGAGCCAATCCCAACCCTCTCTTTTTTGGGTTTGGTTCGTTCTTCCTCTTTTCTTCTCGAGTGGTCGAGTGATATATATTTTTCTCTGTTGCAGCAAGGAATCTTGCAACAAGTAGTTGAGAACAAAAGTACATCTCTTGATTTTCATTCTAGGCGAGACGAGGCGAGGCAAGCTTGTACCACAACCACCAGTTGCGTGCGTTTTCCTTCCAACTGTATGTATGTATGTGTGTACCGCGATGTGTGCCATGGTTCCGGGAGGGAAGAAGATTTTCTGACTACTGTTAGATGCTATACAAACAGCCTGTTGCTCTATCGCATCATTTTGCCTTGGTAATGTGCTTCTTGAACTCTGCAAGTTAGCCAGATTTGTTTAGTGGTGTACCGATACATGTTCCTTTCAAGTCAGTTGCTGGAAGGCTCGTCATCTATGTACCAGTCACCACTTAGCTGGCAACTTGTCAACTTGAAATGAGAGATTCGTGAGATAAGTAGGTATTGGTTGACTCAGCCGCAAGGTAATTTCTTCTCCACTTTAGCTATGTTAAATCCTGTCAATGTTTCCCAGCAATTTACAAATGTAAGGATATATTGGAACATTTCTCACTCCATAAACTTATAAGCAACCTTTACCATAAATCTCTTCTGTTTCATGTTACTTATAGAGATTACACACATGAATCGTACTTCTTATGAATCCAGTGGAGTGGCATTTTAATTTCTCACAGTATTTCTGCTGCTATTACAATAACGCTCCTTTCAGAATTTAGAGTTCATCAGTTTGCCTAACGCCCAAGGAAATTTTATTATATTAAAACTGTGTCGCCGTAAAGTCCGACCATTATCAAGACACCACGGTGAAGGCAATACCCAGCCTTGTTTCAAGGACGTCACCTTGTCGCTCCTTTGTTTCGTGCATGAAGCATTTCCCCACCGTTCATTCAGGTAATCAAACATTAGAGGGGTTTGTTTTTTACTCCCGAAGCTCGATAAAAAGCACGCGGAGGCAAATGCGCCCTCCCTTCTTTCACATAAAGTTGGGAATCCCGGAGACTGTCTCACACCTTCACTTAATTTTACCCATCAGTCCTGATGTTGCGGGATCGACACTATAAATATTATTTTAAGGCATCATATCAACATAGCTCTACAGTTGTCCTTCTAATATCTATTTGATGTTTCTTTCGATACATTGAAGGTATTTTTCATTTACCTGCTATCTTATTTCCTTTGCAACCTTTTTGCCCACTACTCATGTTAACAGTATTATATAACATGTTTGCCGAGTCTATTTTCTTCGTATATATCTCAGATTTCCTTTCATCGTTCAACATATATTTTGGCATCAATATAATTCTAATTCTATATCTCTCTTCCTCAAAGAATATTAAGGTGCTAGGATAGTTGATGGCTTAAACTCACTGATATATTAATTAATATGGTGTTTTGAGGAGATAGCCCAACTTTACTAAGGGAGTAATGAGTATTTTGATGAAATACGACGTCTATAACGCTATCGTCCTTATTACTGTGAGAAATACCACTTTAAAATACTGGAAGTGATTGGACAGTGGCCACAGTGTTCACGACAAATGTACTATGAAAACTTCATCTCTCCCCATCAATTTTTACTGACGTGAGTTTAGCCACTCTCTTAAGAAGCCATTTATGTAGCCATAAAGGCATATTTATGTATGAATACTTAAATAGCTGAATTTCACATATGTTATTATTACTATTATGTTTCCATTTTCAATTTATATACTATATATTTATATAGGTATACTTATATATACATGTGTGGGTCATTTACTTTTTTTTAACGTTAAGCGTCCTTTACCCTGGTAGTCATATTGGGTGATGAATGAAATGACTGATATGCTGTTCAAATGAGGCCGGGGTACAAGAGTATAGAGATATCCAACATTCACTTTTCAGGACACCTAAGGGAAAACACCGGAATTAATGCACTCACACTAACCAAGATGCGACCCCATACTACATTGGTAGGCTACTTTAAAGCGTTCTCCTAGTGTAATTATACTCTTTGTCTTATAGGCAACACATAATAATGGACACATTTATACAATACAAATCTGATGTGCTGCATTCATACGACTTTCTCTACTATTGTACTAACTATTCTTATAAACGGTTATTCCTCTACTTCATACTAGTCGAGATAAACATTTGCAGCAATTATCTTTGTGCTAATTTTTTGTAGGTGCAAGGAATGTTGGAATACAGTAGGCTTTAAATGATAGACAAATATTTTAAAAGCTGGTGCCTTTTAAAATTCCGTTCTCTTCACATAGGCAAGAGATAAGACAAATTGATTAACGACTTCCCAGTTGATGAAATGTATAAGTACTGAAAAATTCACACAAATAACTTGGAATATCTCCGAAATGATTCACTTCATAAATAAAATGTATTACACAAACTATGTGGTTTAACGAGTTCTACATTTTTGTAGAGTAAGGTTTGTGCAAAAAGTATCCAGAAGAGGAGTTCTGAAGACATTACTAGAAAATTCAAGATATGCATTTCATTTCGCAAAAAATATACTAAAAATATGTTCTGAAGTGGAGGGATTTTGTTGCAAATCCTCATGTCGCATCCTTGGAATTTGGTGAACTTAAATTCGAAGTTTGGTATCTAACCAATTTTTGGTATGCTGTTTAGACCCGCGCGGACACATACATCCACAAGCCTTTCTCTAATTTTTTTTGTTGGATTTAGGGAATTTAAAAGGGGTATTTGCACTAAAATATAGGTACACAATTTTGGATGGAACGCAATATATTCTCTACCTACTATGTACATAGCAGAGAAAGTAAAATTGTGGATGAACATTCGGAAATGGATAGTAAATAAGGGCGCGTATATTAATGATGAAGTTCACCATTGAAAATTGGAGCTAAGAAGAGCCAAAGTGAGGTCCATACATGAAGTCTTATGTTTACCAAAGAAACTGTTTAAGCGACTTTGTACTGCTTGTATAAAAACAACTCGAGGATAATAACGTCAATTAGTGCATTATGCCATCACCAAAATACGGATAATACATGGTATTATTTGATGTACAGTACATTCAAATAAGCAACCTGGATGCCAATGCAGTGTCCTCCCTCTATAGCTCTCCAACCTATAGGACACTTCTCTGTATATCCCTTTATGATTCGCTTCCGAGTCACAAACAATTTAATCAAATACTGTAACTTTGTGAGTGATATTATTTCTATTAAAAATGAAAAGATGAGTCCAAATAATGTTTATGGCGAAAAAATTTCCATAGGTAACGCCACGAAGCTGGCAATATGTGCTGTAACTTAAGAAGTTAATACAACCAATCATCTTCTATTCCCAAACATAAGAGAATAAAACATCGCCAGACCAATATGAAAAAAGACCAGTTTTGAAATAAAATATCTGAGTCTTTCGTTAATATGTGATATATGGCTAGTTATGTATATTCACCTAAAACGACTACCATTTACCTACTGTATGCCCACGACAAGAAGGCTAGAGGGGAATGAAGGGCAGAGGGGGTTGAACTGTGTATCGACTCCGGTAGCAGATCTGTTTACTAGGAAATGAGTGTATGAGAGTGCATATTTCTAGCTATAGGTGTGTTATGTGACGACATTGTGCATTTTAAAGGAGCCTAGCATCCTTGTCATACTCGGAAACTAGGCATAAACACCGTGCGGGAAGCACAAAATGATTACGCTACACATTCCTAAGACTTGCCTTCTTGTCCTGGGCATACAGTACTTATATTTACCTGTTTACGTGGCCTCAGTTTCACATAGTCCTCCCTCCAGAAAGTGAACTTCAACAAAGGTCTTGCGCGCACGTGTTTTATTTTTTATGAGCCTGTGAAAGGCAATTTCTAAAGCAAAGCTAAAACACATGAGATAAATCCCAAATTTCATACTTGAATCAGTCACTGTTTGAACTTGCCAGGCAAAGATTTTCAATAATATTTCCTCAAAAACTATGTATTTTATACATTAAAAAATGTCCATTATCTTCATTTTGTAAACCATCACTACCGATTTTGATTAAAATATTTTTGAGATATTAATGCGGCAAATTAGATGTATATTGTGACGTGGGGCTCGGCGCACAACAAAGGACGGACGGGACCAAGATACTTTGCAGTGCATGTCATGCCGGCGAGCGGGCAAGACGTTCAAGGTTAGACTGCTTCGCCATACTGCTATGTGTACGTGACTGTCAACAATTGAATTGGCAGAAACAAAAGGGGTGTCGAGAACGTTCACGAGACATCTAGCTTAGTTATCTCCGGTGCGTGTGTGTATGGAACTTGAGAATGGCCCATGTGACATCATTCCCAGTATATAAGGAGGTCAGAGTAGAACTGAGTGGGTCAGACTTCACGGTCAGGTACATACACGACTCGGTCAGTGTGTCAGTGACTGAGACAGCTGTACGTCGTAACAAGAGTCAACGAGGGTCGCGAGTGATTATACAGTCGTAATTAGTGTGTGAAAGACAGGGGAAGTGAAAAAGGACACTAAGAGGACTGAGCAAGGTTATGAGAACTAAAAATTGTAAGTTGTAATTGCCTGAAAGACTAGATTGTGTTAACGACCAGTATCTGTGGTAAATTTTAGAAGACAATAAAGTGATAGAAAAGTAACCGGACTAATTTTGTCATTTTGTCACATTGGTGTCAGGAAGTCGAATTGCCGTTTGGTCACTCTTTCGGTGAATAACCTGTGACGTCCTCTTCGCACTGATTGAGCTTACACAAGACAGACACAAAACTTTGGTATAGGAAAAACAAGGTGCTGTTTGTGTGAAAATCCTTTTCGTGAAGTTATCGAACTATTCTACCTTGCATGTACATAATTGTTAAAGCACATGTTATAAAGTATTTCTTCTTCCTGCGGTTAAACGTTCGAATGTTATTTCTAAACGTTGCGTGTAACTGACACAGATAAAAATATATGTTGAATAGTATTGTGTGGTTGGAAAGAGTGCTGTATGTGGATACTATAAAATGCAATGTGATAGTCATGCAAGTTCCCATCAGTGTTTTACGTTTACGAATCCCAGTGTAATAAATCTTTTAATCTTTGCAAATTGATACTCATTAAACTAAAATTATGACTCCAAATTTCTGTGAGGAAATACATGTCCAGAAGGTAATATACCAAGGAATCAACAACATGATACAGAGGGTAGCTAACAGGTGTAACTTATTTCATGGGCAAGTTTACATGTTTTGATCAAGTTCTGGCTATTGCAACAGTTTTCTCCGAATCATACAAAAGGCCATCTGTTGGAGAACGCGCCACGCCCTCGCGATGGGGACAAGATGGCGGCGTCAAACGTTCGATCGCTTCATTCCGGCTCTTCTCCGACCACGCCAAAGTACTACTTTACTGGAGGCGTCTTCCAACATTCCGTCCCTGCTAGAGAGATCTCTGTTCCGGCCTGACCACCTCAACCAGCGTTACCGCCTTGGGAGTAACTTCTATTTCCCCATTCCGTATCATGCTACACTTTAAAACTACATCTTCATTTACACATACTTTTATTGGAATTCCAAATGTATGTATGACAACAAAGACATTGTACAGTGCTAAAGAAGGTTCATATGGGCAAACACATTGCATATGAGGAAAAACACATTCCTTAGCTCAGAATTTTCAAGGATTTTTCTTTCTTTGAATGAAATAGATGTTATTGAAATTCAAAATAGATGTACGTACATCTTACACACAAAAATTATAAAGTGGCAAGGAAATCGCTTTTGTGGACAAATAAACAAATTATATACTTATGAAAACTCGCTTTTACTCCGTCGGTTGTTCGCCCATATATTTCAGTACCCTCTTTGTTTAAATGAAATATGCATTAACATATTTAACAAAAACAAACGTAATGAAAAAATAACTAATTTTGATAAGTGTAGTTAAAACAACAGTAATTAAAATAATTATGGCACTACGGTAGATATATGAATATAATTGAAGTGAATGTTTATAAATTTGAAGGATTTTAAGAAGTGAAAGCGCAGGACCAGGGTTCAATCCCCGGTACCGGTGTGGAGAGGTGTGGTCCGGGGTACACTCAACCTCGTGATGCAAATTGGGACTCCGTATAGAGGCAATATATCTAGATCCCATCAAATCCTTGGTGAGCAAATTTTATGCATAACAGGCTTTTGAAACGCAAAATAAAATCTACATCTTACGAACTTAGTATTGCTGAAGTCATCCGTGATATTGTGGTTACTTTATAGTTACCGTGATCATTGAGTGCACATTTGTAAATAGACATAAAGAACCGTTTAAGAAAGTGCTTATATAAAAAGGTTAAGAAACATATTAAAATACCCTATGTAGAAATTTCCAGTTAACTTAATTCTTAGGTTTTTAAAAGCTTACTTACATCCCAAGATGTTTATATCAGTTATGTGCAGCTTTTCGTATTTATAATTCAAATAGTTTTGCATACACAGTTCTAAAATGTATGGAATGTCGTAGAGCAATATTCCAGTGGTTGAATTACATTGGTTTTACTCAGTAATTTACTTTGTAATTGAAAACATTAGAGATGGGGCCTTGATAGTGTCGATATCTCGATACTCTATTATTCAATAGTATCGAAGTATGTCTAATACTTGGAGATTAATCTTCATGCATCGGGCCCAAATGATCTAATTGTCGACGAGCCCTTAAACTTCACTCACTCACTCACTCACTCCCTCCCTCGCCCACCCACCCATCCACCCACCCAGTCATTCATCCATCCACACACTCACCCACTCACACAATCACTGACTGACTGACTCACTCACCCAACCACCCATGCACCCACTGAGTCACGGAGTCATTCACTCAGTCACTCAACCACCCACTCACCTACCCACTCACTCACTCACTCCTTACTCACCACCGACTTACTCGCCCAACCACCCGCCCACTCAGCCAATCACTCACTCACTCATTCTCCCACCCACTCATCCACTCACCCAGTCACTCACTCCCCCTCACTTACTCAGTCCCTCGCCCACTCAATCCCTCACTCATCCACTCAATCACCACTTACTCACTCAATCACTCACTCATCATACATTTTAAATACTTCTAAATCTTTAAGTTTCGATTATTGAAGATTGTTGAACTTTAAATTAGGTAAGGAATGAAAGGAGTCGAGACCTCAAACTATTGCCTCGCACGTGTCCCCATAGAGTTGGTAGACCTTGGTATGTGTCTATTGTGAGTGAATGAATCCAACATTCCATACACTCTTGTGTCTAAGTGAAGCCATATAAAACAATGGGCAAGAAGTATGTAGAGGTACTCATATAATATGCAGCGTTAACAGAACCAAGGATGAAACTGATTTATCTGAAGCAATAAAACACGTTTCTGCAATGGCCGATCTGGTGACTCCCACTTGGTCATTACATTTACCTACTCCGATGACCAAAATCTGTAAATCAAGCAGAAACAAATCAGAACACCTTTGAAATCATGAAGTGCTAAAAGCATGCTGACAATTGGAGAATGTCAAACAGGAACAATTTAGGAAGTTGCATACAATACAAAATTGGTTACATGCGTCTGTACACTTAAAACTACCGATAAGGACAAAATGAACCTTTACAGTAATTTAGAAAGTGAGTATCGAGTATCGGTGCTTAAAATCAGTATCGGTGCTGAACAGTTAGAAATGGCGATATCGTTCCATAACTAGCAAAAATATTTATTTTGTTTTTAGCAAACGAGGAATTAAAAACATAACCATAATATAAGTTACCAGAGGAAATTTTAAGGTACAACCTTTGGCACGAGGATCCCTTCAAGCGTTGTTTCATACAGGAGAGGGAAGGAAAACAAATGACGAGAGAAAATGGCTCTCCTGGCTGTGGGCACACCAGAGCTTAAAACGTCAGCATACCTCCAAGATATCATCACTGACAGTTTTATATCCACAGGGATGGGGAGAGTGCATGATCCCAGTTTATCCCTTTGGAACGTAAACCCTTTCCAATTACAATACTAATCACACAGTTTTTCATCCGCCGCCCGCCGGTTTAAATAACGAACGCTGGAAATAATAATGTTGATACGTGAAATGAATAACTCCGAGCAAACACCTGTCATAATATTCTCTCACTCTCATCCCCACTACTTTGCTGTAATGGTGTAGTCGTATTGAAAACAAACGCAGCGGTAATTAAAAGTAATTTAAAAATAAAACGTTTTCGGCGCACACTTCTTCAACCATGTAACGTCCATAAATATTTGTTTAACTCTGTTGACATAATATAGGGATAACTATTTCATAGAGTTCTTTATTATTAAGTGCTTCACAACTTAAGGAGAAAAATATACTATTTTGAAGTCATTCTGGGTAATAAAAGAATTAGGGTTATATCATTAAAATGTATTAAATATGTATATGGGAAAGACTTAACATGTATACAAGCAATAATACTATCTCATATACAGAAGAAGTAGATCTAGGAGTTAAATAAAGTTGTGCATTATCGTTCTTTATTACTACTTAAGTATAGGAAGTACAGAAAGAATCATATTCCACAAAAATGCGATACCAAAATTTCATCGGAAATACACCGTTTGGAACTTGCTAGTTAAAAGAAATGCTTCTCTACGACATAAATGGTGGATATAAAAGCTATTGCATTCCACCCAAAATTTGATACAGAAATTTCATTTTTTAGAAAAGAGGTTTTGGTGTGTGTGTGTGTGTGTGTGTGTGCGTGTGCGTGTGTGTGTGCGTGTGCGTGTGTGTGTGCGTGTGTGCGTGTGCGTGTGCGTGTGCGTGTGCGTGTGTGTGTGCGTGTGTGCGTGTGTGCGTGTGTTAGCAGCATAACTTGAACACAAAACATTGGTTAAAGATAAATTTAGTATCTTCCAAGGATGCAACACGAAGGTTTTTAGGTAATTTCCCACCTCAAACAACCCTTTACGTTGACATTTTTTTTTTTTTTTTGAAAATGATTTTCGCAAAAATTTCTGTAACGGTTTAATTAAAGTACCTTATGTTTAAAACAGTTTATGTTAAATGTATATCTTGAATTTTCTGGAAATAACCTCTAAAGTCCTCTTCATTTTGGATGACTTTTGTATAAATGGTAAATCGCAAGAGATAAATTCTTACTCCATAAAAAATGTAGGTCTTATGAAAGCATACAATTTGTGTAACATTAATTTTTTGTAGAACTACCCATTTCCATTTGTTGCTATTTGTGGAATTTTCAAATGATTATGAAATCTTATTCTTTTTACTTTCTCTACTGGTAAGTAGGGGAAGTATTGTATTCCACCCAAAAATTCGATGTTGAGATTTCACCGGAAATATATGTTTTGAGGCCCCCTGAATCCAAAAAAAGCATTTTTAGAAAAAGGTCTGTGTGTCTGTCAGTCTGTGGATAGCAGAACTCAAAAACGAAAAGGCGGTTAAAAACCAAAGTTGGTATTTAAGTTTAATGTCTTTAGGGATGCGACACGAAGATTTTGAAAAAAATAGCCCCACCCTAAACTACCCTTTACATGGAAGATTTTTCGAAAATTTTGATTTTCTTGATAATGACTTTAACGATTTTGATTAAAATGTCATATGTTTGAGATATTTTTATGATGAATGAAATGTATATCTTGAATTTTCTGGCTATAGCCCCTGTAGTCGTATTTACTCTGGACGACTTTTGCATAACTGGTAAACCGTTAGGGATAGACCAAATCATACTATACAAAAATGTAGATCTTGCTAAAATACACAACTTATATACAAATAAATTTTCTTGTAGGGTGAACCATTTCGGAGATATTCCTTGTTGTGTGTGTGAGTTTCGGAAAACTTAGAACTTTCGTGAAATAAATCATCGTTGTTCATTTTTTATATGTTAAGTGTGCAAAGACAACAGAATCTAAAAGCTTTAAAAGATTTGACTATCGCACAAAGCCTACTGTATTCTAACATTCCCCTTGCACCTACAAGGAAATAAGCATTAAGATAATTTGTACAAATGTTTATCTACTAACACGAAGAAGATAGAGGAATAAGAGTTTGTGAGAATGGTTAGTACAAGAGTAGAGAAAGTCATGTGAGTGCAACACATCAGATTTTTTATTTTCCCTACCATGTGGCACATAGTATATACACTTTTTAAGGACCCTGAGTCCAAAAAATATTTTTGGGAAAAGGTCCATGGTGTGTCCGTATGTTAAAGGTAAAAGTGCACATCAAACAGGGTAGCACAGCACGTAGGCCAGTGTGGCGTTTGTGCTCCGAAAATTACTCCTATGAAGGAGGATTGAGGGAAATACCCAAGGGCGAACAGATCGACAATCGTACGCATGGAAATTGGCCCTAGCGTTTTCAGAATGAACGCATCCGGCGCCGCTCAAGCTCGCCCAAATGTCTCGAATGCTCGGAGAGCACTCGGAGTGTCGGGTCCGTGAGAAACCTTCACGAAGTGCACGCACCTGCATCACCCACCGTCTCCTGGTCCTTCAGTCCTGAAACAGACTATAATGAAGGAAATGACAGATATAGGAAGGTCGTGGTAGAAGAGCAACCACCCCAGCACCGACCCGAGGAAGCCCAAACAAGCAAATTTCGTTTATGAAATACGAGGGTTGGGTCAGCTACATAATTATTTTTACTTTGAGAAAGTAAAATTGTGAGCTACCAGTAGAAATCGTAGCTCTGCTCGTGTTATTGTGTTAAATGCGGATATTCTTGTTTATCATCTTTCTTTCATTTTCACACTTCCTTTTCCTCTCTCTCACTCTTTTCCTCACCTCCTCTGTCCATTTCTCTTCTGCCGTCACTCCAAACCAACCAACCTCACCCCCCTCTATCTCCTCGCTTTGTGCAACTTATATGACATATAGTCATGAAAACCAGCGATAAAGTAATCTTTTCTGGGTTATTACTGCAATTAGTTAAAAGGCAATTAAAAGGTTTAACTTGTGCACCTTCCTTAACTTTGCAACCCTGTCGAGTATTTTTCAAGATAGCCGGAGTACAGGACTAATGGTGATGAAATTTTATTATAAATTCTTTAGCATTCATCCTATAAAGATTTTATTAAGAACAGAACTTGTTAATTTGTTATCATCTAAATTGTTATTGCACACTTTTTTTTTTTTCAAACAGGTTGAAAAATAAGGACCTACTTAGATTTCTTTCTTTTTTAATTTTCACCCAGTTAGAAGCTCCACCCGCTTCAGAGAAAGCATCTAAGACATTTAAGGTGATTTTATCACGTTTCGTAATAAACGGGCCAGCTTTCCTGCATAATAAGTAACTTTTGCAAGTAAATAAATTATATTTTAACCTCCACCACCACATGTGTAAAAATACATAAACAAAATATTCTGACACCGACCACCCGTCAGGCACTAAAGGTCAAGCTATCTCGCACCACTGCTCGTGTATACGCGGTCCGGCGACAGTGGAGTGGTCAAAGCAAGGGCAGTGAGCGCGTCAGAACAAAGTGATTCCAGACAGTTCAGTAAGATACTCACGGACAGGGCTTGCTTCCAAGAAAAACCCATGACACTCATTCTGGGTTATATAAGTGAGTACATTATTGAGAGAAGTGAGTCGTTAAACGTTGAACGAGACAGTTTTTAGCAATTTTCAATTGAGCCTGTTTGAGTGTGAGTGTAACGTCGGAAGTAGGTTTGAGACAGAGAATATTAGTGAAGTTTATGTCAGGGTTATGATAGGACAGAACAGCTGTGAGTTGCAAGGTCACTACGAATTGTAAATTGTGTTAACGATAAAAAAGAGGACTGTGTTTTTGTGATTCAAGTTTAAGGGAAATAAAGTGACAGACAAGCAACAGGACTTGTGATTTGTCACACTGTGGCAGAAGTAGGAATTGTCACATTGCCATTTGTTAAATTTGTTAAAATTTAGGGAAACCTTTTAAATATTAGTTTGAGTTACTAATTCACCTATCTATTTTGTATACGTTTCCAAATCCCTATACCACCGCAAGTGGTAACCAAAGGTTGTCTGGGCTTTCGTACATAATTAGGACTGTAACTGAACATTTTTGGTAACCTTAATTTTGTCTCTCAAATCGCAATTCTTATGAAATCACGATATAGATGTCTAGAGAAGAGTTCAAAACTTACACTACCTACCTCATCTAAGGGGTAGCGAAATGTGAATTTGTTGGAACAAGACTTGGAGATGTAGATAGATGTTCTTGAACATAAATTTCATTTAGAATCTTAAAATCATGCTTTCCATTTTTGAGAGACTTTATTAGCAATTGCAGATAAGTTTGAGAGGAGCAGAGGGATGGAGGAGGGAGGGGGGGGGGGCATAATTCAGTGGAATAAACAAAAGCTAGGTTGTGTGTTAACGAAATACAGCTTAAGAAAAGAGTTTATTGAACCATATTTAACTAACCCCTCGGCGCAACGTGACTTTCCGGGCCAACACCTGCCGCTGGCCGCTGCATCCCCCCACTTCGCAGGCGTCATGGATGGGATGCAGTACCAGAAGTTGGGACGTGGTTAGCCTCCTGGTCCCTCTCAGTCTTCGTAAACAGGGGCCGCTACTTCTCAATCAAGTAGCTCGCCAATTTGTCCCTCAGAGACCTAACGAGGCTGAGTGCACCCCAAACCATGTCTTACAACGAGAGATAACCCCCATACTCGTACATGGAATCGAACCTGGATCTCCAGCTTGGTAAGCAGCAACCTACTATCGTGTAAAAAAGACGACCTTAAAGTATAAATATTACTTTAAATAGTACTTAATAGAATGGAATAACGATGAAGGTACTTTACAATTCACAGACACCCTGGTCTGTTTATCCGGCATCTGCAGCAACTATATTAATATTCACTTCCAATTTGGATGATAAATTCTATGCAAAATGATTAATTTAAAAATTCTATTTAAAAGGCCCATTATGGATGCAGCAATGATGATGAGTTTGAAAGTTTTTGAATAAACATCCCCCGAATCTCTGTTTACATGTTGTCTATGATGAAAGTACTTGGGGAATTATAGCCCAGCGGGATGTGTATTTTCGTACTGGTGGCGGCACTGGCGAACTAAAAAGGATGCAAATGGTTTCGTGCATAAATAAATAAGACCCCATGCATTATAAATATGGCTGTATTGCAGTGGAATGCGTCCCTCATTCTATTACATACAGCTTTAATATCGAGTGGATTTAATTCAGTTAACATAACGCAATGAGTGCGGAATTAATATTAGAATTATTTCCCATGTGCCACCGCAAACGTGTGACGTCAGAGCAGCTATCATGTCCCGCATAACACAGCCCTTTTGGTCCATTATTTTATTCATGCAAACACCAACCAATCAGAGCAGCAGATTACAAGCCGTACAACATCATTTTAAACCGATAAAATATCGTGCACTTTCACTTAACATGAGCGCAGAGCTGCATTCCACTTGGGATACACGCAGCATTCATAGTATTCGACTATTCGACCGGTATTACGAAGTAAAATTTATCACGATTAAAAATATAATTTTTATTTATAAAATAGTTTTTCTAACTTTATAAATTAGAGAAATATAAATGATGTCGCCTATGGAGGTTTAATTTTGTCAGCAGAACTCAGATGGTCTATATAAATGGCGCTATTTTGTCATTTCCAATTTTTTCACCATGAATTCTATTGTCAAAATATTTAAAAAAAACAAAATAAAACTCAAAGAGCAAGACGTAACTTACATTACAGTTTGACATTTTTGGAAAGGTTTAAATCCTGAGAAAATGGAAATTGATAGATAGATATACTTATCCTTTGCTAGGAGTATAGTGGCTTTCAAAAGTAATTTCAAAGGTAGATACGTTATAAAGATTGTGATATTTAAGTCAGGAAAATACAAATATGTTGGTCAGAAGTGTTTCCATTTGTTTTCGTTTACATTTCATAGTTAATATTACATATAGTTAACACTTGGATAAATAGAATATCAATGATTTGTAATTTGCAAGTCACGGTTTTATCCTTATATGTTCGATTAAGGTGGTAAGAGCAGTAGAACTCGATCTCAAGATATAAGGCAATCTAAAACTTGATTTTGGAGCATATTTCATACAAATGTTCTCATTCATTCACCCTGGGATAACAGAGGGAATTCTTGTGACTTCTTGCACGATGTTATCACTAAGTTCTTAAAGTGTTCCAGGATTAGAACAAGAATTGCTACTGTTGAGCTTAGGCGAGTGTGTGTGGCTGTTTGAGAGCACGATATCAATATTTCCAGCCTCTAGAATAAGGCAAGGGGTATGCGCCTCTGACCAGACATGTTCTCTCGCGCAGTGGAGAGAGCCCGTGGAACGGGTTATCATATGCTGGAGTCCTATAAAAACACCGACAACGTTTAGTATGTTGTGCGGAATGGCAAACTGATTGGTTTTCAAATAGGAACCCCTGTCCGGAAAAGCATGGTTTGGACCCTGGAGAGCTTTGAAGCTTGAGAACGAACGGCTGTGACAATGGGTTAACATTCGTTTTTGGTATCTTAATACGGAAGGTATGCAAGCCTTTAGCCATCTGTAAGTCGGTATGAACGACCTGAAGTTAATAACATCCCTACACATGCACTAAATTCTACCAGAGTCCTTGTTGCGCATCCTACTGCGTTACTTGTGTAGTTTCCAGTACAGCAACGTTTTTAACAGCAGTGCGACACGTACCAGTACACAGCTGCTGAAATAGCCGGATTGAGCTCCAGCATATTTTGATGTAAATATGCGGAAACATCTCAACGTTGCATATTCAATCGATGGACTGGTAGAGGTGGACCAATTTTATGGCCAGTACGGTCACCAGATCTGACACCTCCGACTATGAGTTCTATGGAGGGTATGGCGTATGGCAGTGTTGTAACGTCAGCGAAGGACCTTACAGCTCGAGTCACGGAGCGATTGAAAATCTTCAAGTACAACCACACGCATTGGGTCATGTACGTGAGGCTCACCACCGCCGATGTACGCTCTGCAATGACGTAGGGGGTACACAGTACGAAGCCCGTTTTTAATATAGACAGCCCGATGCTAGGTTTATTGACGAAATGTGAACGTACACCCATCTCACACCTTGATGGGCTACAGCGTCCAAACCGTACATTTCCGGACAGGGGTTCCTCTCTGAAAACCAATCAGTTTGCCCTTCCCCACAACATACCAAGCGTTGTTGGCGTTTTTTGGAACTTCCTGTACATTAAAGTCGCTATACGTTTACATATAAAGCATATCTAGAAACAGACTCCCTGGGAAAAAAATATCCGTCTAGGTATAAGCTTGGTTCTTCTTAGTAACATTTAGAGGGCGTTAAGCTAACCGCTCAACACTGTGGGCTTTAGCAAATACATATCAAATTGATTGTTTACAAAAACCTATGCAATATTTTTGACCGATGATATTTTTGAATGGAAGAGAAACATGGTTCGCTTGGTTTTTATTTCTCACATCAGCCTAGTTATAATTCTTTTATGCAAAACTGAGTTTGTGTTCATTCTCTTAACAAACCAGGATCTTTGGAGAATTCTTCCTGTATAAGAACTCAGAATAAGCCCTCTAACAATGCATTCAGAGGCTATAGAAACGTAAGGAGTATGCTTAGCATGTTGATGGGCTTTAGACACCCGGGAGACTCGCATCAATATGGGAAGGCTGAAAGCCCCGTAAGCATAAAGGAGCCCCTGTCCATCTTCATTGTAAACATTTTCTCTGAGAAACAGAGCTCCAGGTTTGAGAGTTCACAGCCAAAAGAAATTCCTCTTCCCTTCTCACGTCTCTTGAGGGTGTGAATGCTCACAACAAAGAAACAAACACCCCTTTGAGCTAGGGGTGGATGTCTTCTGGGGTGGGTGATGGCGGAAACGAAGAGGAATGGACCGCCACGCAATGCTAGAAATGGGTCACACCCTCGAGAACACAAAAAAATAAATGGATAGCGCGAGGCAGCACGATGGGTTGTGCGCGAAACTTTACTCTTACTTATTTCGTGGGTATCTTATGAAAACAAGCAAGGGGCAAGGTGGTGAGGAATAAATCAGGTGATGCAAGCCCAAATCTACTGTTATTACTTCCTTTTTATTTTTGGTTGCTTCTAAAGAAACATAAAAGCTTTCAGCGGCGGAAATATTTTTCTAAGTTGTCAACCATATTTCATAAGCACTTTAATTACCCCGGCACCGGAAGGGCTTTGAAAAACAGGATGAGAAAAGTGCTACATAATGCAGTGAGTGGACCGTAAACCTTTATTTTTTTAGAAGGTAGGTTAGAGAATAAAACTGGCACATCAGAAATTTTATTGGATTATCTCCGAAATATTTAAGTTAAAGGTTAAATGAGTTTAGTCATACAGATACTATGTTCTGATTATACCTATTTGTTTGCAGAGTTTAGTGGCTGAATGTTTTTGTCAACAAGCAGGGGGTGAAAAATATTGCAGTAAAGTTGTCCTCTACTATTATACAAAATTACTGAACGCTTTACCCCATTCTTCCAGACTGTAATTAATCAATAAACTATTATGAGTTTTCTATTTTGATTTATATTTGAAGTTATAATAATACAAAGGATTTCTAACAATAAATCTGATTCCCTTAAAATATGACATGTTTATTTTACTCCTAAAGTGCATCTAAAAGCGGGGTATAGTTTTAAGATTCTCTTTGCATACCTTCAGAGGAAAATAAACTGCAATATTTGCATTAAATGTATGTTTAGTGTTAATGTATTCATCAAGGACTTGAAAAATCCAGAAATATTCCAAAATGCCTTCTTATTAACTATTCAAGAATATATGCAGCAATATTTAAGGCAAATAATCCATAACTTTTACCATTAGACAAAGTGTTTCAAAGCTAACAATGAAATAAAACAAAAATAATTTTAAATGTGATAGAATAGGGAATGAATTGATAACAGACCCATTTGTTGTGCATTGCAATCATTGGGGAGAATAGAATAATAGCAAAATCGCAGCCTAGCATACAAGATGCGGAAGTCAATAAAATGTTTTAGTAAACCAGGGTTCTTACAATAGCTGATTTAGTTAACAGGAAGTTGAACACTGATTGAAAACAACACACTGCTAGGAAAACTATACTTTTTCGCATACAGATATAGAGAAACAATACATTTGTTAACCAACTAAATGTAGTAAACATTCAAGGAAACAAAATTTGCAAAGGAAACTGCAATACGGAAATTTAGTGTGACCTTTAACTCAACGATATTTATGGACGTTCTTTAACTACTATGGTTCTCAGCATCCCACTCTACATGGGCCTAATTTTGTTCAGCGGCTCCACCATCAGGCCGGAGTTTCTTTCACGTGCCATAAATCTATTGCACGATATCAATGGCTTTACTTTCCTTCCGAAGGACTACGTCTGAAAACATACATCGCTCTGCACCAGGTTTGAACCTACGATATCAGAAAGCAGAGACTAGCAGCACATTACCACGGAGGACGACAGACAAACAGACAATTGCACCACACATGAAAAATCAGAGGCCGTGAGGCAAAGTCGACATACATAGCTGACCAATTTAAAACTGTCAGTTAAAGAGTTTAAATTAAAGGTCACAATTAAACTATAACAACTTGGCACATTCCAAAATATCTAAAATGTTGATAAACTCTAAAGTATAAAGGAATCTCACATCATCCACGAAAATGAAACAAAGCGTATAACACGATATAGTATATTTATATACTGACCCAATACAAGAACCTCAGATATGGCCTAGTGGCCGTCTATGTCACCGTGTTACTTGAAAATAAGTCATATTAAGATAAAAAAAATACAAGAGCAACCCCGAGTAGAGTAACGTTCAGCAATGGTAACGGAGCAGAAAGCATGTATGCAAAGACACCATTAATGGAAATATACCCCGAGATCAGTGCACTTCGACTACAGAAAACCAAACATCTCAAAGCAAAACCGACTGCTTCCCCGCTTGATTTTCTGTTTTTCTCATCTACACACAAAACACACAAACACCCATGGTCATGGCGGAACTGAACCACGCGACGCTGTGCACGGCGGAGCGCCAAACACATACGCTCCAACGAACACAGCTACAAGGGCTGACTAACTTTTATCGACCTAAAGCAGGACCTCTCAAAGCTTAAAACCGCACCAGATACAACCCAACGTGCAAAGCTTCCTTGCATTGTGCATCGTGGCGATTCGGTTAAGCTCGGCTGGATTAGTGCACTGCAGGGCTAAGAAGCGAAGAAGCGAGGAAGCGTGTGTTGCTTATCAGTGAAACAGGTGCAATGCAACTACCTAATGACGCAACAACCTGCTCCAAAAAAGCAAATAATGCCAAAAGTATATTTAGATGAGAGTGGAAACTTCTTATTTCTTCTAGTCGTTATAACAAGAGCCAAATCTCTCATAATTAGGATAATCATGTGTATAACAAAATCATCCGTTGAATGACACTATAACAGAGTACGCGCATATATCATAGGGGACACTAGAGAGAAAGAATTACATCTTGCAGAGAGAACGTTGAGTTGTATCAGCGTTTTCTAGACGATTAAAACAGAAACCAGATTTTGGTCATAAAAACAAATTAACCAGTTTAACACATTAAACACACAAACATTACACAGTGAGGAAGGGGAAGGAGGGCAAAGCGAGCGAGTAAAGAAAGAGGAATACTTGCACTAAGGTAAACTTTTCGTAGTTACATTTTGCATGTTGCACCGTGCGCTGCACTGGTGCATGCACCTTGAGAGGCCCTGACCTAAAGGTACAACCGCAGCGCAGCGAGTGGCAAAGAAAGGAACACCAGTAATACTTACATCCAAACCACTTAAATATCACGTAAGCTTTACAGACTGACCAATACACCATGTGTTGAATCGGTGTGAGGGAAGGTTAGCACTAAAAGACGGAGGTGTGATTTGGAATTTCAGTATAAAGTCTCCCCTACTCCTCAACAGAGTTTTTAATGCACCTGTACCTGAGGCGCACAACAAACTATGCAAGTATACACAAACGACGTCTGTAAGCATTAAATAAAGCGTATTTTCCACGTTTACTACAGATCCACACCTATATATTAACATATTCAGTAGCTGCTTGCATTATTTTAGCCAGCAACTGTTGCTTTCCCATTAAGGATGAATATGCTAAAGTTGCGTGCTAGGTAATCATTCCGCTCAAGGCTAGTGGAACCAGTTTAAGGTAAGATCGCGGCAAGATAAATACTACTACTCCATCCGCACGCATGTCTGGAAAGGAATCCAAAGAGGAAAGCGAGAGCTCGGTCTTTTCCTTTGTGCGACGGGAAATGGGAGAAAATGCTGGAGGAGAAAAATTGAGAGAAGGGTTTAGAAGGAAGAAAAAGGGGTCAGCACTGTTTCTCTGACGTGTAGTAGAAGAATGAGGAAGACTGAGTGTAGTACGGGGGTGTAAGGGGTGACAGTAAGGCTGACAGACACGCCTCGTGTTTACGAAAATGGAAAAGTTGCATGTGGGTTCCGGACTTGGGTAAAGTTCCACATATATCACGTGCAACTTGGTCTGGACGTGGTCTTAAAATTAGAAACGAGGAAAATGCATTTGATACAAGGGTTTTTCTTTTCAACGCCACACACACACTCCTTCCCAAGAGCTTAGTCACAGCTGGTAACCAAGTCAGTTCCGCTCTTGAGCACCATATCGACGTCCATATTTCGAGTGCCCTACCAGTTATTTGAAAACAAAAATATATATCCACTGTCAAAACATGTAACACTAAATAAGGACAAAATTTCATAAGCCAGACACTCAGAGGTTTTATTTAAAATATCAATTGGTGCGTTATTAAAGGTAAATAACTGAACGAGCACCTATATGAGAATTCTTCCAGTTTTCAAATATATTAAGCTGCTACTAGGGCACAAACTTTGTTCAAGTGCATTTTGTTAACTTCCAGTAGGAACAGCCTTTTAGCACATTTTACTCCACATGAATAATAAATGAGTGGGAATAAGATATATTCAATTCAAAAACTGAAAAGAAGACTTAGGAATCCCTACAAGTGTTTCTGCGTATTTTCTGTGTTTACATCCATTTGTGCGTCATGTTTTACTTATTAAAATCCACTACTAATTTGAAATAAATGTCCAGTTATTATTATTCTGTGTTGTGATTGATAATAAAAATTATTTTAAAAAATCAACTAGTTTTAGAGAACCGGCACAACAACCAGACAGTTTTGGCAGGCCAATTGTGAAGCGGAAGGGTTGGTTGCTGGTATAGAGACCTAATATTATTTGAGGCCAGCTAGGGCAATAAAAGAAATTAAAGAATGCTTCTAAATCACATCTATGCACATAATGAAGGCAGAAAATTCATAACCTATCATACACAACGACTCAGATTTAGTTATAAGCTCTGTACTGACCTGTGTAAATAATATTACTATAAAATATGTAATGTCAGATCATTTTATATGTAAAAGATTTATGAAGTTGCTCGAACTTTCGGCCATCTTGAACTTCATAGCCATCATCAGGAAATGAATGATCAACAAATGGAAATCTCAAGCTCATGGCTTACAGCCATCCCAAAATTATGATCTTCTTCAGGAAAATTGATTATATAAGATTTGAAGCATTCACGGCGATGACTATAAGTATTGTGACTTTTGGTTGGTTGAAAAGTAAAGAAGTCAGATGTAGTCGAGATACAGAAACACTTTTATTTCCGTAAACAGTAACTTTGTACACTCGTTGCAACAGCAAGAAAGTCTTTACCGATTCACCAACAGCACGGCTCCGAATTCGTAACACAAAGCTCTCTGTCGCACTTTACCGCTATTTATATCTCCCAGGCACTATTCTGGAAAGTTCAGTTATTGCGGTGAAATACAAAGCAGAAGATTCTCGAAGTCTCTATCCTTTTCTCTCTTTCGGCAACCGTCCCAACAATGCGGCCATTCTCTGTCTCTTTCCTTCGGCTCCTTTGCGGTAGTGCCGACAATAATGCGATGGGTGACACTGCTGTTGTCGGCAATTAGATGCGGTGGGCGCGGTGACAGTATGAATTAGAGCATCTCGGTTACCAGCCGTCTAATATTGGAACCTCAAAGGCTATTATAACCTGGTCTCTGTATTAGTTAAGCACATAAAAGCTCACAATTTCTGATCCGGCATAAGCAGCAAAAGGTTATGAAAATATTGGACTTATAGAGATCCCGCCATCTACCGCTTGAAGTCTAACTTCGTGTAGCGTGGTTCTACATCTGCAAATATCACTGTTACCAAGCTGAATCAGGCTAAGTGTTATAGTAAATTTTGCGGAATAGCAGAAATATCCAGCATGAATGTGTTTATAGTATATACTTGTCTCAATTTATGTGTACTATTAAACGGTTGTGCATACATTATGCTGGGAACATGAGTACACAGATTATGTGTGTTGATAGATTCAAATATAACGAACAAGAAGTCAAATAATAAATTCATCTACAGTGAAAGGTAAACAAGGTAATTGAACATAATTGAACACATTATCTACACAGTCTGGCAACAGAGTAGCAGTGAACAGGGGAATAACTTGTTTACTAATGTGACTTTCGCTACTATACATGCGTTCATACTTACGACAGGCCACTTGTCGGTGTTTCCCATCAGCTACTGCAAGTAACAAGAGGAGGGGTAGTTTCCTTTCAAGCTTTTCCCCACAGTATGCAAACAGGTAATGTGAACATTTCTGATCGCACTTCTACATACACACTAATGTTACTAAGCGTATGTATACAAATTTATTTTAACAGTCGCGCTGGAATCCAATTATTTAGTATGACTCAAATGACTCATTTGAGCAACAAATGGAACGTACATGAGTAACTCATTTTGAAGCTCTATCCCTGTATGCTAATTGAGAAGTAAACGATAAGGAAGTAGTGGCATATTGCTAATTAGAAATTAGTAATTAGACAAAACAAGTTGTAGGAATATGCGGAGTAAGAATTTCACGAGCAAATATTTAAAGTTAATAATACACGAATGAGAATATTACTTGCTACCGAACAAGTAGAGGAAACAGTTTGTTTACACGTTGCTCTTTTGCTAACAATTGAGGTGCAAGGCAGTGAGCTCCGTTACCATAGTAAGGGTACTTTGTGCAAGCTCAAACAGGCGAGACTAAGGATATGTAGGCCGACCTTCATTGTGTTTAACGATGCTATGCGACCACTTGCTTGCGTTCCTTGGACACGCTCCAGCTATAGAACCTGTTGCGTTCCCTTCCTTTCCCCAAAATAATTCTCTTCATATGAAGTTGTAAGAGAGAAGGCTTTTCATGTTCACTCAAGCGTGTTTTTTGCATCCTTGGAGCTGAATAAACGCACGGTATTGATTCAGATTATAGATTTTGTTGGGAAAAGAAGTTAATCCTCCCCGGTACCTGGAGAAAACACACTAATAAACCTATCAATTATAACTTAAGACATACAGTTTATTTCATATCAAATCCACCGAAATTACAATTTTATTGTCGTAGGCAATACTTTATGTATGCCAATTTCCTTGTGGGAATAGCATACTGCGATGTGTGTGTGTGTGTGTGTGTGTGTGTGTGTGTGTGAATATTTGTTCTATTTCCCGGATTCTGAAATACATTTCATACATATGTGTACATTACTGTTTTGCACGATAGTGTATTTTATTACTTTAAATTAATTATTAGTGAAATCAACTCTAAAACGTGCCCATTCTCACCTCGCAGTCCGTCTGGGTGGCTAGTTGGTTAAGAGTTGGCCTATTGATCCCAAGGTCGTGCGCCTGGTGATTGCCTAATTTTGAGTCATTTTCTTAGTGCACTTCAGAGCCTTTATGGGGTGTAAACCATCCTATTGTACAGCGTATCCAAGATGCTCTCCGTGTTTTACACGCTTCTGGCGTTAATGTGGCATGTGCATGGATCCCTGGTCACGTAGGTTTGGCGGGGAATGAAATGACGGATTTGGCAACAAAGGCGACAACCGCAGAACCCAGCATTACCATCTCGTTTGGAATAAAGTATTTTCCGGGTTTATAGGCCGTGATGGACGTGTAGGAATTGTTCCTAACGTTTCGTTTATATCTACGTTGAGCGTTACATACATATTATCATCTCGTGTTGATTCGGAATACCTTATGCTTGAAGTGCGGAGAACGGTGCTACACCAAGATTGGTCTGCTCTCGGCGATAACAAACTTAGAGAACTGAAAGAACTTGCAATCAACTGAGTAAACTTTCGCGTATCTCGTTGCGAGGAGATACTTTTGAATAGTTTATGCATTGCCCACTGCCAGTTCACGCATGGTTACCTTTTCAAACGGGACTCTGCTCCTCTTTGGCCGCTGTGTGATAACCTTTCGTCGGTCTGTCACATGCTGCTAGAGTGTTTCTCTGACACACTCCAATTTTTTATAGCTTTGTGTTAATTCTGGCTTTTGTCTTGATCGTTTTATAAGAGCCCTTAATCCTACAACAACAACTAAGGTCGTACGTTCAAACTCATCCTATACCAACGGTTTTTATGTGTGACTAAAAGCCAGATTTACTGTCACATAAAAAAGCTCCTACAGGACGAAATTCTGGCACACCGACGTCGTTGATACGATCCTGGCAATGCAGAGTGACATTAACAAACAAAATATTTATTTTAGTGATCTTGATGTTCCGGTAATTCAGCAACTTAGCTAATGGCGGCTTCGTAAGATTCTGGCAGGTGGCCCAAGAACGGGATGTTTCACATATTATGCAGATGTCCCTTGATATGTTAAAGAGTTTGTGAATTCAAGGGGACAATTGCAAGCAAACGCAGATCAGTGTACAACTGACATATAATCGTTCTACTCCTATTGTGTATCAGCGAAGACATTACCCAGACTTGCACTAGTGTACAGTGTGTCGTGATTAGAGAAGAACTGCATCGTGTTTAGGAGTATCGGTTATACATATTTGCCCAAACCGAGGGTCAAGTTATCAGCACTGAAAAGAACATCTCCATGCACACGGTAACGTGGCTAAGAATATTGGCTTTACTTATGATAGACAACAACACTGTGAACAGACGAAACATATCTTAGACTTTAGTATTTCAGTTACGGGTGTTTTATTTTCGAGGTAAATGGTACACTTTCTAAACTGACAAATAACTTAAATATATTTGTAGCACCTATCTTTATCAGCCCACAGCTATTATTTTAATTGTGTTTACGCTGTTGTCTAACATTATGGACTATAGGTGTGTATTGTAGAGTTAAATGAAAGCATTAAACTGCCGTAACGGAAACCATACACACAGTCTTTGCTGATAAACAAGAAGAGTGGAAGGTCGTTCTAATGCACCAGTCCTTCACTGATCTGTATTTACTTGGAATTGGAGCAATTTAGTTCTGCAACCCTTTTAACACACGAGCGGATATCTGCACAAATGAAATACGGCGCTGTTGGGCATAATTTAGGAAACTTTGAATCAAGTTTTCTTTGATGCTTGATGTAATGAGTCAAAACGGATTGTCTTAAAATAAATAATATGAACGACAATATATATTCAGTATTTGAAGAATAAAATGAAGTAGAGACGTGGATTATGACGACGTCAATATTGAAGAGGCATGTAATGATGGCGCGTCATTGACACTTGAAAAACCTAGAGTAAGGTATATACGTTCATTCACATTTAATTAGCATTAGTTTTCAATAATGCATATTATAGCCGATTATTTAACATAAATAAATGAAGACTTCAAGTCTATTTTACTTCCCGCCCTAGTGATATTGTACGTTATTAAAGCCAATGCAAAATTGGTAGATAGAGTTTCCTTGGAAATGAGTTAATTTTTTAGAATTTAACATTTATTTCTGTGTAAATAACATCGAGAAGGGGTAGATAGCACACGACAATGCGGAAAAATAATGTTTGTCTTAGAGAAGCTAACAAAATGGCACATTAAGAATTGCACTAGAGGAATACTGTAAAATTAAGGCACTAAATACGATATTTATATACAATTAAAGTTAAATGAATAACTATACTCGTAAATGATCAATAATTTACTTACAAATGGACGTGGTAGATGAAGTATCCTAGAATGTCTCTGACCATATACTCACCTGAAACAAAGAAACGAAAAATGTAGGTTTACAAACTAAGCAAAAGTAAACAAAATTTCTCGTATTAGGAACAGAAAATTTGCACTCCAAAAATTAGTCCCGATGAATATTTCATTGATTAACATTTTAAAATATATTTCCATACAGTAATAACTCTGTTTACATTCAAGCCTAATAAAATACATAGGAATGTCAATCATAGTTACCACCATTCAATGTAACTTACCCATAAAACGCCATAATGCTTAACGTATGATGCCAGCTTGCTCATACCACTAATCTCAGATCATACAAGACTTTAAATGCTCAAAGAGCTTGTTTAGATGATCGTTGTTGGCATAATCTCAAGGGTAACAGATGCACAGCGATTTCACCTATCTATTTTCACTTTCCTTTCCTAGTCTCAAGAACTATTGCTTTCCACACAAACATTTTATATCTAATTTTGCTGAAAATACATATTCTAAGGCTCTCTCATATAAGTAAATAAACCTGTGTGAGTGTGTGTGTGTGTGTGTGCGCGCGCGCGTGAGGGTGTCATTCAAAAAGGATCGATAACAAGATTTCACCGGAAGCATGGCTTTGAAAGCCCCTGAATTAAAACAATACATTTTTATAAAAACATCTTTGTGTGAGTGTGGTTGTGTCTGCCTACGTTTTGTGAACAGCATATCTCAACAACCAGTTATCTATTAATACCAAAGTTGGCAATTAAGTTTAGTATCTTTGAAGGAAGCGACACTAAGATTTTCAACAAAATTTCCTTTACATTGAAAAACTTTGTAACATTCTGATTTTCTCAAAAATGAGTCTAATGATTCTGATTAAACTGCCAGATGCTTAAAATATTTTCATTTCAAATGAAATATATATCTGGAATTTTCTGGGAATAACCTTTGAAGTTTCCTTCGTTTTGAATACTTTGCTAAGAAATTATTATTGTTTTTAAAATTAGATAATGACTTACACCTACTTGACTTTGAAGAAAGTAAAATGTGCTGGTAAGAGTATTTCGAGGTGCAATACAGAATTCTGTTGGTAGTACTCTTTGTAGCAATAAATTTTCAGTTTGTGGCTCATTCCGTCAGATGCACGCATTAATTTATTTTCGAAGTTGTGCTGCAAGGCAATCAAAGGGATTCAGTGAGGCAAGGAAACTCAAGATTCCACCAGGACCGATGTTAATAGCTCCATCGATCGGCATGTTCTAACCCTTCGCCTTCGCCTTAATTCATTTCGTGCGAAAATCTGCTATTCTCACTACGTAACTTCATTCTGCTTCCTTGGGAACTAAAGCAAGGCAAGTTTTAAAGAAAGGGGAAAAACGAACGTTTCAACAAGGCGAACTCTTGAAAATTATCGAGATGGAAAATTTGCAACTAAGTTTTCCTTGTAAAATACGAAGGAAACACTCAAAGAAATCTAGTCTAGTAAAACATTTGCTTCGAAATCTTGCTTTTATAATTTTCCTTCTACTCTTTTCTTACTTTTTTTAAGAATCGTTTCTTTGAAGCTGAGGATGTTGGATCTAATTACGTAGTGTTGCAATCAAGTGTGTTGTGTTGTTTCTGGGGTGAACTTAGTGCCAGGCAGCTCTCTTACACAGCGTTCTACGGACGCTTTCTGTACATAACGGCTGAGATCTAAACATTAAGAATTCAGACTTTATCCAGAAGTCAAGTGATGCAAATTTTAAAGTAAGATGTACAAAATGACTATGGTTGGGGAAGGGCAGGGAAATATGTGGGCTAATGAAATCATCTAAATAGATTGAATACTGTTTATCTGCAAGAGTGGCAGCAATGGATGCTAGCTGGGAACGCTACCCATTACTTTCAAGCTGTGATAAAGTAATACCCCAACTTCATTCATGATTACGAACTAGTATCTGCTAACTTTCCATTGAGGGCGTACTAATTTATCATTCTTACCAACATTGCAACTTCGACCAAATGGAATCAGACAAGGAGAAATTCAGTAAATTCTTTTACTCCAAAACTGAAATGATATTGAGATTGTCTTCTTAAAATTATTGTTAATACGGTTAATAAAATGATCTAGAAATGCACACTTTAGAGTCGACTACAGAGTAGAGAAACACGTGTCAAAATTAGAAATTAGAATATTAATTGCTCTCAAGCTCAGTAATCCAGTACTAAACGATTTTATGGATACACTGTTGAAGAAAACGGAGTTCCCCAGGAACTCTGTTGAACCACGTTATTGACTGTATAACATAAGAAATATAGTACCAATTTTGTGTTTGTTATCCGTAATTTTATTGACGAGTCATTTTATCCGTGACTCGGACAAAAGGAATTGTTGTAAAAGTAAATTTCATTTCAGAAGTATAAATTTAATCTTTAAAGCTTTCTGGGTCAAGTTATTCTAAAATCAACACAAAGGCTCTCAAATGTGAAGTGACTTCTTTTGCTCAACTTACTCTAGTGTATTTTCCCCTTGTCCTACAGTGCAAATGCACGAATATTTACCCCGCTTGGCCAGGTGGTGCCAATTTATGTGATATATGTGGTTGAAAATAGCTGTAAAAGAGATACTTCTCTTTATTCGAATTTACAGATCTGCAATAGTGAATGGTGCTTCAGAATGTTCATAGAGTTGAAGGGATAGTAAAAATTAAACTTTTCGTTGCTTGATTATAATTATTTTCTAATAACCCATGGTGACTTCATGTGATAGTAATTCCTTATGCTAGTAAAACTGTACAAAGTTCTAGAACTGGACTTGCGCTTTCCTTCAGAGGTGGACAGTGATGTAAATCAGATCTGACACGTTAAACATGCCTCTCTAAATTGATTCACTTTCGCAGGATGATGGACAGTGAAGTTATTCTGATGACACAGGACTATCTATTGCTCAAAATCCATACCATCAATTACACCATCTGTCCATTTATCATTTTCCGTCATCACACATCCTTTGCTTAGGAACTGAAGGAAAGAGGTTGGCATGTTGAAAGTAAGTGTATATAACAAATATGGAATCTCTATTGCGTTGAAAATTGATTTAAAATATTAGTGATATTTTCGCGAAAATTAAAAGCGAAAGGTTTTCAAATTATTCCTTTCTTTCAAACCTTATACTATAAGACACAAGCAGTGTTACGTATACATTGGCTATTATTACGTAGTATAATACGTATATATTAGTTTTAGACAATCGTGTTTTGCCTTCTGGTTGAATTTCAAATGATAGGTCTGATGGTATTCCTACATTCAACAATCCCAGACCTAACGCTGCCCTTTAGTCACACGCTGCCAAACTCACACACACACACACACACACACGCGCGCGCGCGCACGCACGCACACACACTATATATATGTATATAGATTGCATTCGCTAGTTAGATTTAATAACTTCATTTAATTTATACATTAATTCAATCTACATATCCAGTGGAGTTACTAATGTATCATATGCTGGACATGCTATAATTGAGTGATTTTATCGATGTGCTGAAGGAAGTAACCGATTCTCCGAAGAATACCTTCAAAGTGGGTTGCTTTTCTTCAAGTGTTTTGTGTGTATGAGAATGTGGTGTGTGTGTGTGTGTGTGTGTGTGTGTGTGCGTGTGTCTGTGTGTGTGTCTGTGTATGTGTGTGTGTGTGTGTGCGCGCGTGTGTTTGAAAGTAAAGGAACTTTCAGGGAAATGCTTAAAAGGGGTTATAATGTTTGGGACCAACAGAGCGAAATGCATTGATTTCAGGTTGACTATCTAGTTCAGTGGTGGACAAAAGTGGATTCATGAATTCGTGTGTCGTGAACTTTTCACCATGTAACTGTGCAACACAACGGTACACACCCCCTTCCTTAGTTGATCTCAGAAGTCTACAGATCACTTCCAGTCGTTTCGCGACCGGTATCAGTGAAGGAATTACGTCTATGTTAACACTATCTTACTTTTAACATAATATTACATTGTTTTCTTCGAGGCAAAATTGAGCGGCTTTATTGTAGCCACATACAACGAAAAAACCAGTAAGTGTTTTCTGATCTACATTTTTATATGTTGTATACATTTTCTATTTGTTATTATTATTATTATTATTATTATTATTATTATTATTATTATTATTATTATTATTATTATTATTATTATTATTATTATTATTATTATTATTATTATTATTATTATTATTATTATTATTATTATTATTATTATTATTATTATTATTATTATTATTATTAATTATTATCATCATCATCATCATCATATTCCTTTAATGGAGATTAGCCCATGATTCAGTCATGGCCTAATGACTGATTCAGTCCGGCTTAATTCTTGAGAGTTCAGAGTGCTTTCGTTTTTTAAAAGCCCTCTCAAAACCCCCAACCTGGAGGATCAGGGTTTTATGTCAGTTTTCCTTTTCCTAGATGATTTTATTTCACCACATCTTAGGACTTCATCTGCCCACCTGTTGGTCCACCAGTGGTATTTTATTTCCCATTTAGCCATCGGCTAAGTTGATGAGGGCATTTCCCTATCCACCACCTGCAGATGCGCCCTCTAGGGGTCAGGTTCCCTAGAGGGGAACTCATTATCATTATCATTGTTACTATTGTTGTTGTATGTTTATTATTATATGAGAGCGTGCCAACGCTTTAGGTGGTTTACAATCTAAAATAACAAGCATGTCAAGCTATGTGACATCTCTCTTAACCAACAAATCCAATTATGAAATACTTATTTCAAATGTATAAAGTCACTTGGTACTGTGTCAGAGGGTAAACTAATTAGTTATATTCCCATTCTTGTAGACCTAAAACTGACTACTTCACATAGATTACATGGTTTCAGTAATCTTGAGAATGACATTTCAATGTTTGTTAACCCTTTTACTGTAGATGTGAACAAATAGATCTACAAATAGATCTACTTTCAAAAAATTAGTTCGGAGACTAGGTGGCACAGACATATTCAAAGAAATTTTTTTCGTAAATATTTATTTGAGGTCGTTATGACAGCGCGGTCTTATCACGACCATACATAGCAATACATTGTGGATATTAATTTACAATTATACATATATTACATTATGCTGACATTTACAGTAAATTAGAAAGTTTTATGTTCTTCATAAACTGTAGTCTTGCTGATCATATTCGGTGTATTGACTGCATGATGAAGACTGGAAATGCCGGCTTGCTGCCTATATCTGCTGTATTGTGGGCAATCTATAAGAATGTGGTGGATGGTTAGAGGAGTATCACAGTTGGCACAATTTGGAGGTTGGTCCTTGGTGAGAAGATGACTGTGTGTTAGTTCGGAGTGTCCAATCCTAAGCCGAGTGATGTTAAGTTGATCTCTTCTTTTCAGTCTTTGGAGATGCAGAAAAGATTCTGTACAGCCTGAGCGAGCTTCATGGAGTTTACTGCTAACTGATGACCATGTTTGTATACATTTTAGCATGTACATATGTTTAGTACCATTGATGATGTCTTGGTGTGGAGAAGCGATCGAGGCATCACTGACGGGATGTTTAGCTGCCTCTTTTGTAGCTTCATCTGCAGTTTCATTACCTGTTTGTGCACACTAAAATATCTCCTGATCTAGTTGATGGAGTGCGGAGTGTATGTGTAGTGTTATCAACATTTCTCTTCGGCCTCAAGTTTACAAGCCTAGGCATTACTTATACAATGTTATTACATGTAATTTAAAACTCTGTGTCAAATACATCAGTGATGTGATAACATAAGAAACCTTTACTTTACTAAGAAGAAGTATTTTAATGCTTGCCATTTCTATAAATTGGTGTTTATAGATTTTGAAAAGTAAAATTCTTCAAGTTTTTATGCTACACTTCTAATTATTCAGGGTGGTGCGTAATACACATAGTTCAGGTGGATTACCAGCTCTCCGCCATACAAACCTTTCCTTGAACTTGCAAAACTGTCTTGAAGCATTCTCATTCTTTAGCATACTTTGTGTAATTCTATATCACTGCACTTTTTCATCTAACATGTAACATGAACATCTCTTTCTGAATATAATGGCAATGCATATATCATTCAGTAAATGTAAAGCCAGCATATAAGAAAACGTGTGCTATATCAATGATTTCAATTTTGTTATTACTGAAATGATTTAAAGCTAAATATTAAAAAATACGTATATCTAAAAATAGAACATTAAAAAAGCATATTTACACAGGCTGTAGAACAGAACATCCAATTTTAGGGTTATTTTTGTGTGAAACTAAAAACGAATACGCCAAACAAAAAAATTGTAGTGCTTAACGGAAAATGACCGAAACGTAGAGCTAGCCATTATGGATAATAACCCAACATCGTTTGGAAATCCTGAAAACGACTTTGATAGCATAGAACAGGATGGGGTTTCATTTCCCATCTTGCGTGTAAATAATGGTGAAAACTGGGTAAAGCGCATTAGCTGAAAGAGGCAAATGGTGTTCAGATGTAACAGACAATGTCCCTTTCCCTCCCCTCTTCTCGTAAATTTTACAAAGTATTCTTTTTTTCAGCCGTACACGCTTTTCTATCACCTTTTACCACATGTCTGCAACATCCGAAACACAACTTTCTTTCTCTCTCTGTCGTGTAAAACAGCGAAGGGGAGTTACGGACAAAAGATGTCATTTGTTTTCCAATCCAATAGCGCGCCGTATCCTGGCGCAAAGCTATCGGATTTTGTATATCAGCTGCGGCCACATAAAATACACACATTATCAAGTGTTCATTGTGCTATATTATCTCTTATTCTCTCTACTTTATTACAGCAAATGTGACAGACGGTCAACGCTCTTTCGTATCTTACTTTGAAAATGTGGTAATTTAAAATTCAAAATTATGACTATTTTACGATAAAAGACTGTTGTATTTAATATTATTCTCTCCCATAATGACGAATTATATTATTTGTCCAAATATTCTGGCTTTTGTGATGGTTTCAGAAGAGAGCTAAATAGTCATTTTAACAGTTAATGCAGAGAAGTCGGTATTTTCTTATCTCAGGAAGCACGGAGCAGTTACTGAAGCTGCTAACGACTTCCAAAATTACCCTACTGCGTTTAAGAGAAACTGTAAAATACAATGGGGGCATTGTCGTTTTATTATACCCAGTGTTTTAACAAAGGCTTAACTATAGCTATTTGATACCAAACGTAGTTAAGCATTATTCTTCTTAGTTGATCAAATTGTTCAGGCGGGTTTAACTGATTACATTCTGGACTTCATCGTGCGGTCTTAGTATATCCTTATAACTAAACTAGATTAAAAGAAGCTAAACCACAGCACATGCCGTACTAGCTGCCTATTTTGGGGGGACCAACATGCGTGGTGTTAGGAGTATGAGTGCACACACTTTAACGGCCACTTCTTGACGTTAAACTAAAAAATAACTTATCTACCATTTGCCTCTATAGTGCATGGTTGTATAAATACAAAATTAAATTGGTAGAATTAGTGATTGCCAATATATCAGCACACATTTATCGTTTACTTCTGTAATTAGCGTACAGAGATACACCTTCAAAAGATGTGTTATACATTTGTTTCTAAAATAAGTCGCTTTGCCACAAAGTAACATTAACTAATTCGATTCCAGTGGTCTATTAGAATAAACTTGTGGCGGTACATTTGATAACAAGAGCACAATTTTGGCGTGTGTGTGGAGTGGAAGGTCAGGAATGTTGACAATAAAAGTAATTGTTCAGAAAGCTTGAATGAAACCACCCCTCCCTCGTTACTGGCAGTAGCAAACACAAAGATACGTGACGAAACGAGTTTTCGAGTTTGGAGCTTCACTCGTCATAGGCAAGTGTGAAAGCGTACATGTTAGCGGAAGACACATTAGTAAACTAAACTTTTGCTTTTTCAGTTCTACTCTGTTTCAAGTCTTTATAGATAATGTATTCAATAATATTCAATTATCTCCTTAAGGTTTCACGATAGATGAATTTGTTACCCCTAACGCTCTGTATTTTTAGGAAGTGCTGCATTTAACTCAGTGTCAGAGTTTTTGCAAAGGGCAGCATTATAACTAATAAAGGCATTATAGGAAAGCAAAATAAAAACACTTGATATGTTACACTTACATGACTTTCTCTACAGTCAATCGTTTATTATCTACTTGGTATGCAAACTCTTCTTAGATTTAGTTTTATACCTACTTTGTTTTAACCGAAATAAATGTTTGCACAAGCTACATTATACTTTTCATTATAGAAAAGTGACAATCACTGTTTAAAATCTGGACGCTGGTGTTTTAAAGTCATCTATATACATTTTTGAGGAGTAGGTTTTTGTCTATCACTTAATGTATACAACTTCTACAAGATTATATGAAATTCTTCAGGAATGAACACTTCGGGGTCTATTCATAGAAGGTGTAAGATACGTGACTTATTTAACATGTATATGCCCCTAATTTATGCTACTTGAATCAAAATAATTATAGTGCATAAAATTTGATAGCGGCATAAGAGTCTGTTCATTACCTAAACAAAGGTAAGTCCAAAAAACTGAAAAATATTCACTTTTTAAAAATGGTAAAATATATTTTATTTTGCCAGCGTTAAAATTATGACAGAGCCTTGCCCATAGCAACATTTTTTATATAGTATAGTCTGCCTATCAAAACAGTTTCGGAGAAATCACTTAAATATTTGGTGCAAAGAACTTTAAGTATAACCACATTTATTTTACGAATTATAAAATAATTAACACTACATATCAGAACGACCTGGAATTCAATACACTTTTTAATTTTGACTACTGTAATAAACTCTGAAAATATAGTGCAAAATGAATAAAAAAAATAATTTTCAAAACTCAGTAGGGTCCGCTGATAACACCAGATTGTACCTGATAGACGCATTTCGGTTAAACATTTAATGTATGAGTTGGTATAGCAAATGGAGGCGACCCAAGCTGCTTGTTTTTCCTTTGGGTTGCCTATCATCCAGGGTGTTTCCATTCTCTTAGCACTATGTCGCCGTAAAGTCCAACCACCCGCAACACATGGTAGTGGACGGGTAAAGTAGGAGTATGACAGCGTGGGTCACAAATTAACATCCCTTGTATAAGACTTGTCAGTTTATATTTACTTATATACTTAAAGTGCTACAATATAAGGTTGCAAAATATAAGACTCTCTTTTTAGCCTCAGATAAATTATTTATTAGGAACATTTTAGTTACAGTTTTAATGTATGCTTAGATGCTGGTTCTCCTTGTTCCAGCTATATATCTATAGCGCTTAAATATATGAGAAAGGTTAGAAAATATTGAGAAGGGTGGAAATGTCTGTTAATGATATATCTTCACGAAGATTTGAAATGCTGCGCAAGGCTTTATATGTTCGTAATTAAGCTCGCATTCGATGACCAGTCTACAACGGGAGGAACCATTTGGTTTTCATGACTGACTATGGGTACTGCACATTAATGCTTCTTCATTACACTCTGAATAGCTGAATAGCGACACAACAAGCAGGTGGCGTCCCCATTGCATAGGTTCCTACAATGTCATTGTAACGCCCTCCGAGGGACTGCGCCTTGTAACGACGACAATAAAACCGAACGCGCCGTAAAGCGCGGCAGTTCGAGTATGCGGAGGAAGGCATCATAATAAAGATAAGCCGCGAGCATTGTTGCAGATAATAGCGCTCAGAAACAAACACCGCTATCTTGCCACAGCTGCTTGTACTGTCGGCAGCTTTGAAGCTCTCCTCTAATTTCGTGTAGCGGAGGGAGATTGCGCCAGAGGGTCCTTAATATTCCCTCCCCTTCCTAGCGACAATTACAAAAATGCTCTTCTGCAGCATTTGTTGGAGAGTGGTCAAACTCATTATAAAGTTGTGGTCCGGTCGACAGACAGACGAACTCAAGACCGTTCCTCTGCGTTTGGGATTGAAACCAACCCGATATCCCCATTAGGGTTCTGTACCGGCTTCAAAGGCCTGTTTGTTTTGTATCCGGCATGTGTATTCCAAATTATGGCCATATCTCCTTCAAAGCCAGCGGAATCAGTTCCCTGGATTAGGTCCGCTCGCTGTGGGAACTGATTGCAAAACCGAATCTTCCGCTGTTGAATTAGTTAGCAAAATAATGATGAAACCGCTCGCTAAAACTGTTATTGCTCGCTTAAGGAACAATCTATTTTATAATGTACTTAACCAGCTTAGCTGAAAATATAATCATAAATCTAACTTCATATGCATATCGTGTTCCTCTCACGAGAATGTGACCGTAAGGAATGTGTTCGACATCAACAACTTCAGCGTTTTCTAAGATAGATTATGGCTAGAGTTTCAACATATCAACCAGATATGTGAGCTTGGCTTTCACGACCGGAACATCAATTTACTGGATATCAACAAGACTTAGACCTCTTAATAAACATACACATGCTGGAATATTAACGTTGTGCGAAAATGACATCATGCTTAACTTAAAAGTAAAAATAATAATTAAAACAAGTAAACGAAATACCAAGTCATGCAATAATATCCAAGTTTGCCTGAACCTTGAATTGGTCACGATCTTAAAGATTCTCCAATAAGAGCTAACAGAAACGAACAAATACCACTAACTGACTTCTCTACCACCTAGATATGTAGTATTCCACCCAAAAATCTGATACCGAGATGTCATTGAAAATACATGTTTTGAGATCCGTGTGTGTAAACACCACACTTAAAAACGAAAGGTTGTTTAAATACCAAACTTCGTAAATAGGTTGGGCATCTTCCAAGGACGCGACGAAGTTTTTCAAGGAACCGCACCTCCCCCAACGTAGACTACCCTTCACATGAAACATTATTACAAAATTTTGATTTTCTCAAAAATGTCTATTTTAATTAAAATAGCATACATATGTTTAAAATATTTTCATGACAAACGAAATGTCTATTTCGAATTTTCTACGAATGTACCTATTCAGAAATGCTCTTAATTCTCGATGACTTTTGCATAACTGTGGGACAGACATTTATGTTCGAATCTTTAGACGGTTTTTTGTTTAATTTTTTCATGATCTATTTAAATTTTGTTAACACACTAAGAAACGAAGGGTTTTATATCTAGAGTCATGATGAATAAAAATTGATTCCTGGCTAATGGGCCGTGGCCTACTGGCCTTCCGTCATATTGCTTGATTTACTAGACTCAACTTCCTTCGAAAACTACAAAACTTTATCCTGAGAACTTAAGACCGAAAGAAACCGGAAGTGCATTAGTGGTCGTGCTTGGCAGAAAAACACCTGAAGATCTCGAGCATGGCGAAGTGTTGGATACCACAAAACGAATTATCTGGACATTAACGGCGCCAGGGGAGAACTGCTTGTGTGTAAATGGGGGTATAACGTCTCGAGTCCACCACACTTTGTTGTTACGGAGCACAAAAAGTGCCATCAAGAAGAAGAAAAAGGAGAAGGAGGAGAAGTAAAAAGAGGTGCGAATACATAAGGGACTGTAGCTTGGAAGTGTGGCGTTGACAGCGTATTACCATTACTTTCATGGCCGTGTTAAGGCCTGAGAAAAATAAAGAAATACTGGATACTCCGTTACTTAGTCTCAGCGAGGTAATGGTTTCAACGACGCTAATGGTCGAGATAAAATGACATGGGTTCGAGGCTTTCCGGTTATTGGCGGCGCCAAGTTTCTCATTTTGAAAATCTTCTCAACCATACTTTCAAATAACCTACTTACTCAGGAGACGTTGTCAACAAAAAATGTTCGGGGGTTTTACTTTGGTAGTTAGACTGAATATGCTAAAAGGCTTTCAGAAAACCATATGATGTGGTCGTTAGCTCTGTTTAAATGGGACAGAGTGGAAAATGGGATACTTGGGTGCTCTCTATGATGCATAAAATTGGGAGAAATAAAGAGTTACTACTGGAACTTTCACAAAATGGGAGCATCAGTGTGGTGGCGTAATACGTAATTTCAGCAGAATAGCAAAGAAATAAGGCAAAGCAACACTCGGTGCTTCAATTCAGTATATTACAATTAAAAGCAAATAGAGACAACGGCAACTTAACCTTCTTTATAAAAGGTCGATAAATGATAATCAATTATAGTTTCTGTCCACGGACAGACCCTTCGCTGCAAAACCAAAAATGTTTATTATTTCCTCTTTTCCACCTTCAGTTTTCGTTTTGCATATGAACTATTTACTTTAATTTTGTTCATCATCAGAATACTTTTTAATTGCATTCAATATTCACTCAATTCTTTTCCACTTCATAATTAACTTGTATCCAGTTCATAAGCTTCTTTCATCTCCGTATGCGTATTTCAAATGCTTTCAATATTTTTTTTTCACTTCGTCGCAATACTTCTGCATTAAGGAACACCTAATTTAATACAAAGTTAATAACATATTTATAGTTTCATCGTTTTATTTTAAAGAGAATGTGAAAAACAGACACTACCTTTGTTTGGAAAGAGACACTTAAAGTTTTATGGCCTTTCAAGTTATATGCGTCTAACGCGAATGCATTGAAACATCACAACAATCCAAATATCGCTAAACTCAATTTGTTTGTCCAAGATATCAAATTTTATATAGATCACTTTAACAATGAATTCACATAAATTGCAGCAGCCAACATTATTGTTGACTGCCTCTGTAGTCTGGTGTTAGCATGCTAACCTTCAAATCCAGAAGTCCCGAGTTTGATTCCCGGCTGGTGGGTGTACATTTTTCTGCAAACAGAATTATTCCCCACGCTGTATAGAATCTGGAAGCATGAATGGGAATGTGGGTGTGTGAATTTAATGTAATAACCCAAAGTACCAACTCGTGATACCAACTCAGACAAAAACAGTGAGAAAAACCACTGTAAAACAAGTGAATAGCATTGCTGTAAAGCAATTGTTCCAAAGATGAAAAGCCGGCGTCATGACCTTAGATATTAAAGGCGGCATATAAATGTAACATTAAAAGAACAATATTTTTCTTGCACTCATATTTTCTATGAACAACCATTACCGCTTTATTGCTATAAATGGAAGTTATAAGTCTGCCTTTAAAATCTTTGAAATTCCCTATAGTTTGGAATGTGTTTCTGGATTTCATGCTCCATTTCAAATATATATCTGAATTATATCTCTTCTTTCTAAATAACCCTGTGCAAAGAATCTCAGTAATCTGCCTCTTTCAGTTCTTTTTCCAACAGTCCACAAGGATCTTGTTTTTCTATTTCAAGCTTCCCTTACCTTATTACATTGGACTACTTTACAAAGATTCGTGTTACCACTTACAGCATTCCCAAATATCTATAGCGGTCCACTTATTCCACTATCTCATCCCAAATTCACAACTGCATCGTATTTCTTCAAAAGATTATTTCTGTTATGTTTCTCGCCCTGCACAATTCTCTGTTTTCATTTGTCATTATCAACTCTTCGTGCATTACGAAATGCCAGAGACTTGTGCATTTTATTTTGCTCTGATCACCAGTATCCCTTATTCTAGAAATATTCTTCAGCAAATTCTCCAAGTGTATTGAACAGAATTAGGTATTAACAAGAAGCGTAGCTTTCGCCTCCTCCTCAGTTTTCCGTTTCCCTCCGATATATTCTCTATTTCCATACGTTGCTCCACAATGAGACAACAGACTTCTCTGTTTTCAATCCACTTCCATGGGATCTTCACTAGTTACTTTCAATATAACCTGCCCACAAACTATATTTATAAACGCTTAGAGCTATCAAGCTCAGTACGATAACCTTCATAGATGATAAAATATAGGCGTCTTTTTGTATTTTAAACACTATAAATGCACAAATTAACATGATAAATTTATTTCAAATTTATCACAAGTGTGATTCTAGCTTTGGTACTAAAAGTGCATCTGTAGCGTACTTCTCGAAAGGGATTTACTATGGAGCATAGGTCTACTACAGATGTGCTACACTTTAAACTATTCGTATTTATGAGCACAACCTTGGCGACGGAAAGGCGGTTGTATTAACCAAGTAATTAACTTATTTCCTAAGCTTCATACCCATATTATGTTATTGCTACCGTAGAGAAGATGCTCTCTAACCACGCTTCTCGCATTTCTGGATTTTACACATCAGCCTACATTATAGTCGCCGTTAGGAAGGAAGACGGTTGCGCAGTAGACAAATATCTAATGACGTCACAGTCATGTGTTTTCTAACCAACCTGACGTCTGTTTCAGAGCGCGTGTGTGAGAGTATTTGTACAGTTTTACAGTGAAATTAAGTAATTTCGAGCAATAAGTCCACTCCGTTGTGTGATATAAGTTCATTAACAGTTCCGAAGGTGACAGAAGTAATTAAACACTGTGTTATTCACAGTCAAGCCAGGGAAATAGTGCGTAATGTGTACAAATACTTCTTGAGAAAGAAGGGAAACAGTTGCAACGCAGCACTTCCCCTCTTTCCCCTACATGCGCGTTATCTGTCACCGCCATCGTTCCTGACGGCTACTCTAACGGTTCTTCTTGAGCCCCTGATTTAGAGCTGTCTTTCATGGCTGCAGTGCTTCCTTGTCCCCGTCAGCAACCACGTGACACCTTCACAGATAGCTATTTGTTTAGCGAGCTGTTCTAATGAGCTTTATCTATTCTCTTATTGCGGTTTTCCACAGTCCGCAACACTTATAACGGAAATAACATGCTTAGCTTTAACAATTCCTGCATGTTACAATCCTCCCTCTCACAAAAGTCAATGTCACAATGACAAATAAAAATAAACATGACTCAAAAACGAAGAAGAATAAAGTGGCTGCAATTCTTCCGCAGCAATTACAATATACAGCTTCATGCTTTCTTTTGACTTCAGCGGATATAAATCACATAGTTTCCAGTGCCTTCCTTTCACGGCTCAAAAGTTTGAAACGGATTAAATCATAAAGATACGAAAGGAAAGCGGAAATGTTGCACTCTATACTTTAACATTATGATTTAACATTGGACATTTCATTTTCATTTCATTTCATTCATTCATTTAGGATTGGCTCATACCAGCTTAATTTTTATAGAGCTGCATATCAATTCCAAAATAATTGCTTAAAGCTTCTATTCAATCAATATGGGTTAGACACGAGCGCAATAGTGTTAAAACCGTAACATTTTATTTTTTATTTGAAGATGTCACTTATTTTTGCTTCAAATAGAAATATCTTGCCAAAAATAAGGCACTACTAAGAACATTTTAGCTCGTTATTTAAATATGTCTGCAGAAAGAAAATTCTTTTGTAAAATCATAATTTAAATCCAAAGGAATATTGTCGATAAGAGACAATTTTAACTAAGATTTAATCTTTGCTCAAGCTAATGGAAAACTGTCAACTATCTGAAAATTCATAGATAAAACTCTTTCTTAACTTTGATAGGTTCATAATTGAATCATGCGCAAGCGTAAATCTGCCTCTTGAGACCGATCAGATAGTCCAAATTAATGACAATCGGTAAAGAGTTTGCTTGCGGCTGCTTTCTATGGATATTTTATGAATCTACAGCTTTCTCTCTACACGCGCGTTTTGAGATAGCTGCATCATAATTTATTGTTTGTTGCTTCGCCAGTAAACGCAGCTAACAGCTTCATGTGTTCAATTAGTACACGCATGTGCATATCTCATATGAAGCTGTGCTATTTCATGTATCATCGTTAATCATGAAAGCTAGCTAATCTGTTTCACTGTTTCCGTGCAGAGGCTTTTGTGAACCAGGAAAACATCAGCTTAATCGCCAAATTTTGTTCAGAGGTTCATGATCTCATCTTTCTAGTAACTCAACGCAACCTTTTAAATTGCTTACTTTAAAAACCAAATATTAATTCGTTTTCCTCTACAGAAAAGGAAAAAAATCACATAGACAGCACCCTAAGAAAAAGGGGTGCAGTTGGAAAGGGGTAGAATCAGACTGAAAAGTTCAATGACATAGCCGGGATGTGAACCTCGGATCTTCCGGCCTCCGTTCGGCTGTTTTAGCCACTGAGCTACCATGCTCAGCGAGCTGGCACGACATTAAATTCTCCAAGTCACTCATTTTTTCCAATAAACCCACAAGGAGATCTCAAGTTCAAATGAGATAACCTAACCTAATGGTGACTACCCCTTTCCAACCTTGTCCTAGACACGGCTAGTGTGGAAGAACAATTAATTTACAGGAATGCAATTGTTTATCTTCACAGTTACGTGTATCAGCCGCAGTCAGGAGGTGGAAGAGAAATTATAATACATCGTGCGCGATGAAATTACTTCTTTATTTATCTTACATGTATGTGCATGAATTGATTCAGTTGATTACATACCAAGAATACTAAATTACTACGGTAATAAATCTACGTTAAGACTGTCTCTGTGGTCGAATGTTCCACGTTCTGAGCTTCTCAATCAGATCACCCGAGTTTGGTTCCCGGCTGCAGTCGGGAACTTTCCTGTAACTACTATCTATTCATTCTAAGATTGATCCGCATGAAACTGAACCCAGGGGGCCAGTGCACAGTTATAATGTATCCTTCCGCCATTCGCGCCAGAAATACTGTCACAACCATGTAGTGAGTGCATGTGGTACATAACAGAAAGGAAAGGATCCCTTATTCCATCAAATTAAAGAGTGACTAACATGTAACTAGAGACGATAAGATTGATAGTCACAACAAAATAAACGATGGGCATGTCATAGTTATTATTTTTCTTTGCGAGCACTGTTTATACTGGTACACGAAACACCGGTGAACTCAGAAGTTAATTTCGCTGCTTCTTTGACGGGAACAGTTGGATATTTCTCACACAACTTATAATACACGTTAAACACTATTGTTTTTTCACCACTAGTCAATGGTTTTCCCGCCTTATGCTTTGCATAAATCGACGAAGACGCAAGAGCAAATTCACCGCGGCCGTCCGCCATGATTCTAAATAGAAACTGCTGCTGTAAACAATACTCGGATATCAGGCACTCAGACGAGTTGCATGTTGGGACTTGTAGTTCTGTTTATGAGTATACAGCGTTAATTAACCTCTTAGGTATTTGTGTACAATATTGCATCATTTAACGATAAATTCATTCTAAAACTCAGATTACTAGGATGGGACTACTTCCCTGCACGCTTTGCTACCGTGTTGTACCACGGTGCACTGGTCACATGGGTTTGTTTTGACGCGGACAAACCTAAGACTGAACTTAGTTTAGATTAATTCCCTATCCCCCAGAGTCTGGAACTGTAAATGTGGGAGTGTATGTGAATGTGTTTATTATTAAAACTGATAAGAACCAACGTTAAGAAACCCTAAAGTTCAACGGCTAAATCATCAGTTGTTCCTCATGTCTCCGGCATAATCACAGAAGCTAAAGAGGGCAATACAAATGAAACAAAATATTTATTCGCAAACACTTTTAAATGTGAAATGGTGCGTTTTGGAAACACAAGTATTAAACAAAAAACCGAGATCAATGTTAACAAGACAGGGCTAGGTTACATGGCATCACCTGCCGAGCGAGGTGTGCAACTCGCATTTGGAAATTCTCGGGTCACCATGCACTCTCACTGGTATTTTTCCGTAGTTTCCCCTTGTCACTGAATGCTAGAGCGCTGAGTTTAATTCCATGGCTTCTGTTCCTTCTCTTCATTACTTCTTTTACCTTATCAGCGCGGTGGTTCGGGCAGCTACGGGCAGATGTTGCGGTTGCTTCCTGGTCCCACTTGTGATAGGTGCGTGTCGCTTCGAGGTGAGGTTCGATTCGATACCCTCTCTCGATAGAGGTGAGGAGTTTCAAGTGCTGTGCTCTGTGTCAACTATTAGGGACTTCTGCGCGTCTCTATGGCACTATCTTCGCCGTCCTGAGTCGAGATTGTGGTCTCCCTTCACCTCATCTCTTCCAACCTCCCAGGGGATGGCATACATCAGTGTCGGGTCGTAGTAGGCGAGGTATCCCCCTTCGTTCCTATACCTCATCCCTCATTGTATCACCTTGGATTAAACGTTTTCTACATATAGATTAAAATAATAAATCGCATGCGTTACAGTTAAATTAATTTTTTGTCTGCTATCGTTTAATTTTATATTTATATTATATTTATGCCGCTTAATATCCCTAAAATGCTTTCGTTTTTACACACTTCATGTGAATCGAAATACACGTTTCGTTGAAGGCACAACAGAGATACAGAAATCAGACTCTATGGCCACATGTTATTATAAACGGGCTTGAAGTTACTTACTCTTTCCGTGATACCGCGAGAAGCCCTTTTTTCTTAAATAAAAATAACAGTTTTTTCCATACAAGCGGCAGTTTGAATATTTTCGTGTAGCATCCGGGAAGATTCAATACTACTAAGTTTGATAGTTAATCGATCTTTGGCTTTTTAATTGTGCCATTCAAGGTACATACTGAGCAACTTTCAGACACAAGCGCACACACACATACACACACACACAGAGTAAGAGGGAGTAAGAGAGAGAGAGAGAGCGAGAACTTTTTTTAAACTGTGTTCTTTTGGTACATGGTCTATTTATATTGAAATCTCGTCATTGAATTTTGGGTGGAATGCAATAATTGCTCAGCATAGCAAATAAGTAAAAGATTTAGTAAGGAAGTGATAGTTTTAAACGCGTTTCTTGCTGTATTTGATTGAGGCATTAGTTGTAAAACAGCGCCTTGCTGACACACTTTATGAAAACAACACACCTTTTAAGCCAAATTAGAACACTACCTACACTACTTCCTACCTTTAGATTTATGCTGAACAACTATCTATTCATGTGTATCGAACTATACAATAAAAATCCGATCTGCTACGTTCACGTGATTTTATATAACAATGCTTCAACAAACTATTCTTAAGAAAAGCTTTTTCTTCTATTCCATTTTGCACATAGGCTTATTTACATGCTTCCTAGTAGATACATTTGAATAAGGAATACAGTAGGCTTAAACTATACTGAGCAGCTAAGAGCTGGTTGCTACGTGAAATTTCCGGTTAAATTTCCAGATTGAATATTTGTGTGGAACAAAATACTTCCGCTACTTACTTTACTATTCGTAGTAAGGAATATAAAACGATTGTAAAAATCTGCACTACTCTCTGCCGGGGTCGAGGTTAATGTGGTCTACCGGCTTTGTCCTTCACCATGGCAATTCCTTCCAACTGCATCACTTATGCATTAGCAGCCACGGCCCTGCTAAGCGCTCCCTTGGGCCCAGCCACCATCACGTACAGCAATGGTAGGTATCTGTTTCTCAGTTGGCACACCTGTTGAACAACGCTGCCGCCGGTACTGCCCTTCTTTATCATAATAATGCTTTGTAGACAGCGGGGATTTCCTTCCCGTATGTGATATTCCTTCAGGATTTAATGTAAATATACTCGCACATTTCAGGGAAACAGCTGCTATATTTCCAGAACTGAGCTGGGACTGAGACTGAGAATGTGTTCGGTTTTTCCAAGAAGCAAAAGCCTTCAGACAAATGTCAGCACTTGTGGATTCAACAGAACTTCTACTCTTACTACAATAATCACGATTTACGCAACAAATTATCTCACGAAGTGCGACAATTTTCATGAGAGTCATTAAGACTATACACGGACTAATACTTTTTTTAATATAGCAAACTTGCTATAAAAGACCGACAAATTATCTTTACAGTTACTTTACTCGTGCAATAGACAAGAACATAACATTAATAAATGGACCATAACTTAAAGTATGATATTAACAGATTAGATTTGGCTAAATAATGATAAAAAGGTATTAGACAAATTAGCTGTGATATGATCATGGTCAATATGATCGAGGTTAATTATTCTATGAGGTCACTATCTTCGGAATCAGTGAGCAGGAAGTCTTGAGACAGTTTTGCTTTTAATCTTCTTTTTCTGGGTTTCTCAGTCCATTTCTAATGAGTCACAGAGCCTTTGTAATAGTGTGGAGAAATTTGTTTTGTATAACCTGGTGTCGATGGATATGAGTTGTGGTAACTGCACCCTACAAAGGAATGGTGTATGAAGTTATAGGACTATGAGAGTTATATTCTCTCATTTGTACTTACAGTATTGAGCACCCAGTCCAGGCGGGGATATCTTCTGTAGAAGAAGGTACAGTTTTACATTATTTAAGAGATAGTCCTGCAATCTAGGATATATAAGAATCCCAAGATAGTTTGATGTCTAGCATTATTCCTAGATATTTAACGGGTGTTTTTGGAGGCAGTTATATACGCCGTGGATACATTTTATACATTATACATTATAGGACATTATTAATGAAATAATTCGGTAACCTCAGCTAAATTACTAAATGATGGTGTCTTCATATTGTGACTCCGCCCATCTTTTCAAACTTCTCTAGTTTTCAATGTCATAGTTATTTCGATCAATTTTAACGTGCAGTTTGCTTAGTTCACTCTGTAGCTTCAATAATGTGAACTATAACACAAAATTAGACTGCAGTTGAAGTGATATTTAGGGCTGTTTCCGAGCGCTGTAGTTTTCAGCGAGCGACTTCGTGTTTGGTGCGTTGAAACATCAACCTGAGCGCGGAGATGTTGGTCTCTTGTTGCTAGCTTCTATTGTTACGTTATTTAAGCGCGCCAAATACAAGCATGACCTTTCAAAACGTTAACACTTAAACACTCTAAATATTACCCTTGGCCAAAATTTATTGAAGACCTAAAAGATTACACGATATCAGGCAAAGCACTGGTGAAGTCTGAACGAAACCACAGTTTCAAGCTAGTGGGTTGTTCTTATAAGAAAACTAACCAACTAAAAATTACGCTAATCTTTGACACTTTGATGTAGTTTATTATAAAACAGTAAACATATAAGATGTGCGTCTGGTTTTCTCTTCCACAGATGCAGATGTAAATTATCTCCCACAAAGTTGACAAATGCGACACATTTCTTTGTTTATTTACGAAATGCCATAAAATAGAATCGTAATTTTTGAGCAAAAATATTTATGCGAGTAACACCTGCAAAACTGAAACTCCGTTCAACAGTTTATGGCATACTCTCCAGAGTGAAAAAAGGAAGCATTTTTTTTAAAGATTTAACCTCCTTTCAGCCAGTTAGATTATATCGGACGATGAATTAAATGGGTGAAGTGATGCTAAAATGAACCCGGGGTCCCTAGAACTTAGAGTTACTCGACGTTCATATTTTAGGATAAGGGAAAATCCCGGAAAATACTTTTTCCAGGTAACTCACTCTCACAGAGATTGAAACTCAGGAGCTCTTGAAATTAAGGTAGGCACGCTATCCCCGCATTACAGAGTTGGGCTTTAGCGTTTTTACTTGAAAAAAGAAAGAAATTTCACCTGTTAGAATTGATCTCGAATGACTTTGTCTTCCAAAACTAAACAGATTCTTTTTTGATGTAATATGTTACATATCCTTAGAAATTCACAACAAACAGGTCTCTGGGAGTGAATAAAGGAAAACTTGTTTTTACGTGAACAACAAATAACTTTGTTTCCTTTCCAAAACTAAAGTTTTTTTTTCTGACGTAATATACCTATTGTATAATGTCAGAAATGCCCAACAAACACATTTCATAATTCCTGAAGAAATAAGAGGCAAGTCACCTGTCAGTCACAGGTTCAGTGCTATTACAGAACATTTAGTTTTCATTGTGAATAGTAGCAGTGCTTGATGAGTAAGCCGAGAACGTCGCCCACCCACAACAGATCGCAACCTCCTATTTGATTATTCCCTGTGATGCTGAAGTGCAGTGGCCGTTCTATCAATTAACCTTTGTACACCGTATGGAAATGTTTGCGCCCACCTCACTTTATCGCCATCTAAAAATGTTCTGTTCTGCTTTGTGGATTTTGTTTGCAAATGTTGGTACAGCTATGATATTCTGTTATTCTTTTATTTCACATTAATATTGCCGCGTTTTCTGCCCTTGAGGATGCGTTCTGAATGTAAATAAAGCTGCTAGTTTATATAACAGGATCCTTTCCAATAAAACAGGACAAACACAATAACAAAACAAAAGGGATGCTTAAAATACGTTGCCATGTTTCATTTTTCTGAGATGAGAAAAAAAATCTTGCTGTTGGCGAATTTAAATTCTCTTCGCTCCTACCAAGGGAAATTATGTTTCGTTATCTATATTCTGTAATAAAAAAGCTCTAGAAATTTTAATTTTTTAATAACTAATGTTAACGTGGCTACCCTGAAGTCAAAAATAGTATCTTCAACATATTTGGTGCGTCGTATTTTACCTTTTCAGTTAAGAATGTGCTCACCAATTGTATGAAACTGTGTGTAAAACAGCTTACATATAAGCCAGAGGAGAGAGTTCTTTTAGGAGTAAGACAGGGCTGCCCAATGTCGCTCACACTTTTTAACATATACATAGGCACAGCAGTTGAGGAATGGTAATCCCAAGTTAGAAGTAATTTTAAACTTAATTATACTATTTTTAATACAATCTGAGTTGCTGATGATCAGGTAATAATCAGGAAATGCAATTAGCAACACATCAACTGAAAAAATAATGATTAACTACAATTTCAATATTTCAGCACAAAAAACAAAAACTATGGCTTTTCTAGGGAAGGACAAGATAAAATAATATCAAAGATAAAACAATATAACAAGTGCAACCTTTTAATTACTTGCGATCTTATATCACATTTTATGATGATAGAGGTATAAAACAAAAAATTTATAAATTTCAGAATATATGTGGAACGCTTAAACGAACTCTGAAAAATAAAGTTCTATGTTGATGTTGTATAAAGTGATGGCCACGCCAATATTAATATATGGTTCCCAAAATTGGGCAATGAACAGAAGGGATAAAAGAATGGTGGAAACAGCAGGAATGAAGCTTTTAAGAAGCATTGCTGGATATGTCCGTTTGGATCATGTAAGGAGTGACACAATCTGAAAACAACTACAAATGAAGATAAACAGTAATATATCTATATACAAGCCAAATTGGACATATCACATAACACGGATGTCAAATAACAGAATAACTAAAATAGTTGCAGGAAGGGAACCCTAGTGTCGAAAGACCTACATGTCACTGGAAAGATGATCTTCTCAGTGCCGAAACAGGCCAGCCTGGCCTATCTTGGTGTTGCTGTTGTTGTTGATGATGATGATGATGATGATGATCTGGAGCATATTATATGAATTATAATTTGCAGTATCATCTGTGAGAATTTGAAATATAATAAAAATGTTTTCAAGCAAAGGAAACTTGAAATTGCAAGAATTTCTTGAAAACCTTCCCCTTATATCCTCGGACATAACTGGTATTGTACGTTCCATTTTTGAAAATTCTTTTCACAGAACACTGACAGAAACATTCATATTTTAAATTGAAAATAAAAGAACATAATTCTCATTTAAATTCTTTTTGGGAGGGGGAACTGGGAGCCTAAACAAATGCACTACTGTTGACATTTGAATAGAAGCGATTCAAACAGCATTATATCTAAAATGGTAAACTACTGCAGGAAAAACAAAAACATTTGGCAAGATATAAAAATATAACTGCCTTACAAAAGGAAATGGCTTGATTCTGTAGTTTAAAAAAGGGAAAAATGTTATGCACATAATACAGTTTGATATGATTACATAAAATTACACTCGTAACAGTGTCGGAAGAAGTAAATTCATATATGTTATTTAAAATAACAGCAAAATGCTACAGCAAAATAATAAAACTAATGACACACAACTTTACAAAAAAACAGGTTCATTGGATTCATAAGTACTGTGTGAAGCATGGCAAAATTATTAAAAAACAATGCGTGAGATCATAAGCGCGTTAATTTTATTGCCCTTCAACAGGTAAAGCCAGTCTAAACGTTTCAAACTTCAAGCTATGCAACACGAAATAATAAGAAAATAGAAAAAGCACGAGTTTTATCAACAACAAATGAAAACATTCTATTAATTAGGATAATTTATACCGAAAAAAGCTGATGTGTTTCACTCTAATGATATTATCTACTCATTATTCTACCACCTATAATTATGCAAGCTTATTATTCTATCTACTTATCTTTAACACAGGAAAACCTTCATTCCCATTCACACATTTTGTTGTAGCTAATTATCTTATTGCTTATGTTCCTGTAGGTGCAAGAATATTTGGGAACATATGTAGTAGGCTTTAAGCGAAAGTCAAATGTTTTAAAGCAGGCTACTATTTGATGGCTTTGAAATTTCATTCTCTTTGCATCCCCAAGAGATAAAAAATAAATACGGAATTCCCATTTGAGAAAAGTATAAATTTTGGAAAATTCAGATAAATAACAAAGAATATCCCCCAAGTTGTTTACTCCACAAAAAATGTACTTAACATAAGTTAAGGAGATCTATATTTTTCTGATGCAAGATTTTGTCTATTCTCTTATGATTTACCAGATATGCAGTAGTCATCCAAAATGAAAAGAACTTCTGAGCATATTGTCAGAAAATTCAAGATATGCATAAAAGTATTTTAAACATATGGCATTTTAAACAAAGTCGTTGGTCATTTTCGAGAAAATCAAAATTGTACGTAAAAGATAGTTTAGGTGGGTGGATTTTCTTGACAGTCTTCGTATTGCGTCTTTAGAAGATTTTAACACCAATTTTGGTATTAAACCGACTTTCGTTTTTTGGATTATGCTGTTCACACACGCGCGCGCACACACAGATATTTTTTCAAAAAAGCTTTCATACTTCAGGGGACTTGAAACCATGTGTTTTCACTGAATGCAATAGCTCCCCTATTACTGTAAGCACGTGTAGAGAAAGTTAATATATATATAATAAAAATAAAATAAAAGTGTAACTTATTTGAAAATTCAAAGTGTATTTCAGAAATGGTCAGCACTAAAAGTAATTTTATCGTGTGCTTTTTAGAATTCTACATTTTTAATGTAGTAAGATTTTGACTGTCACTTACAGTTTACAAGTTATGCAAAAGTCCTTCAATGAACAGGACTTCAGAAAATAAAAAATTACATTTTATTTTTCACGAAAATGTCTTAAAATATCGTAGTTGAATCTAAATTTTTATAGCCATTTTTGATTCAATCAAAATTTTCTATGTAAATGACAGTATATAGTGGATGAATTATTTTGAAAATCTTCCTGTAGTAACCTTGGAAGATGTTTAAATTAAATATAGGTACATTTTAGTATTTAATCGACCTTCGGCTTTTGAGTAATCCGAATTCAAACATTTGAGTAAGATATATTTTTGGAACCTCTACTCTAATAAAACTCTTATAGCGCTGTACAGAACAGTTTCTGCACAGGTGTACAAAAAAACATTACGGAATAAGCAATGCTGAGTGAGGCTCTTCGCTTTAACCAAATGTCTGTCTGGAAATAACGTTGCGTGTCGTCACAGACTAAAATCACGACTCTTGATACTAAACTGTTACGGTACCCACCGTGTTTTATTACGTAGTTCCGTGTAAGCGCTGCTTCATGCAACATGCAAAGGCACGGCGTCAGTGCTTGTGTTTCGTACTTAACAAACCATGAATCTTGGTGGTAATAAAAAGCTTGTAATATTTATTTTTAGATGGTTATCAAACTATATTCAACATCACCTGATAATGAACTTGTTGAGTTTGCATCTAACTACACGCGATTTTATGTTTTAACTTCCCATTGGAGAGGTTACTACACAGTAAATAAAATTTGTCTCAGTGATGTTATAATGGAGAACAACACATATACATTATTATGATCAAATCTAAGTCTTTGAATACTTCCATGACTACATAAAATATAGGTATATATACACATATATTATACAATGGAGAGATACCCCGCATACACTCCGTCCTACATAGATATATTGTGATTAAAACACCAAAAGGAAGGGATGAAGTGAAGGAACCACAGGAGGCTACAGGCAGGAGGCCTCAGACACGTGCGGAAGTCACCAACAGTTCAAGACTCGAGCACCCATCCCACTGCTGGAGCTGTCTAGAGAGGGTGATGAACGATCCATTGACCAAGCAGCCCTCTAGTGCCCACGGGAAGTATTCTTTCCTTTGAGCAAGCAGCTACGCTATCTGTCCGACACCGCCATGTGCCACGAAGCCTAGAAGCACACCTGAGAGGTGAGAAGGACAGGAATGAAAGATAAACAATGGAAAGGAAATCTTTGTGGATGAAAAAACCACCCTCAGCATTCACCTACCAATCAGAGTAAACCATGAAGAAATCTACGGACGGAATGAACGGAATCGAACCCGGGACATCCCGAATGCGAGTCTCATGCGTTACCGCGGAACCATCCCGCTCGGTCTATGTACAATACTAACAATAATACGAACACTAATTTTTTCATGACACTCGGTATAAAATTACTAATAGGAAGACATTTAAATTTGTATTTTTCAACACAATCACAGCAAAAGGTACATTTTATGGCCACAACTTTGCAAGGAAATAGTGTTAAACATGGAAAGCCGAGTCTTGCAAAAATGTCACTCGAGATGAAAATTTGAAAAATGTTAACTTCAAAACTTGGCACATTATTCCTCAAACCTTTACAATCCTACAATTAAAGATTACATGTTTGTGCTCGAAAACTTTTCCTGTAAGACATAAGTAAAGTATGTATGACTATTAACTTTCTAAAAATACATTTTTCTATCACATTATTAAAACCGTATATCTAAAAGAATACAAGATTCTAAGAAAAGGCTACTTAGATACATTCGTCCATCTTCAAAAAATGTGTGCACAGATATTTCATTACAAGGAGCAATTTAAAGTGGCGAAAATGTAGCAAATGGACAGCGCCGTGACCGAGCGGTTCGACCGTTCGCCTACTACCTAGCTGCCTTGGGTTCGATCCCAAGAACCCAGATGTTGTATTCATGGTCTGGGCGGGTTTTCTCCGGGTTCTCCAAATTCCCCCGGCACTCATTTATCTATTGCTCCATCATGACCTTTCCATTAATCGATTTCGCCTGCATTTTCTATCATCCTTTTCCTCACTAACATACCTGCTGCTTGGCTGACTACTCGCTTCCAGGTCTTCACTCTGTCCGGTCCATAGCTTCCTGTGCTCCCCGATAGGCACTGGCTTATTAAGTCCTAGAGGGAGTCCTACATAAGGGGAGAATAATCAGGTAAAAAGAAGAAGAAATGTAGCAACCCACGACTACAACAATGCCAAATTTTAAAACTCGTTATGCTATTTGTATTTACCTGCCTACAACCAGTTAAACATTGATTTTGGATATACAAATCACAAAAAATCCTTGTTTGAATCCAGATTTGAAAATATATTTTTGTAACGAATATTTTAAAACAGTGTTGTTTTTCTCCCAAGTCTTGTCGAAAGTATAGCATGGAAATCCCTTTTCACTTTTGCATTTATTTGGAAAGAAATGTCACTTTATAGTTTCATGTTATAACGTTTTTTGTGCGTATAAAATCAACCTTGGTTTATGTCATGGTATATCAATATAAAAGAGTAGTTAGGAGTTGACGAAAAATATTAATTGCACTTTCCAACGCATTTAACGACAGATGAAATAAAAATAGAGGAGTAAATTCGAATGCACGTGATGAAATACTCAGTTAACATTGCATTGTAATTAATGTTTCTTCTTTGCTTTGCACAGAAGGAAGATGAAGTGTGGAGTTAGTATAACATCTAAAATAGAATGCCAAAATACCTGAAATATTCAATATATTTTAGGTAGTTATATATATAATACAGAACATATACTAAATATACCTTTTTAGCAATACAATCCTAAACTGAAGTGATAAAAGCTATTGCAATTTCTTGCTGTGACAACGATGCATTTATAACAAAGAAATTTAAAAATGCTTCATACGTAACTACAATTGTATTGTAAGTGTTGGAAGCTTGAACACTAATTTTTACCATTTTCTGTTATTTACAATCGTATTACTGAATAATCTTTTTCAATATTAAGGATATAGCTGGATGTATTGCAAAATGTGTTACTACTGAAAATCACCATAATCAACGGGCAAATGTGCGTACGTCATCGAAATATATGCAGGACACCATTATTTTGTAAATATACAGGATGTAGTATTTTAGAATACATAAAAGAAGTAACAGGGTAGTTCTCGAAACTTAACTTTTTATCCTTTCATTTGCCTTTCTATGGCTCTTCGTTTTACAATATTCTAAATAAATGCAAGTGTTCTTGATACATGCCGATTCCAGACATTTTGTATTTCATTGGTCTATCAGTTACATCTGTACATTAAGTTCTGTGAAATGTTTACATTCTCGGATGATCGAATAACGAATATTCTGCTAACGATTCTAGCAGTGTAACCTCAGCTGCTTGCACTGTTTCGGTTGTCTAATCGCAGGATGAAATAAAATGAACAAAACGAGATACAAAATACTGTAAAAAATACTGACAACGTTGTTTTAAAAAGAGATTAAAACACACTTACAACAGTAAAATCCTCGTATTTCTGGTTTTACTTCAAAAACCTATGTATCATTCACATAACCCTCCTTCACCTCTATGTTAGTAATGTGGGCTTTGAGTTTAGAAACAAATGACAGTGTTTGTAAACTCGTTTAACATAGCTTTTTAACGTTGACTATAACTTTTTACTTTCTCTACTGATAAGTAGGGGAAGTATTGTATTCCACCCAAAAATTCGAAGTCGAGATTTCACCGGAAATACATGTTTTGAGGCCCCCTGAATCCAAAAAAAGCATTTTTAGAAAAAGGTCCGTGTGTGTGTCTGTGTGTCTGTCAGTCTGTCAGTCTGTGGACAGCATAGCTCAAAAACGAAAAGTCGGTTAAAAACCAAAGTTGGTATTTAAGTTTAATGTCGTTCAAGGATGTGACACGAAGATTTTGAAGAAAATAGCCCCACCCTAAACTACCCTTTACATGGAACATTTTTCGAAAATTTTGATTTTCTTGAAAATGGCTCTAACGATTTTGATTAAAATGTCATATGTTTGAGATATTTTTATGACAAATGAAATGTATATCTTGAATTTTCTGGTTATAGCCCCTGTAGTCGTATTTACTCTGGACGACTTTTGCATAACTGGTAAACCGTTAGAGATAGACCAAATTATACTATACAAAAAATGTAGATCTTGCTAAAATACACAATTCATGTCTCAATAAATTTTCTTGTAGGGTGAACCATTTCGGTTATGTGTGTGTATGAGTTTCGGAAAACTTGGAACTTTCGTGAAATGGGTCATCGTTGTTCATTTTTAAATATGTTACGTGTACAAAGAGAACGGAATCTCAAGGCTTTAAAAGATTTGACTATCGCACAAAGCCTACTGTATTCCAATATTCCCCTTGCACCTACAAGGAAATAAGCAATAAGATAATTTGTACAAATGTTTATTTTAACTAACACGAAGAAGATATAGGAATAAGAGTTTGTAAGAATGGTTAGTACAAGAGTAGAGAAAGTCATGTGAGTGCAACACATCAGATTTTTTATTTTTACTTTTTATATTAATTTTTTATTTGAACACCCTTGTTCGTTTTCAAATAAACAATTTCAGACTCCAGAGGAGAAATAATTATTCTAATGAAAGAAAATCGGCTGAGAGGCTCGAATGCTGATCACTTGATTGCATAGGCCCTGCTGAAGATTTTGAATTGAAGCCTCATCTACTCAAATTCATACGAGAGTGCAAGAAAAGCTATAGTTTTATTAAATTTTAACCAAAGATTCTTTGCTTCGATAAGTTTATAAATGAGAAATTTTAATTCAAATTGTGTTTTAAAGAAACTAAACAATTCCCTTGCCTTAAAAACATATAATTTTATTATTGTGTAATATTGCTAGCTTTCTTAAAAGTGAGAACTATCGAGCTTTTAAAGTGTTATGGCATAAGTCACTAAGATACGGCCAATAAGTAGAAGTCTTAAGTTTGTCTTCAGCGTTAGCAAGTAATTTTAAATATAAACACGGGAAAATCGCTACAAAACTATAAAAATAATTTTAAACGACATTCTCACTTTATAAGTAATTAATTTGTGGAGAATATTCTAGTTTTCACTTACAAGTTATGCTCTCACTGCATAAAATTGTATAAAACTCCATAATGTTTTCAAATGTAGATGCGTCTAGCATTATAATACGTTTGCTTTTGGGTTTTAAGCAAACGTCTACTCTAAAATTTGTATGGGTTAATTAATTAAATAACGAGCACTTGGTAATGCCTCATTAAACAGGCGTATACTGCTCCCAATGGAGCTCACATGGTGCAAAATCGCTAGGGAACCGTTAGACAGAAATTACAGGCCCAGTGATGGGCAACAGGTAGCTCTGTAATACAAACTAATTTATTAAACTTGTCAGGTGATTTCTGGCAAGAGAAAAACTCTCCCTAGCTACTTGCTTTACCTTGGGCACATGGCCAAATTGCTTTCCATGCCTGACCCATTTTTTTTCCGGGGTGAGAGGTAATTACTCTTAACCTTAAAATGGAGATTAGTTTCGTACTACAGTTTGAATAAGGAGTATTTAGTGACATTAAACATATTGTATGAACAACATAGAAAATAGCTCGATTCTAGGAAGAGAATTGTATTTACAGTGTGTAAATTAACTGCTTGGATGTTGCTACTCCGAAGTGTTGACTTCATTTGCTTTCAACAGTTTAGACTTCTAACCGTAATTGATGATGTATTTTAAATTCTGTTGGTCTGTCTATCTATCTCTCTGAGTCCTTTACAGATATTGGACTCTGAATTTGTAAACAATGGCGTTCTCTGAAATGTACACAAAGGTGGGTCATATTATTCATATTATTTAATATTAGGAGCGGGTATATGAGTTTGCAGGGCATGATTATATACTCTGCACCATGTTCTTTAAATGTAAGTCGATCCGCAAGTAGTAATTGCGTATGGGTTCAAAGCCTTTTGGGTTGTAAATGTCGCGCTAAATTACTTGGACGGTAAGCCGTGCATGCTTGTTTACATGACCTAACTCAAGGTAAAAAGCCATAGATAATTGCTACTCGCGAAGTTCTATTAATACCTGTAGTATTATAGTTATGAGTAAAGATGCGAAATTAAATTTATTAGAAAAACTAAAGGATGCAGAACATTAGATCAAATAAATAGTACTATAAGAACTGACCTTGGTGTAAATTATATTAACGAAGAAATATAACGCAGTGGGAAAAAATGGACCTCACATGTTGAAAGAATGAATAACCACAGACTTCCAAAGTTAGCATTCAATTATAAACCTATAGGAAAACGTAAAAACAGTAGAAAGACTTCTTGTTTTGTGTTGCCTGTCACGGAGGGGATTTCAGCACGTCAGCCACTGGTTTATCTTGCGTCAGACCCCCGGAGGAAGGATGATATGAAAGTACCCTACAGGCGGCCGGAACACATCACAGAACTACTACGGTGGGCCCCCAACAAGTGCAGGTAGTTCTTCAGCTTGACGGCGTTCCAGGTCACCATAGAGAGCGCGCTACCAGCTAGGTATGACTGAGCAACCGCAGTGCCTCCCTTCAGCCGAACATCGCATTTCCAGAGTGCAAGCTCCACCGCAGCGCATTCTAACGGCGACCCCCTCCCCCCAACTCTTGAACCTGCAAAGGCCGGATAAAGAGAGAATGAAATATCTTAAATGAAAAGGAGTGAATCGGGGGATGTAAGGTAAATATCCTTCCCAGCATTCGCCTGAGTGACCCGGGAAGACTACAGGATCAGCGGGAATGGAACCTGCTACCTCCCGATGCGGGCCACAGACGTTACCACCTAACCCATCCCGTTCGGCGTGTGCAAGTACTTACCATAATGTATGAACCATGGAGTGAAAAAGAACGAGAAGTATTATATTCAAAAGCTGGGGCAAGTAACATAACTTGCACAGACTGGTGTCAATGATTGGAAGAGTAAACCTTATTTAAGTTACACTTGTATGAAAATGTGAATTTCAAAAGACACCAATACCAATTTCAGTAAATTTTAAGGTACACGAAATCTCCCTGGCCAAATTCTACAATATTTGATACAGTAATTTTGGAACCAAAAGAAGGACGTAGATTACGTTCCCATTTACAGGAATGAAAATAATACATTTTTAATCTCTTTTATGAATTCCGTATATTTTTAAAGGTGATGAGACATTTTCAGGGCATCTTAACAGGACTTAACGCAAGTCACTAATGGAATTATACCATTTATACTGAAGGTAAGTGAAGTCTTAGTATTTGTTCCATATATTATTTTCTAAGACACTTTCAGGAACGTATTGAAAACAAATATCTTAAGGCATAAGGTTATGAAAGTTACTCATATAGAGAGGTTATTTAACTATGCAATTATCGTATAATTTTGGAATCGCTTTTGCAGTTCAGTTACTTCTTTACTTGTAATGTGGTAATTACGTAGCGTGGGACCTTTGCGGCAATATTTCTTACATAATCCACTTCAAAAGAGTTTCCTTGGTTGGTGTCAGGTAAGTGTGTACTTAATATTCTAAATTCAGAATGAATACCCAGTACACATTACTGAATAAGCTGCGGGCCGAATAAACTCAAACCTGCAGTTATCGAGTTATTGATCCTTATCTGAACTTTTAAATTTAATCCGTGATAAGCTGTTTTTTCCCTTCATCATTCTATTTACCGATTTTTGGAATTCATTTTTCCTCGCCAAATTGCATCACTTAGCGACCCCAATTTCTCTCTAAAAAATATATTTTCTTCATAGTCTCAAACTACACTGTAGGTAGATTATCCATGAATTCCACATAAGCCTTCCAATCTTACTAAACGGAAAAACTGGAGACGAGAAGGTTACCCTAAATAGAATAACAGCCAACACTTCACAATTTACAGTCATAAAAGGTCCATCGATGAAAAGGCGCAATATTTGATCACTGTTGATCGCTACGCATTACTGCACAAAGTGGGTTGTTTGGGCTAACCGGTGCGCTGCAAGTAATTATGGACAATGCGGAACAGTTAAGGAGAGGCGGAACAGTGCTAAGTTAACCTTTAACAGTGCACCCGGGCCAGCCCGCATGTACCTACATCACCAGCAACTGAACTATGATGTAATATTGCGCCTTTTGATTAGATACATTTTATGGCTTACAAATATACCCTGTGGCATAAATCTTTTCTCTCCCATATTTACGCGCAATTCGAGAGAGTTGATGTGTAATTTCGAGGACACCTTTGTATCAACCCTCTAATTTTACAAATAGGACATTTGCTTACAACCATTTTATACACTTTATCATTAGCAGAATGCGCTCTCTACTATTGTTACTGCGGAGGCCTCTCTCTCTCTCTCTCCCTCCCTCCCCCCTCTCTCTCTCCGTATGTGATGCATTCAAAGGCCGCGCCGTGGACGATTGGTTAGACTATTCGCCTCTCACTAAAGCAGGCCGCTTTAGTTCGATCCCAGGCGACCGGATATGATATTTATGGTGGACAAGGCGGGTTCTCCGGTTTCTCCGGTATCTCATTCCAGCGGTGCTCCATCTTCATTCCATGTATCATCTGTCTCACCGCCTGCGGTGCCGCATGTAGTAAAAGTGGGCGTTAAATACTACCCAAAAATAAAAAGATGTATTCACAAGTCGACACAATTATTATTTTCCAGAGATATTAACACAGATCAAATAACTGGTTTTAATATTGCACCGTTGTACCTGTACTATATAGTAGACGATGAAATAAAAGGACCTGAAATGCATTTTTGGTTATACATGTTATCACAAGGTCCTTAGCCAATACCAAAATAATAATAAATTTAGTTTTATTGTATGCAAGTAGATTTAACATCCCTTCATGGAGCAATATATTGCAGCCTGCATATAAGGCAACTGTTTTTAATGAAGTTAATGCCCATTCTTACTACATCTGGCACCACAGGCGGTAAACATATATTTGATTTGTTGAAGACTCTGCCAATCGCCAGTATCATACAAGCGCCGCTGGTGTGCCAGAATTTTGTCTCGCAGTAGTTCTTTTATAAGTCAGTAAATTTATTACACTTTAATAACATATTGTACAACGAGAATATAATTGTCATTATTCTCCAGTTTCATAGTACTATTTATGCTCGACCATGAGTCAAGATAAAATATTTATAAAAGTTTTTAATATTCTACGCTGCATGTTACTGTCACTGGTGTTCGCTATTTTAATCATGCATTTTTTATTCGATTGAACATACGAGAATCGATAGTTAAACTTTCAACTTTAATTGTTATGTTTGTCTTGACACAATGATACAGAGGAAAGGTAGATTTCAAAACGAGAAGATAAATTGAATTTATTATAATTTTATTAACACTTATAATTACATAAACAGAGCAACTTTATTTAATATACGGGAATCGATAGTTTCGCTTTCAGTTGAATCCGCAATCTTGCGGTCAGTAGGCCAGCGCTTAACCAAACCAGTCACCCAGAAGGACACTGGGGATATATGTAATGAAATGAAAATCGGGAAAGGTCATTTGAGAAGAAAGTGGTTCATGCCTGGGTACCCGCTCGCCATTACCCAGTTATAGACTGACGAAAACCTGGAAGAAACCTCTGTCAGCGAGGACGGTCCTGGGGGATTTGAGCCGCGAATCATGAGTCCGTGAGTTGACGACCTCGGTTACATATACCGGTAGATAACAACCTTATAAGAGCTGTACGTATGCTATAAATACACCAAAAACTGAAAAGCAATACTTAATTGACGTAATGTGTACACTTTAAGGGAACCGTTTAACACAGAACACTTCTGAGTAACATTTACAAAGTTATAATAGCCCAAGGTTCACTTCTTTCTTTCTCCGTATTGATGTAATTAACGAGGCTCTGTTTGTATGGGGGGATGGGTTTACCCGCGCCCGCCGCAGTAAAGCAAGATTTATGGTTGGAACAGCGGCAGCCATTTAAACTGCACCATGGTCTTGTACCACAGTTTATTACCCTCTTTATGGATTCCATGCTCAAGTTACTCTTTTTTCCTTCCATCCCGTTCAACATTAGGCGTATGTGTGGGTGTTATATAATAGCGCATTTAAATTCCTGGCTGTTCATGTACCTCAGACAGTTTGACCTAAGACTACCAAACTCGGCACTTGACCAGAACGTTACATGTAATTAATGTCCTCTCTGTTCCTAACATTCCTTAACATTGTATAACTTATTAAAGTTTGAGATATCGTATAGGACGAAGATGCTGTATTAACAAATGGATTTACTTAAAACTTTTATCTTTGAAATCCAACAGTGTTTACTTTCTCTACTATATATAGTAAAAAGAGGAATTATTATATTCCACCCAAAAATTCTATATTGAAATTCATGGAAAATTTATGTTTTCAAGCACCCTAAATACGAAAAGGGTATTTTTAGAAAGAAGACCTCTTAATTCTGGATGACTTTTGCATAGCTGGTAAAAAGTCTTTGCAGCAAGAATGATCGTTACTTGCTCCAACAACCGTCGGTTTCCGGAAATTCCTCGTAGAATTGGCAGTTTGTCCCCAACAAACTGCAGGTTACCTTGGCTCAGAATTCGATGTATTCTGCCCACAAGATGATCTCTTGATTTTCACAGGAATAATCTTACACATCCGTTGTTACTTTGGTTAGGTCGACAATGGTGCATTATTGGTTGCAGTTCTGATTCCCTAGCTAGCTATCACTTGAGTAAGCTTCTTATCTTTGGGTATACGTAGGTGTAATGAAAAATGATCAATGATTCAGTTTTGAACAGATTTAAAGCTGAACGTGTTTGTTATTCACGATAAGATGTGCCAACTTCTAATATTGTGAAATGTTCCCTCACTATTGTTAATACTTTGAAATTCACTAATCTCCGTATGCACTTTAATAACCCTTTATGATTAATGCTAAAGGTAAATTTTATATCACTGGTATTTCACAGCACTTAAAATGGAGGATGCTCTTTCGTGTCCGTCCCCTTCCACTAGAATGTGTCTGGCTTACCCAAGGCTATTTAAAAAGTCCGTTAAAATACAACTCTCGGACCCCGATGTTTCTCCTATTTCTCTTTATATTTACAGTTATTAAGTTTACTTATGTAGGTATTTTTATTTATTTATTATCTTTAGTTAATTATTATTTTTCCTTTAAAGTAGAAATTACTCATCTTATAAAAAATACGACTGCTAAAGTCAAATGAGTTTCTGCATCATCTTGCCAAATATAGAATGTAGATTTTGTTAAAGCACAATTTATAGCAAATATTAATTTTGTGGAGTACGGGATTAGTTTTTTTTTAAACTATTTGTGAAATATTCCTTGATATATATTTGAATTTTCCAATACTTGTACTTTTCTCAAATGAAAGCCATTATTCGTTTTTTTATGTCTCGATCATGCAAAGAGAATGTCATGTCAAAGACATCACATAGGGACCAGCTCTTTGAAGATTTGAGTAGCCTTAAAACCTGCTGCGTTTCCATATTCACGTTTTATCTACAAGGAAATCAGCAATAAGATAATTTTAGCAAATGCTGATCTCATGAAGAAGATAGAGGAATAAGCATTTGTAAGAACAGTTTGTATTCGTACGAGAGTAGAGAAAGTCATAAGATTGAACATGTCAGATTTTTGTATTTGGAGGGAAGGTTAACCTTTTGGGTAATTATATATACCGGCTTATTTAATTTGTGGGGTAAACTATGTGTCGTACAACTCAAACAACATGCATAATAGATTTTGCCATTTATTTAATAACATTAAAGCGTCCAGCAAAGTTTTAATTTGGAAGATATTCCACTTAAAGGTAGTTTGGGCTGGGGGCTTCTGTTGAAAAACTTCATGTTGCATCTTTGGAAGGTATCGATCGTAAATGCAATTTTGTTTCGAGTTATGCTGTTCGCATGCACACAAACACACACGCACATATACAAACACGCGCGCATACGCACGCACGCACGTACACGCAGACAATACATATGTATTTCCGGTGATATATCGATATCGAAGTTTTGTATGGAATACCTATCATACAAGCGATAACTCACCTTTCCGTTCAGTGCGTGATCTGACGGACAAATTTGAACGTTGATTGTATTTTTTCCATTACAGGGGCCATCTCGTGACCACGGCTAACCAGCCGAATATTGTTTCCATATGTTTTTATGTAAACGCTTAGTTGGACATCATTTCTACACAAAAATGTATGCGAATAAACTAATGCGGAAAGAAGAATGACGTTCTCTGTGAAGTTGTATGTAAATTTGTAATGACTAGAGAAGGTAGCGTGAATTGTACCCTTTTTGACTTGCATATGAAAAGGTTTGCTAAGTTATAAACTAATTACATAATCGAGGGAAATAGCACAGAAGAATTACTTTTTATTCGAACAGTACAAGAACACCTATGAATTAATAGTGGTATAGACAATCGTGTGTTAAACATAGACTTTCCCCTCTAGCATTCTACCTTTATATGAATGTTAATATTATGTATAACAATAGGAGAGATACACGATGGTATGACTGCGGAGTATTTTCATTATAAACTCGTAGTCAACAAATCAAAATGAAGAAATCCCTAGAGGCTCTCGATGCGTATGATACAGGATTTACAGTTTTAATTAGCGAATGCAAAGAATTAGGCACCTGAGGGAAGAAACATATACACATATAGAGACAGAAATAATAAAAAATTGTTTTTACCATTTGTGTTCTTGTACATAAAACGAAAATTACCTCAAACAAAAAATAATAGAACTTCATGGCTTTCTGTTGCTGATTTCCACATTCTGATGTTTGAGATCCTTTTTCCTCTCGAGAGTCACTCACATCTAAAAGGTAAGGGGCAAAAGGACGCCTCGGGTTATTGTGCTCATTTGTTTTCGATGGACTCATTCCCTTTTCCTTTACTTTTCCTCTTTGCCTTCTTTCCTCAGTTGGAGGTTTTAATTTCCGTTCTACGTTATTTTCAGGCGAAATGTCAGTTAGGCCCAAGGCGCAGATTGTCCGGAATAGAAGAGAGGAGGGAGGTGGAGTGCTTGGTCCATCAGGGATGCTGAAATCTTTGATGTGGGAGGTCGAGAGATTTGCTCAATCAAGGCATTTACATTAGAAATAATTTAATCATATGTTATATCACACATGATACATCACTTAGTTGCATGCAAAATATGTACGTCGGATCTGACCTTCCTAGGATGAAGGAACACTGTAATATCAATCAGCTAGCGAAACATGGAGGAAAACAGAGAACCTCATTCAAGGAAACCTATATTATAACTTGGCATTCGTTGGTTAACAACCAGCTTTATTTCCTTTTTTAAAATCTGAATTCATTCCAAAACAATTTTGAACCAATCTGTCTTTAGGGTTAACTTTTACTTTCTGTTCTACGTGTATTAAGTAGTGGAATTATTGTATTCGACCCAAAATTCCTATGTCAAGATTTCACCAAAATGTTTTGAGGGTGCCTGAATCCAAAAAAGCACTTTTAGACAAAAATCAGTGTCTGTTTCTCTCTCTCTCTCTGTGTGTGTATTCCACCTAATATTTCGATGTTGAGATTTCACCAGTAATATATGTTTTGAGACGCCCTAAATCCAAAAAAAAAAAAAAAAAGCATTTTTAGAAAAAGGTCTGTGTGTTTGTCAGACTGTGGACAGCATAACTCAAAAACGAAAAGTCGGTTAAAAACCAAAGTTGGTATTTAAGTTTAATGTCTTTCAAGGATGACGAAGATTTTGAAGAAAATAGTCCCACCCTAAACTACATGGAAATTTGGATTTTCTTGAAAATCGCTCTAACCATTCTGATTAAAATTTCATATGTTTAAGATATTTGTATGACAAATGAAGTGTACATTTTGACTTTTCTGGATATAGCCTATGTAGTCCTGTTTACTCTGGATGACTTTTAAATAACTCGTGAACTGTAAGAGATAAACAAAGCTTACTATACAAAAATGTAGATCTTGCTAAACCATAACATTTATGTCTGAATAAATTTTTTGTAGAGTGAACCATTTCGAAGATATTTCTTGTTATTTGTGTCAGTTTCGGAAAACAAAACTTTCGTGAAATGGAACATCGTTGTTCATTTGTTATAGGTTCAGCATTCAAAGAGAACGGGGTCTCAAAGGTTTAAAAGATTTGACTATCGCACAAACCCTACTGCATTCTAATATTCCCCTTGCAGCTACAAGGAAATAAGCAGTAAGATAATTTGTACAAAAGTTTATCTCAAATAACACAAAGAAGATAAGAGTTTGTAAGAATGTTTAGTACAAGAGTAGAGAAAGTCATGTGAGTGCAACACATAAGATTTTTTGTGGTGCGAACAATCAAATTTTTAACGCCAAATTGCGTCTGTAAGTTAATTGTTTTACGCTATGACTGTAGGTTTTTCTATCCCGAATTTAGTTGTCTGTAATCCTGCTGTATCCAGTAGAAATATTTCAAAGATTGCTCAGGCAGTAACGTCTGTGACTCGAATTTGGAAGGCCCCGACTTCAATTCCAGTTGTATCGGGCTCCCTGATGTGCTCGTTTTTCTAGAATGAAAACGAATTATGTATATTTTCGTTAATTCCCAAAGCATTACTTGATACTAAGTCCATAGTATTAAATGGGAGATCAAAATCTTGAAATAGTCATAATGTTGAAATTAGAATACCTGGTTGAGTTACACTATCACGAGTTTTTTGTGCTTATTTATTTTCATTTTGCTTACTTAATCGTGGTTCAGGATTTCAGGATCTGGCAACAAGGACCAGTACGCTGCAGGAAGGTAGTGGATTTTGTCATACAGAAAGAGTAAATAGGATTATTTGGAACGCCTACTGGGCGCAGTCCAGGAAGTTCCCTTTACCTCTTCATTCTGGGCTAGCTTTTCTACTTTTATTAAGGTTTGAGTTCATTGTTTTGATTTTATTTATTATTTTGAGTCAGGATAGTTTACTGCCATTGGTAACCGCAGAAAATATATTGGTTGATTGACAGATGAATTAGTGAGTGCGCGAGTGAGAGTGAGCGGGGTTTAAAGGCCCGTCGACAAGCAGGTTCTTTTGGGCCCGGCGATTGGCGATTAAGGACGGTTTTAGCTGTACTCAAGTTCTCACATATCACTTTACTAGGCGTGCATAGAACTATATTCCTTTCTGAAACGGTGCTGCAGAGTAAGCAAACAAAAATGTTTTGATAACTGTGACTTGCTGTGACTTAAGCGATCTAGTGAATCATGTGTGGTATTCAAGCGTACCGGTTGTGAAAAAGTCAGATTTTAACTGAAATTACGCTACAACTACAAGTTGACTTTTTAAAGCTTCTGGTAACCATCTGCAGCATTGTACGTTAGTTTTAATCTTTTGCGGTCCCTAACCTGACGTAAGAAAGCCATGTACTTCACGACCTGCATGGAACGATTAAACTAGTAATGTTAATATGATTTATTCGCAGCAAGGAGAAGTAAAAGAGACACAAAGACGTGCGTTTAAATGATTTCTCCTAATTCAATATTATAAATATATTTTGAAAATTGACACATATGCAATATTCATTCTTTATGATTGAGAATTGCTTATCCCAGTCCTAGGAGTCCCCATCCACCCGTGTGCCAGACGAATTCTTTTTGCATTAATTTCTAAAGCTTTTTCCCGCTTCGCAACAATACCAGGAATGCTTTTTGTTTACCTACTAAATAATTATTAATCACCTAGAAATTACGCGTATAAAACTTACGCTTAAGTTCTTTTCATAATAGGATGACTGTTGTCTCATTTAAAGCCTTCTACTACAAAATATAGCCAATCTTAAATTCTAATTACCATCCACTTTTTACTCAAGTTACCTATATTTTGTTTTAACTTTAAATGTTTTGCTGAAATTTGAATTTTCATCACATGGATAACCAAGTAGACGAAACAATATTGAGATAAATTTGGTATTTTCGTGCATACAGTTTAGCTTTTTGGTGATGACAAGATCAGAAACTGTCTTTTGAAGGCCAGAAAGACAAAAATGTCTACAAATACATGGATCAATGCATAGCTTTAAAAATAAATGTATCTATAGGAATAGTTTGAATGTTTAATATTTTCTTCAAGCTGTTGATTAAAAATATGTGTCCTCCATTTCAGATAACTAAAAAGAATCCTGAGGATAACTTTTAGTAGTTTAATGCTACATTCTAAAAATAAAGCACTCTTGCCGTAGCTGTAGACCATTTTGCCGCAGAGCGTTACCCAGGATGCACCACTTGGAGCTAGATCTACTTTGTACGATGGAGAGATTGAAGCTACCTGAGGTCTATACCATTTTATACATCAAAGACTCTATGTGTACTTTTAGTTAATCTTTTGTTTTTCTATTTCTAAATTTGTGTACTTGGCTGGTAATAAATAGTTGTGTAGTATTGCTGAATTTATTGAATGCATCCTGAGCCACAAATTGGTGACGCCAACGTGATCCTGTAGTAGGCATTCAATATATTTTTGTATTGACCGAATCACGATATCTACAAAACATACACCAACTTTACCTCTCCATTGTGATTATAGTTCGTGTACCTAACCAAAATCTCATGGCGACTGACGATCTAGCAGTGATAAACCATATTTCGGTCAAGCCACCATCCTTTTGGACAGAAAATCCGGTGCTTTGGTTCGCTCAACTCGAGAGTCAGCTTATTCTCGCCAACTTAACAGCCGATAATACAAAAATATAGTGATCCACATTGCCAACTACCACTCCACCTCGAGAAATTTACAAAAGCAGTAATTATATCAGACTCCAAAGCTGCTATTCAGATTATAAGATCCTCAGACACATCTTCATCAGTAAAAATCAAAACCTGCCGCAAGATAACTCAACTGAAAAAATGTAAAAAGGCTGTAGGTACCCTGCAATGGATTCCAGGGTACAGCAAAATCTCCGGGAACGACAAAGCCGACTTCTTGGCTAAAGAGGGAGCAAAGATATCCCTACTATTATCACATCCACTCTCATACCAATCGGTAAAGTTATATGTTAAAGCCGCAATAAAAGTATCGCATGTCCAAGAACTAGAAAACCGAATATCCTGTAATGACTGGAAGAACAGCTTTACCAACATCCCTGAAAGACCAAGAACGGAAGCAGTTGCAATATTTCGGCTGACAACAGGGAATGACATTCTAAGACAACGTCTGCACCGGATAGGGTTATTGTCATCCCCGAACTACAAACTGGGTGGACTGCGCGCGAAAGGGTCGAGGGTAAACAGGCCAACAGCGCGCGAACGAGTATACCACAAATACGTCAAATGCTTGCGAATCTTTCTCGTGTAAGTAACAGAAGTGTGGCACCACTAGTAAATAATGCTAGCCATTTGTTTCGAGAATAATTGTGGCTATAGGCTATAGGGTTGGTAACACTGTTAACGACTGTCGAATGTTCCGAGTGTATAAGGCAGCGTGGTGTTTATAAAATGTCCTCATCATGTGTGTTTCTATAGAGCAATGGATTCTCGCGCTGCTCTGCGAGTTACGAAAAGTCAAAGGGGGTAAAATTTGGTTGTTAAGATGGATATAGATTTCGCAGAGAAAGAGAAACACATCGAGGAGTATTGTGGAGGTGCATTGTTAAAAGGTGTAAGTCCCGTATTTATTTAAATTGCACTGCTATTCATATAATTTAAATGCATATTGTAACTTATTGACAAATACCCTGTTCTAATATTGGCATGCATGTTATACAGCTGCTTGTTTTTAATCATCCCTATGAATGGCAAATAGGCCAGCGTTCATAAGGGGTCCTAAGTCTCTAAAAAAATTGGGAAGTAAAACGCAGGAATGACCGGCGCGCGCAGTTGACCCATCCCAAAATTGACCGCAGTGTGCAGTCGGGGCCCTCCGTGTAGAATATGCATCCTACAGGAGGAAATAGACCGAGACAGCTTAAAATAAGTCCAAGACTAAAACGAGCAACTGAGAGCAAGTGATGTCGGGAAGCTCGAAGATTAATGAGTAAATGACACTATTGTTTTCTTGCTTTTGTCAATGTAATTTCCATTTAAAAAGTAAATAAAATAAACATTCTAAAATATTATTCAATTGGTTTACACGGAAAGAAAGTTCCATTCTTACCTTCAGTTCAGAATTTAATTTTCGATAATATTGTTGAACATAAAACATTGTTTAAGTGTAAAGGAGCACTATATGATTTGGGTTTATTATCAGTGTAATATCAACAAACACTGATGTAATTAAAAGCATACATTGTAGTTACGCCTCTATAAGTGAGAGTGGGGAATTTATACCTTGCGGCCGCACAGAGCTTTAGAAGGGACTGTACTCACTCCACTATGCACATAAAGCTAAAGGTAAGGATTTAATTAAAAGACACAGAAGCAAAGGGAAACGGGGCCCTCCTCGGTTTTAATACGTCAGGCAGGCGCGTTGCCTAGACACCTTGCAGTGCATTTCCTTCTTCAGCAGGGGAAGCTTAGTCTATTGTCTTCCGGCTAGAAGGGAGTGCTAACACAGAAATGAGGAAACCCGCCCGCCGCACAACATAAATTGGAAGTACACACACTCACTGCGAGGTTCACTCTAGCTCAAATAATTAAAACTGCTCTGATGTGACGAGCTTTTAACTTCCGGCCAATACAAACTCATGTTACGTCTTCTGTAAAACGATCCAACTTCCAGTTTCGACTCTAAAATTAAGCAGTCCTAGTGGCACAAGGTAATAGATAAATAGATAATTAATACATAATTTTAAGGAAAATCAGGCAGAAAAACACAAAGGTGTATAAATAAAATATATTACATACGAAGTTATATCAATGATGTATTTCTCAAATATTTACGCTTTCTGGGTATTTTCAAACATCTAAAAATTTTATTTGGTACCTCTCTGGTTCATGTATTATACCCTTTAACTTTCTTTACACCTACCTATAGAAGGAAATATATATTAAAATCACAATTTTATGTCTATATTACACCAGAAAACGTAATTTGAGGTTCCTAAACAAAACATTATTTTTAGATTGTGGTCCATGTGTGGCTGTAACAAAGAGTCAGTTAAGCACCAAACGGTATTTGAGCTCAGCATTTTCCAAAAATATTTTTAACAATCTTTCTGAACAATTATTCCCTTGTATGTAGAAAAATTTGTTTTTCCTTGAAGTAGATTTAACAGTTTTAATCGAAAAACTGTAATAAGTAATAGCACGAGGATTGTCAATTTATCTGGAGAATTTTTCTATTACGAGTTGTGTTTATTAAACAGTACTGGACGACCGAGCTTCGCTCGGTGTTTTCTTTTTTAGTTGTAAAATTGTGGTGCTTTTTAGAAGATAGTTATTTAGATGTAATACATTGTATTTATATTTCAACCATATAAAATTGTATGAATTGTACATTGAAGACCGAGCAGAGAAGGATATATGGTATGTGTTACATAAAAGAAAAGCGAATAGAGAAAACCATATGAGAGTAATATAGTGTATAGTAGAATGGATAGCATAAAAAGCTTATCCATACGTGCTGAATTTTGCGATGATCGGTCAAACGGTTTTCGAGATTAATGATTATTTACATACAGAGAAACATCCACCTATATAATATGATAATGGCTTGTAAAGAGTGAGGAGAAATAGAGATGTGAATGTCTTACCTAAAAGTCAGGAGAGAAAACAGTGTGAATGGAATTTCTATTTCAAATATACAGAAAATTGTATGCTTTATTTGTAGAAGAGGAAATAAAAAAGTTCTCATTTTTGTAAAATATTGTTTTTCGAGGAAAATTGTTTATAGAAGAGTGAGTAGAGGAAGAGATTGAATGTGTTACTTAAACGTGAGTCGAGAAAACAGTGTAAATACACTGTGTGATATTTATAGCACCTCAGAGAATACATTTAATGAGCTGTAACACATAATGCAATATTTTTCGTGACATGCTCAGGTGTGATTCAATATTCTTCTTCTGGTAGGCATATACCAGACCTAAAAGTATATGGTACTGAGTATTTTTCAAGCCTAAGACTTGGACAGTAAAAAACAAAGAAAAAAACTAATATTTCCCACAAAAAATAAAACAAGCAATTTTTAATTCATCATTCTATGACAAGAGACGATTGCTTCTTCACGGCTTAAAACCCAGGAGCGCTGCATGTCATCCTGAAAGTGTCGCGCTCTATGAGGTAACTACAAAAGCGAGAGAAATGATGACTATTTCCTTAGCCTATTTGTATTTCACCTCGCTTCTCGTAGGCATTTCCTTTAACCCATCCATCGCCTTCCCCCGGCACCCTTCTTTGTCTCCTATGGTCCCCATTCACACAACAATGTAAACCCTGAGCCTCATCATTCAAGTCCCCTCCTACTACCTCAACAACAACGTCCTGGCAGGCTTTTGTTTGTGCCCACCGAGCTAAGAGAAGCAAAGTAAAATCGACTCTCGTCACGAAAACTCGATCTATATATACTCGATATATATCGCAAACTGACCGCAACAGCTGTGAAGATCTATTGATTATTTCTTTCCCTCTCTCAGTTGAAGCTACCATAAAGAACGCACCAGTGGTTTCGGACAACAGTGAAGGGATGTCTACGAAGCAATCAATAGGGGCGTCCAGTGCAGCCATGCTCCATTATTATTATCGATTAGACAACAATAATTCTCCCCTTAGTGTTGTTTTCTTTCTCTCAAGGTGTCATGGCGCATTTTGTTCCATTAATACTGCAAACACAAAATACACCAATCGAAGATATTTTATACATTTAACACCCCACATAAGAAATATTCACACACATACTAACAGCAATAAGCTTGCAGTTATTATATTATAAATTAGATCATTTATGACAAAAAAGATTGGCTCAGAATTCACCATATAATTGGTGATATCAAAAAGGTTTAGGTGCATACAGATAAACTTTAAAATGGCTCGTGTTAACAATTAATTCTACATCAAAACGTTCTTATTTACTTTAATACATAAAAATTACCCCTGACGATAACTTTCTGGCATGTGGGCGTGGCATTTAGATTACGTAGCATTCAGGTTACAATTTCCCATCCTCAAACCAGTATGGTTCAGCAAGGAACCATAGCGTTGCAGTCAAAGATGAAATTACCAGATTATTGATGTAATATAGGCATGGTTAACCCTGAATTTCTGAAAAGTGTTTCTACAGTTAAGTTCTAGACGATATAAGGATGTATGACAGCATAGATACAAACCGAACGGGATGGCTCAGGTGGTAACATCTGTGGCCCGCTTTCGGGAGGTCACGGGTTCGATCCCCGTGGCCGACCTTCCTAACCCATTGATTTTTTCAAGATTTCCCCGGTTCGCCAGAAGAATGCTGACTAACCGAATTTCCTGTCCCTCAATTTCGTTACATACATTATTCGATTTCACCCTTTATCCCGTTAGGTTTCATTAAGTGTTGGAAGCGTCGGCGAGCATTGCAGCAGTAGCACGGCGGAGGGGGGGGGGTAACAAATGCACTCTGGAAAACTCGTCCCCCGGATTGACAAGCGAGCCACTGGTTTCCAGGCTCCCCATGGGATGGTACAAACCCAAGGGGGGAGGGGAGCTAAGCCGGTCTCCGCCGGGGTGCTTCTAACTAAGAAAATATAGGGATCCTGCCACCTGCTCTGTCGTGGCAACGTTCCGGGCGTCTTAAGGATTCATTCGCTTCATGCATCCTCTCGGGGGTGCGGGGTGCCCCGTCAGGGGCATAGGTACAAAACTCACCTTTCGGTCGAGGTGCCAAGTCCCCTTCCGCAAGTTGTCATTGAGTCAAGAGATACAAGTTACTTCATTTCTATTTTAATATCTTTTTATTAGCTCGCTTTCTTCTCTGTCTGTCTGTTGGATAGAAATTTTAAACTACTTTCCCAATGAACTAGAGGCTTGAAGCTTTAAACATATCTCAGAATTCGATGATAATACAATATCAATAATCCCTCCATCCAAAATACTTTTTGCATGGAAGCATTTTAGAAAATTTGGGACAAGAAAGCCTTGGTAGTAAATAAACTACCTCAGAATTCGCCTACCATTCCAGCGAAATCACGAAAAACTCGAGAGTCAAAGTGGGTGATCGCTGAGAGTCCACGTTTGCTGCGGAATGAAATTGCTCGGTCATGTAAAAGGTAGTTTCAAGTTGGGGGATTTTTCTTGAAAAATCTTAGTGTGGCAGTCTTGTAAGAAGCTGAACTCAATACCAACTTTGATATTCATCCCAATTTTCGCTTCTCTCTCATTGACTTTTTTTTTCTAAGCTGATTTGGGGCGGAGGGGGGGGGGAGGGTCAGGGATCTTAAAACATGCATTTCCCTTGAAATCTCGATAAAAATGACTTCCTTTACCTTTGATAGAGCGGTGGTATAGAAAGTCGGCATGTAATTCAACTCGTTAGCTACTGAGGCAGTGTATATCTGTCGGTAATTATTTTAAATCCCGTAAGGGTGAGCTAGGTACTCTCATATCGCAAAGTGTTTTCATTTCGAGCGGGTGTCTACAAGTGTCGCTGATTACGTGATGCATAATACAGCGGTGTTAATTAAAAACAAAGAAAGGAAGGAAGAGGCTGTGGAGAGAAGTGTCTTTTCAGCAGTCTCAAGCACTCCGGACCATAAAACCGACCCTAGCAGAATGACCCCATAGCGTCGCCTGTCTCTAATAAATTAACTGCTTGGGGGCCGGGGTTAAAGTGACACTATGGGCCGCACGTGAGCAGCGTCCTCAATGTGCAAGGGCCACATTTTGAATATAATCGTGCCGCGAGGGGTGTAAAACTAAGTGTTTCATTTCCCGTCTTAAACGAACCTTCAAAAACCTTCTTTCTTGCCTTCATCTTCAAGATGCTTCGGTCTTGATGAGCTTTAATCTTGTGATAAGGTCCTACGTTTGGAGATACTGTATGGTCACCTTTAAAATATATTCTATAGAAAACGTGAACAGTTACGCACTTATTCTCTCTTGCCAGGCCGTGTTAATGATCTTTCTGATAAAATAGATATCAAACAGTTATTAATGTCCGAACCGGTATTTTAATTTCCCTCAACTGTTTAAGTTCGAAAATCAATTTAGAGGCTGGGGAAACTGATGGAAAGAACAGAAGGAACGCCCAAGCACACAAACATGCAGACGCAGTACATGATAAGAATACATAGGTAAAAGGAAGAGTACTGGATTCTAAATTTTGAAGAAGCAAAAGGAAAAGTTTTAAAGTTGATTTTTACACCAACGTCAAATTGCGATTATATCCCTTCGGACACTTACCTGCTCAAAGGCTAGATTTAAATGGTCCTGGAGAAGGCACGGGAAATTTTAAGATTTCATTTTTTCGTAATCGGTGTTCTCGTTCACTTTTGCCACTTCAAAAGATTCCCTTTTATATATAGGGAATATATATATATATATATATATATATATATATATATATATATATATATATATATTCAGTGTATGTTTTTTGAAATTTTATGAGATCTAAAGAGCCCTTTCTTTGTAGAAACTTAAGCTAAACTTGCACATTCCTCTCTCTCTGCTTCCACATTCGAACTCTGATCAGTGTAGACAACGGATCGTCTTACCCTGAAGATGTCAAGCACAGTACTTGGCGAAACATCGATATCTTCAATGCCTTCAGACCACGGCCTACAGGCCCGAAAGAGAAAAACTAGCTAATAGTCAATCCTTTCTTTCTTTGTTTAATAGTTTTATCGCCCTTAACTGGTGTCGGACAATGAATGAATAAGATGGATGCTGTTATGCTCAAATACCCCAGAGTCCATATAGCTTAAAATTACCCAACATTGGTCATCTCAAAATATGGAAAAATCTCAGGAAACACCTTATCTGGATAACAATCCTGCCGAGATTGAAACTTGAGACCTCTTCTTTAAGAGCTACTACCACATTACAGAGGTGGGCTAAGCTTTTCCTCATATCACGCAAAGTTTCGAATTTGGAGCTTTAATAATGGAATACGTAATTAATTTTTGTGTGGTTACAAGCTTTACATAGTTATTAATCGAGAAATATAATGCAACATTTAAAGATTCAAACTTTCAACCTCTCCGCCACGTAGAATATTATACATAGCATTCAATTTCTTTTTATTCTTCTTTTTCTGTTTCTTAGAAGTTATTTTATAGTTCAGATGTACTGCACAAATCTCCCTCAACAACTCAGTTAATTTCGTTGACATTGGTTGAAGTTAGTAATGTATGTATTGTTCCTTTAAAATGATACGACAGGTAGCTTAAATATAAATGTAGATTTCAAATACAGGTCTGAAAGTGTCAAAGTACTGCTCATGTGTTGGAAAGTGTAAGTGGATGATTGTTACAGTCGCTGACAAACAAGATAGGGATGATAGAGATATGATATAGTGCGGTCTTCCAGAAGTAGAACCATGGAAAACACTCTTTAATAATAAACAACTTGTAATCTTACTTAGTTTTGGGCTTTTGCTTTTCCTACTCGCACTTATAACAACATAGGAAGAGTGTAATAGATGTCCAAATTGGCCCAGAAATTTCTATTTTGAGATCCCTAAATCCAAAAAGGTATCTTTATAAAATAATGCATGCTTATGTATGTATCTGTGCACTAAAACCTCCAGCGCAATAGCTCATCAAGGGCCAAGGTTTGCCGCTCAGCCGCTGCGTCCCCCACCTCTGCCCACTACAGGCGTCATGACTGAGGTGCAGTACTGGAGGATGGGACGTAGTCAGCGCCCCGAGCCCTCCCGGCCAGTTACGCGGCCTTCACGACCTGAGGTCGAGAGCTCATCAATTAGCTCCTCAATTAGCCCCTCCGGGATCTAAAGAGGCTGAGTGCACCCCATGCCAGACTTCCCAGTGGGGAAAAAATCCCCACACTGGTACCAGGGATTGAACCCTGTAGTACCACTGTAGTACGAAGAACTACATGACTCAACAAGGAAAATTGGTTAACTTCAAAACTTGGTACTTAATCTCGGAACGTTCAAAGGATGCCATTCGAGGATTTTTAAGTAAATCCGCTCCCCACACCGAACTACCCTTCACATGGAACTTTTGGCGGCGCCGTGGCCGAGCGGTTAGCGCGCTTCGTGGTGGACGAAGCGGCGTCTGGACGGGTTTTCTCCGGGTTCTCCGGTTTCTCCCGCCATCTCATTCCACCGGTGCTCCATCTTCATTCCATGTATTTTCAGTGTCACCGTCTGCGGTGCCGTAGTAGTAAAAGCGGGCGTTAAACACTACACACACACACACACACACACACACACACACACACACACACACACACACACACACGGAACTTTTTTGAAACTTTTTTATTTTCTCAAAAATGACTAATTGTTTTGATTAAAATACCGTAGGTATGTTTAAGATGTTTTAATGATAAGTAAAATATATAACATACCTTTTCTGGGAGTAGCATGTTAAATCCTTTGTTCTAAATTACTTTTGCATAAACTAGTAAATTGTAAGAGCTGGCAAGAAGCTTACTCTATAAAATCTAAATCGCGTTAAAACATAGACTTCATGTCACGTTAACCATATCCAAGATATTCTTGTTTTTGGTCTGAAATTTCAAACAATTTACACTTCTCCCAACTGCAAATCGCTATTCTTTTCTTTATGGTATCCATGCAAAGAGAAGAGATTTTCAAAGCTATCATGTAGATCACTTTGAAACGAGTTGACAATCGCTTTTGCAATAGGAATAGGAGAGATATGGAGGGGGTTCGATAAAACTAGGCTCATTGTAGCTATACTCATAAGGGGGCACCCCTGGGAGGGAGAAGATGAGAGGAGACATATAGGAGACAGACCCAGTCTAGTGGTTCAGACATTGACACAGGTCTACCTCAAGGTCCTTAGGTCTTTCAGGGCCTTTCAGGGGGACCTAGGCGGGGTCCAGAGCCTCTATATGCCGTCCTTCTACCCATATTCTACGGAAAACGAGGACCGCATAGGTTCTTGAGCACATATTATCATCTCTGACAAGAGCGACCCCGAAAAAACAATCTGGATGAAAGGTGAATTAAATGATTAATGAAGTTAAATGGAAGAGCAGGAAACTCGGGACATGTAATTATCTTTCTCAGTATTCGCCTACCGACCCTGGCAAATCCCCGAAAAAACTCATGGGTCACGAAGATATGTGAATGCAATGCATTAGATTTTTCAGTTATTGACTTTGCAGCTAACCACATATATGGGCCGATATACTTTTTAGCTTCCTGTTTTCTGGAGACGGGAATTCAGAAGCTGCTACAATATTTGATTAGGGTAACAACATATACCCTACAGAAAATAACCAATGGAACGGGAAGATACGCTTCAGTTAGTATTTAGTCACGAGAACACTCGAGCAACAAGTGTGAATTGCAACACACATTACCACAAACAGGGATTAGCAGCAGCAGTTCAGTCAAGCGTATTGCTAACTTAGGGCTGAAGATATTCACAGAAGCAATGCAACCAGTCGATGTAACCGATTCATCTCCCTTAAAGGACAAATAAAACACATGGTGCTGTCCAATATTACTACCTATCTTATAAAACAACTAAAACACTCAAATACTGCTTTTAGAAATAGATGCTCTACCAACGATATACTCACAAAAATAATCTCATGTGTTGCAATCATTTGACCTCTATTCAACCTACAAAATATCCTTAACAATGGCTTATTCTTTTATCTACTTCTTGTTAATCAAGGTGAACTTTCATTACACATTTTCTTATATTTTAGTATTACGTATAAGAAGGGTAAAGAAGACCAAAACGATGGTTAGATTTTTAAAACGTTGCTGTGTGATTGCATGGTAATTTCACTATTTTTGTATGACCACGTAAAGAAACCAGAGGGTCTTATCACGGAAATACGCAGTATTTGAACATTCAAATAAATGGTTAATGTACACTTTAAGGAGCTCTAATATTTTGAGAAGAAAGATATGGTTTATTTCTTAACCGTTACAGTTCTGTTTTTTTCGTAACCTTGACATATACTTTTCGGTCTTTCTTTACTCTTCCTGTCTCACAAACAGGTGGATTTGACGATACTCAACGCTCTCTTCTCTTCAGGAATGGCTAACGCCCCGCCCGTACTTTGTCACTTTTACAGTTCGTGAAACGCCGGCAAATTCTCTAAAAAAATACAGATTTTCTCGATCTCGCCGTAAACAGGCCCGGAGTAAAAAGTTATATATATATTGTGACTTTTGTTGGGTGTAAAAAGTAAAGTAGACAGATGTAGTCGAGATAAAGAAACACTTTTATTTCCGTAAACAGTAACTTGCAACAGCAAGAAAGTCTTTTCCGATTCTCCAACAGCACGGCTCCGAATTCGTAACACAAAGAACTGTCCCTTCTCCGTCGGCACGACTCCTCAACCTTCACATTCGTCTGACTGCTCCTTCTGTCGCACTTTACCGCTATTTATATCTCCCATGCACTATTCCGGAAAGTTCAGTTATTGCGGTGAAATACAAAGCAGAGAAGATTCTCGAAGTCTCTATCCTTTTCTCTCGTTCGGCAAGCGCCCCAACAATGCGGCCAGGCCCTGTCTCTTTCCTTCGGCTCCTTAGCGGTAGTGCTGACAATAATGCGATGGGCGACACTGCTGTTATCGGCAATTAGATGCGTCGGGTGCGGTGACACTGCTCCCTCCTCAGAGTTGGTCATCCCGACCAGCACTATCACTGCGGCATCTCCCTTGCGCCCCGGTGGACTAACCCATCGAACCTCTTCTCCAGGAGGCACGATCCTAGGTATCGCTGTTGGATAGTGTCCCTTTGTCCGGGTAGGACGATGTATGCCATCCTGCTTCGAAATTCTGCAACAGTACCGCCGGTCTTGACGGTCCCTCGTCCAGTTGCCCTTCTTCCTGGTGTGTTGACGGGCTATCCTGCAAACTTGGAAACGGCTCACTGGGTACCATGTCCGCCGACCTCTCTGGCGCACCTTCGCAGCCACCTTGCTTCCGATGGGTCCGGCAACAAACCCCGCCACATCCGCGGGAGTCGCGTCCACCGCTGCACTCGTGTTCACTCGTGCTCGGCACGGCCTCTTCTGTATCCTGCCGTCCACGATGATGTCCGCCATTCTTCCGTTCACGGCACTATGCGTCAGGTGATTGGATGGCTCCGACGGTCCCACCATGTCCCACGCCAAGTCGGTTCTCGCGTGTTGCTCGTTTGCTTGTGCGCTTCCCTGCTGATCGTCCTCCACGTCATATCCTGGTTGGTTACGTACCCGACACACTCCTCCAGGGGATCCTCGACGACGTCCCTGAACTGTCCCTTTGTCTTCCCCGAGACGTACACTTTCGTTATCTGAAACGGGCGCAACTGTCGCCTCGGCCACTAGGTGCTCCCTCCCCGGCTCCGCGCTATTCCGTCTGCCCCTGGCATCCATTACTTTGACGCTCTCGTCAACTCTTACTACCAGAGCGCCAAGACGTTCCCCGTCGTCCTCCACGACGTCCACGTGCTGGCAGAGGTCTTCCACCTTTTTGCCGAGTTCTTCCACGTCTTCCGTCACGCCAATCAGTTCACCATCAATTTTCGCCGATAGCTCCGTCTTCATCTCTTTCAGCTCGGCAGCGAGGTTGTTGTTAGACGTTTCCATTTTGGCAGCAAGGTTGTCGTTTGCCATCTTCATCTCTTTCAGCTCGGCAACGAGGTTGTCGTTTCTCGTTTCCATTTTGGCAGCGAGGTTGTCGTTTGACGTTTCCATTTTGGCAGCGAGGTTGTCGTTTGCCGTCTTCATCTCTTTCAGCTCGGCAGCGAGGTTGTCGTTTGCCGTCTTCATCTCTTTCAGCTCGGCAGCGAGGTTGTCGTTTGCCGTCTTCGTTTCGGCGAATAATTCTTTCACCATTGCCATCATCCTGGTTTCCGAATCTCCCTCCATCTTGGTTCTAACGTTGCAACTTCTAACGACGATGTGACGAAACTAGAAGCAATTCGACGGATCCCACTTCTGACACCAGTGTGACTTTTGTTGGGTGTAAAAAGTAAAGTAGACAGATGTAGTCGAGATAAAGAAACACTTTTATTTCCGTAAACAGTAACTTGCAACAGCAAGAAAGTCTTTTCCGACTCTCCAACAGCACGGCTCCGAATTCGTAACACAAAGAACTGTCCCTTCTCCGTCGGCACGGCTCCTCAACCTTCACATACGTCTGACTGCTCCTTCTGTCGCACTTTACCGCTATTTATATCTCCCAGGCACTATTCCGGAAAGTTCAGTTATTGCGGTGAAATACAAAGCAGAGAAGATTCTCGAAGTCTATCCTTTTCTCTCTTTCGGCAAGCGCCCCAACAATGCGGCCAGACTCTGTCTCTTTCCTTCGGCTCCTTTGCGGTAGTGCCGACAATAATGCGATGGGTGACACTGCTGTTGTCAGCAATTAGATGCGGCGGGCGCGGTGACAATAAGCTTCTTATTAAGGAAGATTAGGCGTCCCTTTTTTCCTCAATTGTATCAGGTTTTTCATTAAGATTTATGGACTACCATCCAAAGATGGTACTAACGAGTTGCTTTTATCATCTTATAGTTAAATTTAGCCATCATTAATTGTTCCATGAAAGAAAAATCTTTGACATTTCGCTGCGGGACAGAGTTTTAGAAAGAATTCAAGAAATTACGTCCTCCAAAAGGTAGCATATCAGGCTCCAAGAATAAAATGGAAATGGGTGGAATGTGTCGCAAAGCTTCACCACGACAGACGACCTCAGTCGGCCGCCATGTGGCACCCATACATTGGAAGCAGAAACTGAAGCAGACCAAGAACAAGATGGGGAGACGACTTCATACAGCTAGTGGGACAGCAGTGGTCCAGTGCTGCAGGATGTAGTACTGTTTGGAAATACTATGAAGGACAAATTAGAAATAAATAACAGTCTGTGAACACAAAAAGTAGGTTAGAATTATTATTAGTAGAAGTTAAGTAAAATCCAAGTTGTGCAAGAATTAATATTTATATTGCTGTCTACCCATGTGGATGTGAGTGTTATAAATGAACTTCCCCTCTTGCAAGAGGCCTTTGTTCTTTACGAAACGTATAGGATTTATTCGTTTAATGGTCTACAAGAAAAGGTTCATTTATGCCAGAAAATTTCATTTTCTTCGCACCAAAAATGGAGAAAACAAGCTCGGATATGTTTACAAATACTAAAGAAACGAACCACACGAGCATACAGAAGTTGACATTGGAGTTACATTGCCGTTGCAGCAACAATTCGCAGAGTAAAATTTCCCCTGAAATATGGGCTAAAATTTATATCTCTATTTCAAAATGTGTAGGAGTTATATTTTCTTTCCGTGAACTGGTATAGTAAAAGATGATAGAATAGAATAGTTTAAAGATATATCCAATATACCTGTAAATAGCTCTCTAATATATGTAGTCTTCGCAACCAGGAGCCCTACTTAAATAAATAGCTTCTCAATTAGCCCCTCAGGAACCTAACGAGGCCGAGTGCACCCCGAACCAGGTGGAAGAAAATCTCCACAGAGGTACCGAGAATCAAACCCGCGTCTCCCGCTTGGCAAACAGCAGCGCTACCACTGCGCTAAGGAGAGGACCAAATAATTCTCTGGAATCATAAATTATATATCAAATTAAATATATATAACTTTATAAAAGCTTACAGAAACAAAGCTAAAAAATATCTCCTTAATTGCGAGAAAGAAACGTAAACAGGAGACTATTTGGAACTACAGAGATACAACGTAAATGCTGAAGTAGCTCAGGAAACAAAAGAACGCGAGTTGCCCCACTTCAGCAAATACATACACTTTATCTATAGCGGAGTATTACGGCGTGTGCTAAACACCAGAGAGAAATCCCTATGCATCCAAATGTCGAAGCCGTAAGACCGCTCCATTGTTAGCCGTCAGATCCAAGGAAGAGCGCCTTGCAGTTTGTTGCTCATAAATTATTAAGAGAGTAACTCCATCTTCATGCGAGGCGCCGAACTACCTTCATTGTGTTATCTCTAAGCGAGTGGAAGAAGGAATTCAAACCAACACAATTAAGTATTGTGCTGCAGTAAACTTCAGGTGGCGCTGCCAACTTTATAGGGATGAAGAGCCGAGTTCTCTAGGGATAATAATGCCTTCTCTTCTCGTGCAGAACAAAATCAAGCTGACGTCGTTGTCATTCTACCTTGCTTCATGACGCCAGGCACCTGTGTTTGGAACTGCCAGTGATTAACCCTCTCCGAGGGCCCAACAGGATGCTTTTATACTAGGAGATCGCGAGTTCGGTGCAGAAGCTAGCAATTAGTGTTCTGCTAGCTTATTTCAGGATTCTTTAACGTGAAATTGCTGGAAATTTACATACAAATCTTTTTTTCTGGCAAGGCCGCGGCGCTTTGGTACCTCTTATGGAGACAGATCCACGGCAACTGCGGTTAAAACATACGTCCACGAAACAAATGCCTCACTTGCAGCGTTCCGCTGCAACTTTACTTCTAACTTCTTCGGCAGATGGTAGTAGACCGTGGGTTCTATCGTAAAATTCTGGCTTATTGCCAGAAACCGTCCTTAATATATGTACACATATTAATTCAGTAAACTAAACCGTTAGTTTAAATAAAACATCGGCTTTAAAAGTTTTTACTTTGTTTAATTCAATATGATAATCATACAATAATTTGTCACAAGTAATGGTCTTTATACATTTCCTAATTCTTAAGGAATTACTTCAGTAAATTATGGCTAGGGCTAGAAAGTTTTTTCATAGCAGTTAAAAACATATGCTTTTACATTATGTGCACGAATTATGGAATTTCCAGTTATTTGGATATAATTTTAAAGTGCACATAACTGTATATTTTCTTGATTTTGATAAATGCATGATATTTCAATATTATAGCCCCTATATTGCATATTTTAATGATTTTTATGGTTTTTTATTACTTTTTCCCATCTGGATAATATGTTTCGTATTGGTAATATTGCACATGTTGATGCAACTCGCGAGGTGAGTCATGTTGGCATGCAGTGAACCCTTGTTTCCATCCCTTCATTATATGTACGAGTGTGCGTAGAGAATAATCACTGCGTTATCTGAGAGGTTTATATTAACAAAGATAAAGTGCAGGTCAACGTTTTGAGCAGCACGATTATCGCAACGTTGTGCAATAGTTGTGCCATGGTCTTCAAACATAAGTGTTGTGAACTGGTTCCCACCAAATTAAATTAGGCGTATAAAATGTTAAAGACCTCTTCAAATGCCGAAAATAAAACCAACTTCGAGTGCTAGATTAATTAGTTTACAGAAAGAGTTTTCGGGTGATTTAATATCTACAGATAATAGGGTACTGTATTGTGGGGCGTGCGAGAAAAATGTAGGGAGTGAGAAAATATTTCAAGTAGTTCAGCACCCAAACACAGAAAATCATAAGGAGAATTTAATCAGAAAACTCGCAAACAGAGAACCTGTTTAAAAACAGCTAGTAGTGTGTTTAGGAAGTAGGATTACTGAATTTTCCTTTGACTTGTGCCAAGCATTTTTAGCTGCTGCTATTCCCTTGTTCAAAATTAATAATCCGACATTTAAAACCTTTATTGCCAAGTACACTCGACAACATGTGCCTGAAGAAAGTACACTGCGCAAGACTTATGTAGGATATTGTTACAATAACGTATTGTCAAATATACAAAATGAATTAGCGGATCAGTTTGCGTGGTTGTCTGTTGACGAAACCCCTGATTCTGAGCGCCCTTCTATTGCTAATACGAATAATCGTGGGTGCTTTAAATAATGAACAAAAAACTACACCTTATGTTCTTAATGTGTGCGAATTGTCGGCCTCTGACAATGTACCTGTAACCCAGTTTGTGATAGACTCTTTCAAATTACTATGGCTATGTGGAACCACATACGACCGGGCACTTTTATTTGTTACTGACGCAGGTCCTTATATGGTAAAACCAGGACAAACTCTGAAAGGTATTTTTCCTAACATAATTCATATGACTTGTTTGGCACACACTCTTCATCGCATTTCTGAGACAATACGCGATTCTTTCCCATTGGTAGATAGATTTGTGTCCAGTACAAAGAGAATTTCTGTTAAATCTCCTGAAAGGGTTAAGTTGTTTAGGTCAACAGCATCTAATGTCCGACTTCCTTCTGCACCAGTGTTAATCGACGGGGAACATGGGTCGATGCAGTTTTATATTATAGTCGAAGATGTTGTTAATTCATTGGACTCGAAAGATGCTTCATCAATAGAAACTGTGCAAAATATTCTGTCGGGCACTGGGTAAAAAGAGGATCTTAGTTTCATATCTGCCCATTTTTCTTTCTTACCAACAATCATAACGACATTGGAAGCTGTAGGATCTTCTTTGCATGAATCACTGTCTTTAAAAAAACAATATGTGATCTAAGTTTGGTTCCTGCTAGCATACGACAAAAAGTGAAAGAGAAAGTCAATTATGTAATTTCAAAAAATTCTGGTTATAAACAGGTGTGCGATATTCGAGACATCCTCAAAAGAAACCCATCTGTCACACCAAGAGACTTGACTCTCTGTGAAACAGTTAACATCATTTAAATATGCCCCGATAACATCTTGTGACATTGAGAGGAGTTTTTCACGTTACAAAAGTGTTTTGCGAGACAACAGACGATGTTTTACAGTCGAAAATTTGTGCAAAGTGTTGGTTGTGAACTGCAATTTAGCAGTTAATACTAGCAGCTGGACCACTTCTGCTTCAACCTCTAAGGAATATGGTAACTTTTTATATTTATACTAACTCGCCTTGTCTAAAGCAAAAGGGCATTGTTTTAATTCAATAGTGGATATTTCTTGGCATATTTTAAAGTTTTTAAGAGCATATTTGCATGCATATTTCAGTGCTTTTTAGGGCATGAACTTCCGAGCCCTAACTATGGCATATTACTCCAGTTTTCTTTTGCGTTAATCGTTCTGTATTTACATTTCTTTTTTACTTCTTTTAGCTTTTATCGGATATCACAGGGCTTATATGTTGTTTTCAGCGACGCAGTTTTATTAACATTTGTTTTTCTTCATTCTATATCGTATGCTATTTACACTGTGACCACGCTTTTAAAAAGTGCTATTATCATTTGCCTACTTTCCTCCTTACATCAACCTTCGACTAGTGGTATTTAATTTACATTTATACCTTTTAGCATGGCTAAATCATAATATTCATTTTACTTTTCAAAAACTTATACTTTGCTCAAGCAGGAAGTCGTTATTCGTTTTTTCTTTCTCTCGAGACTATGCAACGAGCAAGGAATTTCAAAACATCTCTTAGTAACATGCTTTTTAGAAATCTGAGTGTCATTAATTTCAGTGCTAAGAGAATAGAAGCTCCTTGGGTGGTAGGGAAAGCGAACAACAAAACAGTTCCTCTATTAACACCACTATTCTAGAGCAATTTTTCTTCATATTATGTTATCGTCACAAGTTTTCTTCAGAAAATTAACTCGTCAGTAGGGTATCAATGTAATTAGAGGCAGGATTTTTTTTCGTTTGTCTAATTTTTCTAGAAACATGTGCTACTGCATTTTTAAACTTTGTAGAGAGAAGAAGTCAATTGTAAAGTTGCATCTTAGATCCATAATCATGGTGTTACGTTTGCTTTGTTATTGTTAGCAAGATCTTTATGGTTCGATTCAGATTCAATGTGTTTTGTTCGTGTTTATCTGGGGATGTTGTCGTGTTTGTTTACGCAGGCCATGCGCCATAACACTGCGCTGTTGCCATGTCAGATACTTTAATAGATTTCCCGTGTTCGAGGTAGGTGGCCAACTATGACGAACATATTGCAACTGCGGCATGGTGTCACAGCAAATACAATCTGGTTTCCTATGATTGGCTCTGTTTGAGGCGGAATCGTATTAATACGTGCTGAAGCCACTGGTTTGCGCTTGACCAGCCATGAACCTGGGACTGATTGCAATCAGTGATAAGGAGGCGATTCAGCTTCCTCTCTCACAACCTTTCTCTAAAACAGTAAAGTAAATGAGCATCTTAATATTACCACAGCCATAAACTAATTGTTAACAGTGCACTTCACATATTTTGTAATTCATAACCTTTCTTAAAAAATGAAACGTGACAAGTCATCAACAATTTAAACTACAGTGCCATGCCACCGCTCTCTTCTGCTGTAAGAAATATAAGTCTTCTGTTATGATTGTTAAAAAAAGGGGGAAAAAGCACAATTCTACAGAATTTTAGGATATCATTTAGGAAAATGTGACATAATGGAGTGCACTGGACCGATCTGCAAAATACAGCGCTCTAGTTAATGTTTACTTCTTATATGAATGTAATAAATCATATAGTTTATTTTGACATACCCAGTAAAAATCATTCTTGTTTATTTTTATACGCCCCATTTTAATCGAGATACAAGTTTCTTCCTTAAAGGCGCAAGGGGGAATAAAGGAAACTGTATCGTCATCATTTGGCCTAAAAACTCATACTCTTTCAATTACAACGCGGGAAACAACTGAATAGCCACAGAACTATAACAAAATGACAATGAATTGAAAAGTTCGGATATCTGGGAAAAGGCTGATGCCATAAGAATATATTTTAAATCAACTGTGAGTTTTAAGGAGATCTACGGTTTTCTCTATCGCTTATGGTTTACTGTGATACAAAATTAAACACAATTCCTTTAAAATAAAGAGGACCTCACAGACTAATTCCAGAAAATTGGAGAGACACATTTTATATGTCACTTAAATAGCTTAAACATATGGTATGTTACATGGACACAAGGCTGAAATATTCCTCCTTTCCTGGACCATTCAACTTCATATAAATCATTTAATTCCACTATTATTAGTGAAAAATCCCCAATGGATGTATCATATGGTGGGTAAGTGAAAAACATTTTCCATTGATAATAACTTTTATTGTGCAGGTAGTCTAGGAACATGAATTGTAATTATTATATTAGAACTGCGCTAATAAAGATTAATAAAAGATCCACGTATCATTCCAGTTTATTTAAGTTCAAAATTTCATATTTTGCGAAAATACTTTGTACGTACCTATCAGCGATGAAAAGCTATTTTTGCTTTCTCTAATGGTAAGTAGGAGAAGTATTGTATTCCACCCAAAAATTCGATGTCGAGATTTCACCGGAAATATACGTTTTGAGGCACCCTGAATAAAAAAAGATCATTTTTAGAAAAAGGTCCGTGTGTGTGTGTCTGTGTGTCTGTGTGTCAGTCTGTGGACAGCATAACTTAAAAACGAAAAGTCGGTTGAAAACCAAAGTTAGTAGTTAAGTTTAATGTCTTTCAGGGATGCGACACGAAGATTTTGAAGAAAATAGCCCCACCCTAAACTACCCTTTACGTGGAACATTTTTCGAAAATTTTGATTTTCTTGAAAATGGCTCTAGCGATTTTCATTAAAATGTCATATGTTTGAGATATTTTTATGACAAACGAAATGCATATCTTGCATTTTCTAGTTATAGCCCCTGTAGCTGTATTTACTCTGGACGACTTTTGCATAACTGGTAAACCGTTAGAGATAGACCAAATCATACTACACAAAAAGTGTAGATCTTGCTAAAATACACAATTTATGTTGAAATAAATTTTCTTGTAGGGTGAACCATTTCGGAGATATTCCTTGCTATGTGTGTGAGTTTCGGAAAACAGAACTTTCGTGAAATGGATCATCGTTGTTCATTTCTTTATATGTTAAGTGTGCAAAGACAATATAATCTCAAAGCTTTAAAACATTTGACTATCGCAAAATGTATTCTAATATTCCCCTTGCACCTACAAGGAAATAAGCAATAAGAGAAGTTGTACAAATGTTTATCTAACACGAAGAAGATATAGGAATAAGAGTTTGTAAGAATGGTTAGTACAAGAGTAGAGAAAGTCTGAGTGCAACACATCAGATTTTTTTTTTCAAAATGATATATACAATATATAATGATACACTATATAATGATATAATCATATAATTAATATATGATATTTTTTCAAAATGATATATAGGAAAGTAATTGCAATATTCCTGATCTCCATACTCCTATGACCAATTGTGTCTGCGGTCCTTTTGGTTCTTCATAAACACGCATTTAGTATGTAGCTGAAATAGTATACCTAAATGTGAATTATATTTGAGAGCGAAGTATTCATTAATGTCACCCATCGCATTATTGTCGGTACTACCGCAAAGGAGCCGAAGCAAAGAGACAGAGAATGGCCGCATTGTTGGGGCGCTTGCCGAAAGAGAGAAAAGGATAGATGCTTCTGGAATCTTCTGCTTTGTATTTCACCACAATAACTGAACTTTCCAGAATAGTGCCTGGGATATATAAATAGCGGTAAAGTGCGACAGACAGGGGACAGACGTATGTGAAGCGTTGAGTAGTCGTGCCGACAGAAGACAGACGTATGTGAAGCGTTGAGTAGTCGTGCCGACGGAAAGAAGAGACGTATGCGAAGCGTTGAGGAGTCGTGCCGATGGAGAAGGGACAGTTCTTGTGTTACGAATTCGGAGCCGTGCTGTTGGTGAATCGGTACAGACTTTCTTACTGTTGCAACGAGTGTAAAAAGTTACTGTTTACGGAAATAAAAGTGTTTCTTTATCCCGACTACATCTGTCTTCTTACTTCACACCCTCCAAAGTCACATTAATATTGAGTAATGTGACATTTGTCTTCAGACGTGTGATTCACTGGCCTGAAATGTTTTCAACACCCTGTTAATTCTCATGGGACCTGAAACCTCAAGGCGCACTGCCAGTAATGAAGTGTCCATTTGATGACACAAGGCTCTTGAAGACCTGGGATTTCGGTTGGCGACCGAATGAGCCGCGTGCTATTACTTCAGTCCAGTCTTGGCAGTATTTATACAAGACGGAGATTGCTGCTGTTCTACCCTCTAGGTCACAGAGTAACCCTCAGAAGCTGAGATGAGAGCGGGCGATTTGGTATTCATTTCGTTATGCGAAATGTCTGCACTGCGAGAGTGCGAATTTCATTATATACTAATTCTTAATTCTAACATTTTGACAGACAAAAATCTGATGCCTTTCACTCACATGACTTTCTCTGCTCTTGTACTAACTATTCTTACGAACTTTTATTCTTCAATCTTCATGTTAGTCGACATAAGCAGTTGCAGAAATTATCTAATTGCATATTTGCTTGTAGGTGCAAGGAAAACATGGGAATGAAGTAGGCTTTGAAATTCCGTTCTCTTTGCACGGCTAAGAAATAAAAATGTGAATAACAACGCTCTATTTGAGAAAAGTATAGGTAAGTATTGCAAAACTCACAAATAATTAGGAATATCTTCAAAATAGTTCACTCCACAAAAAAATGCATTTGGATACAACTCGTGTTTTTAGCGAGATTTACATTCTTTGTGTAGTAAGATTTGGTATACGAGCTATGCAAAAGTCAAGATTAAACAGGACTACATCGCCTATTGCCAGAAAATTCAAAATATATATTTAATTTGCCATGAAAGTATTTTAACATATGCCATTTTAATCAAAATCAGTAGTCGTTGACAAAATCAAAATTTTCGAAATATTTTTAATATAAGGGTAGTTAGGGTGGAGCAACTTTCTTCAAAATCTTCGTGTCGTATTCTTGAAATATATTAAACATAAATACCACTTTTAGCTTTTAAACGATTTTTGGTTTTCGAGTTATGCTGTACACAGACAGACAGACAGACATACACGCGCGCGCGGACCTATTTCTAAAGCTTCTTTTTTTGGTCGAATACAATACTTCGCCTGCTTACTATATGTAATAGAGGAAGTAAAAGTGCCAAACAAGTTATATGTCTAGTAGTTGTCATGTTATGGGTAGCGATGAAACGCTAAGAAATCAGAAAGCAACAGCACCATCAGACACTTTAGCCACATGCCCACCTCTGTAATGCATCTTACCTATTATTCTTAATATTAATATTTATTATTATTACTATTATTATTTGTTACCAATATTATTATTTTACTTATTTAACATCAGTTGCTTCTGAGCTTTTTGATACACATGATTCACCGTGTGATGAACAAATGGTCTTAGTTGCGTAATCAGCTTCCTGTGACATCAAAGCTTTTGTTATTGGTTTACTCGGAAGGGAAACAGGCGATCGTGTGATTACTGTTCTCTGGGTGCATAAACTTAATCAGTACGATACCTGACAAGTGTACTTAGTTGCGTAATTTCCTTCCTTTAAATCGTATCTCGCCTGCTTAACCTTTCTTGTTAGTGCATCATCAGTTATTTTTTCAAGTAACGTTTGTTACCCGAGCCAGACTCTGAAACTCGACTACGCCCCCGCAGAGCGAGCGGAGGGAAGAAGGTGCGGCTGTTTCCAGAAGGGTCGCGATGTAAATGGCTGAGGGTGTCAGCACTAGTTGTAACATCCGCGATGTCACCCTTGCTAACTCACTTAGGTGTTCCTGCCAAGCCTACCTGGTACTAACCAAAACTTAGATAACTAGCGAGGGATAATTAAATTAAAAAGTGACGTCACGCGACACAATGGAGCGGCCTAGACCCCATCTTCCATATTTTAGATCCGCTTTCGCTTCCACAGTACTTTAATATGAAGGAAGGGAAAGCTACTTTTAACTACAAACAAAATCTGACGTTTTTTTTCCCTCGAAACTTACTTTGTTCATCGTAGCTCCTTCATCACTGAAAAGTTGTTGCAAACAAGACACCACTAATAAATACATAAACTTCACATTAAAAACGACAATGGCTCCAAATTACTACAAATAAATAATTTTATGAATATACTTAGAGGATTATTTATTCATAGCTACACCCAGAACGAAACCAGAAGCGTAAGTGCTCCAGAATCAGCCCCAGGGTGTTAGAAAGAGTGACCATATACATCTTTTCTTCTTACTTTCCTCTTGAAGGCAATACTAATTTTAAACTACAGTTTTATTTTCTCAATAGCTCTGTGAAGATCGATTTTAGTTTGGGTGGGTTATGTCAGGCGATGAATTAACGAAATATGAGAAATGATGCTCTAATGAGCCCGGGACCAAAGTGCTTAATGTTACTTGACAAAAACCATGTCCAATTAACTTACCTTAACCAAAATTTCAACTCAATGTAAACAGATACGCCACCCAGAGGCAGTAATACTAGTACCATCCATTGTTGTCTTATGATTATTGTTGTTTATTATTTATTACTTTTCTATCTCTAGTTTTACATACATAAATAAACATGCATTTCTCTATTCGGCAGCGTTTTTCCGTAACGAATACTTGGTAACCTTAAACTCTACACAGTGTACTCATTTGAACATCATTGTACACATTTAATTCACCCACCGTACTGTATAAACAACCCAATTAAGGACGCTGCAATTAAAAAGAATCTAATGATATCGATTCTCCCACAGCAACTGAAATATCAAACGATTTACATTTTTTAATACTTTCCATGCGCAAACTATTAATCCCCTAAAGTCTTCAGTCCTGTATATGGATAAGCCTGTAAAACAAAACAAAGCAAAACAAATGAGTATTAGTAGTGTTAGTCAAATATACGAGTATTGTTTATAGTTAACGGTCCGAAAATTGCTCATCAGTAATTGAGAATTTTTCAGTTCTTGGGGTTTATGTTACGCATGAACTTGAAGGAATCTGATTGTTTTGCTTTGTTTGCTTTTACAAATTCGTTCATTTGAAGGAGCCGTTATCCATTAATCATTTGCATCACCACCCTAAGATAAACGGATACTATTCTAATTGTATTTAATTTAGTATATATGCGTGAAATTAATATCACTGCATCCCGTTTTAATCAAGGGGGTTTACTTGTTCTTTATATATTAAAGTTCTTCCTATCCACTTACCCAGATATAGTAATGGGAAAGATGTATAGATTTTTCAGAACCTGATGACCCTGTTCACGCTGCCAAAGGCTGCGTTTCTTAGAGGTATAGGTTAGCAAGGTTTTTACAGTTTAAAGGTGTACAGGAGAGAGAGAGAGAAGTGGCCCTATTTCTGACGGTTGCTTTCTGTTTGCTAGCGGTTATTGTCCACTGGCAGGGGGAGCGGTCCTTGTTTTAAAAGTGCTATATATGCACCTATAAGGAATTCAATACGTTTTTTCTATCAATGAATCCCTTTTTACTACTTTTTTCAATAACCAATTTCAATTATTCACCAACTATTTCTTTTTCTGAATGATAGGTTTGACGACCTTTAGCCGTTTAGGCAGTATTGGGCGATGAATGAAATGGATGAAATGATGTGCAAATGAGCCCGGGGTCCACAGAGTATAGAGTTACCCGACTTTCAAGTTTCGACATAAGGGAAAACCCAGGAAAAACTTATCCAGGTATTAGTCGACCACAATATTATTGCACCTGTGACTGAGGGCCCTTCGGTCGGTCTGTCTGTCGCGAGTCAGTGCATAGTCAGGGATTGGGGAGGGAAGCACAGTGCAATTATATCTGTTTACTGTGTCCTCACCACATGCTTCCGATAGTGGCCACGGGAAGCCAAGTGTAATAATATTCTGGTTGAGTTATAACTCAGTCTAACTGGGATTCCAACTCGGGACCTCGTGCATGTGAGACAGACATGGTACTATCATACCACATACGTGAGTAATGTTAATTATTTTTAGTTAGAGCTTAGTTTCTTAGCTGCCATCCAATTTAATGCACTTAAATACCACAAAGGTGTACTATAGGAGCTAATACACAGGGCGATTTATGAATAACTGACACACTTATTTCTTTAATTCTTCCAAAATTAATTATGCTAGTGACAACTCATAATACCTGACGTGCAGAGGAATTTTGTGAGATTATTATCCTCTATAGCATATGCTGAAAATGTTCTTCGTCCTGTAAAAGGCACAACTCAACACGTCCCACGTTACTGGCTACTCGTTGAAGGACTCTTTCTCAATAGCTTGAATCTCCCGTGCTTCGGATCGTCCAATGTTTGGGGACCTGAGGCATAAACGTTGTTTTTTTAAGTAAGCCCATAGAAAGATGTCCGGTGATGTCAAATCCGAAGATCTTGGTGGTCACAGGTTTCGAGAAAGAAACTTGCAATTAGTGCTATGGATTCATTTGATGCATGGCATGTAGCGCCATCATGCTCAAAATATCCTTAACTCAGCTCTACATCGTCTAGTTGCTCAGAAATCTACACTGCGGTACTTTTCAGTGTTTACTTAATTTTCTTTTTAAATGGTCCCACTATTCTCTGTGCCCCAAAGTTCGCTTTTAACCGAGTGGATAGGTGCTTTATGAATAAATGTATTTTCGCTGGCCCAATAACGTGAGTTATTTTAATTCACATAGCCAGATAAATGGAACTAAACTTCATCTGGGAACCATGTAATGGACAATATGGCTGGAGTTTGTACAATGAACGTCTGAAACCAACGACAATAATTCAATCGTTTATCCTTATCTGGTTCCTGTAACTGATGGACAACAGTAATTCTACACTGCTTTAGGCCTGCACTTTTCGCAGCTCTCTGACACATTGAGTCGGTCTCCTGCGACAAACGTCATGACTTTTTGGGTGACTGCTCCAGTCGTGCTCTTACGCCAACAACAACCGTGGGAAGTCTAGATGAACGATGTTTGCCTTTTTAACCCACCAGATATCCAGTTGTTTCCAATTTGTTTACCAGTTTCAGGATTTGTATTTCTTTGGGCAGGATTCCGAACACTAAACTCTCTCTGGTATGCCTTTGAGTAGCTGTAATTGAATTCGTAATGTGTAATTCATTATGTCTGCTCATTTAATGTGTACTCTATTTTTACGTTGACTAGAACAAAGTCTCAAAAACAGTTGCCGACAATAAAACTAACAATTACGAATAAAACATGAACATCTATTATAGTACAAGCAATCGAAATTCCAGGACATTCTGCTTAATTTGGTGCTCAAATTGGGGCATTCAATGAATTTTGAAAAGAATAATTCAAGAAAGAAATGCGTTATTCTTCATACATCACTATGTATAAGGTGGTGTGGGCTCAAGTGTTTAACAGCATGCGTGTATGTATTTGTATTTTAATAAATGCCATATTTCTATTAAAAATAAAACTAAACAGAAAGTATTTGATTTTTACTTTCTCTACTACGTATAGTAAGTAGGGGCAGAATTGTATTCGAAGCAAAACTTCGATGTCGAGATTTTACCGGAAAAAGGTAAGCAGTTTTAGAAAAAGGTCCATGTATGTGTTTGTGTGTCTGTAAACAACATAACTCAAAAACGAAAAGTTGGTTAAAAACGAAAATTGATATTTAAGTTTAATACCTTTTAAGGATGTGACATGACGATTTTGAACAGAATTCCTCTACCCTAAGCTACACTACACATGGAAAATTTTTCGAAAATTTCGATTTTCTCAAAAATAGCTCTAACGATTTGAATTAAAATGAGTTACGTTTGAGATTTTTTATGGCAAACGAAAAGTCTATTTTGAATATTCTCAGCCTAGCCCATGTAGTCCTGTTTACTCTTGATTACTTTTGCCTAACCGGTAAACAGTAAGAGATAGACCAAATCTTGCTATAATAATGTAGATCTGTTAAAACACACACTTAATGTCCAAATGCATTTTTTTTTTTTGTGGAGTGAAGCATTTCGGATATATTTCTTGTTATTTGGGTGAGTTCTGTAATGTTTTTACTTTTTAAATAGAAGGTCGTTATTCACTATTTTATCTTTCGCCTGTGCAAAGAGAACGGAATTTTAAGGCTTTAAGATGTGACTATCGCTCAAAGCCTACTGTATTACCATAGTTTCCTTGCACCTATGTGAAAATCAGCAATATGGTAACTTCCACAAATTTTTATCTCGATTAACATGAAGAAGATAGAGGAACATGAGTTTGTAAGAATAGTTAGTACAAGAGTAGAGGAAGTCGTGTGTATTTTTACATATGGAATGCTTAAAATATAATCGAAAGTTATTTTAAATTATTTAACATACGATAAAACCGAGAAGAGATAGGTATAAAAGCTATTACTGATCTTCCTCTTTCCTGGACGTTGCCATTTCTCTCACGCCAATCAGCAAGATAGCACATTCCTAAATAAATGAGAGAGGCAGTTGTTGATGTTATTCCGGCAAGGCGTCAAGTTTAGCATTTAAATAACAAACGCCGTTCCAAAACAGGATTTTTTTACGAGCAGACCATCCCAGTGGATAACTTGAGCCCTTTGTGTCACATGATACCGTGCAGATTCAGCAGGGGGTCTAGCCCTATGGCGGGACCGGCCGCTTCTGTTTCCTGGAGCATAAAATAATATTTTCAGTTGAACCTTTTGTTCGGATATTCAGGCCATATTCCTCTGAGTCCTGTCGTTTTATAACCGGCTTTCAAAGTGGTACGCTTTTCTCTTGATCCCCGTCCGTCGTAAACCGGCTTCCTCATCCCCTTCCCCGCACCCACAACCGTCTTGATCTCAAACGCAATTCAGCTGCAGACCTAGTCCATCAGAAAATTTTACGACCCCAAGAGCTCTGCACCTTTCGCTGACCGCCATCTTGCTACAAACTGTCAAACTGCGCGCAGGAGGAAGGAAAGAAATGATTGGAGTCGTGACGTCACATCAGGGAGCTGGTGGACATTCCCAAGGGAGTGAAAGTCATCCGCTTTTCCTTCAGGAGAGTAATATATGACACACAGCGTGTGTGCGGAATCTCTGCAGATGCAAAAGTTATTGGCCGCTGGGGCTGGGATAACAAACAGAAGGAGAAAATATAAAATTATTATAGCTCTCCAAACTTAGAGTGGGATGGTGCTTAAGAGTGCTTAGGTTCGACCACGTTCATGGGGCTGACGGTTGCACACTTGGTGCCAAACGTCTGCCTAATCGCTTTCGAGTATTCGAGTTAAAGGGGGAGGGGTGAACACTACTCTGTGCGTTCTAGAAATTTCAGATTTTTAATACTTTATCCTCAATAAACCATCGCTGCTAAAAACCATTGTGTTTCTTCGTTAAGGGAAATAGAACATTAAGCTGTTAAAACGGGATAGTCCATATACCGGATTGTCAAATGTTACACAATAGTACCATATACAGCAGTGAGTTTATTTCCTGGAAAATGAAGATCCTGTAAGTAAAGTGAGACCTTTTCGGTGTTAGTGTCTATTGTCACAGACTACACAGGCTAGCTCAACTGTCTTTCACCGCACGTCTCGCTGAGGGGCACAACACGCCAATGGCCTCTCTTGCGACGTGGACTTTTGCAATTGTTTTAACGCACGAACGGTTATCTACTTACGGCAGGGCCGGCTCAAGTGGGCCACCTGTTAGAACACAACACTTTTGAGGACTTACAATTTCTCTCTCGAAAACAATTAAAATTGAGTTCTATTATTTCAGCGACTCTGTGATTATTCTATGAATGAAATGTGTGAACTTATGCTTAAATGAGCCGAGTGTCCATAGAGCTTAAAGTTACCTCACCCTCGTCTTCTCAGTATAAGATAAACACGTTACCGAATTAAGAAATGCACATTCCTCTGTTCTGCTCTATGCTGATCATCCAGAAGAAAGTTTTAAGAACTTCAGCCATCCATGCGAAAATACAATTACATAACAATATAAGACATCACATTATCAGTCGATTTATTTTAGCACTCACAAAGCTTCAAAATATATAAATACAACTCATACATACATATTTGAATCTACTTAAAACATATTACTAAGGGTAGGTAGTTGTTTTTAAATGACTTTTTGGTTTAGTAAGGTTTTCAGATTTACAGAGTTAAACTGCAAGCTCTGCCATTTAATTTCTTTCCTATCTTACGGTATGGGCCGCATCCTGTTGGATTCGCCACTATCACACGTAGGTCAAACAGGCAGATGTATCGATACAGAAAAAAGGAATATATAGGATTCATGAAACTTTCTCAACCAGGAAAATCTTCCATCGCGGAACATGCACAAAACACGCCTCCATATTTGACTTCGACAATCTAAAAATTATAGCAACTTGTGACAATTTCTCTCAAAGAATAGTGAGGTAAAGTATAGAAATATTTAAAGAAAATAGCAGTCTGAACCGTGACACGGGCAAACCAGTCAGCACCATATAGAAGACCCCATTAACAGGATGACCTCTATTGGAAGAGAAGGAACCAATAGAATTGCAAGTGGGAGGGGACAGCGAGGCCAGTGAGAGTAGGTTGTGGCTAGTTGCAGTCGTCCAATGAACTCGACGCCGTCGACCGTTGGAGTGAAAAGTGGAGAATGGCTATTAGTCCGGGGAAAAGCTCCGCTCTCCTCCTTGGTAAGGTTCGCAATTGGCGACCGGATCGGTCACTTCGGCTCAGGCGGAGAAATATCCCATGGGTAAGCTCTGCCAAATACTTAGGCGTTGTCCTCGATCGCGGGCTAACATACGCCCCCACACGTCCGCGCAAAGGCCAAAGTTGGTCACGCTGCGCTCAGACAGCTCTACCCTATCCTCAAATCTACTATGCCAAACCACCTTAAATTAAGGATTTACCGGGCCATCATTCCGCCCATGATCCTTTATGGCTGCGAAGCCTGGGGATCAGCTGCACCTTCACACATCATCAAACTTCAGTCGGTGCAGAACAGGGCACTAAGAATGATCTTCAATACCGGACGTAGATTCCCGTCTCACATCCTACATACCCAAACAGGACTTCCCTACATCGAGGACTTGGTAAAGGAGCGATCCCGAACCATGTACTCGAAAATCAACTCCCACACCAATCAGCTGGTACGGGTATTAGGTCAATATGACCACTTAGCACCTAGAAGGAAGAAAAGCTACCGCTTACCCAAGGACGTCCTTGGATAAGGGTAACGCCACTCCCATCCTCCAACACATCATTACCCATCACCTATTCCTGCCCCCTTTCTGTATCCTGAATTAGGTATACAGAAAGAAACCTTTGCCCAGAACAAACACGCACGACAATACACGGACAACCTCCCATATCGCACAGATAAAGCCGCAGAAGCGGCTAGGTGCTGTGCGAAAAGACACACCGTACAGGAGAACCTGTACGACCTGATTATGGTTCTGGTTCTGGTTCGTCCAATGAAGAAACCGAACATAGTTTACGGCGAAACGTCGGCATTATTAATTAAAAAGACCAACAGGACGCGGCCCATACCAGAAGCCAAAAAAGAAGTAACGGACAAAGACCGGAAGTCTATGTACATAGTTATTGATGCTATTTAAACCATACAAACATAAAGCAAATTAAAACATTAAAACTGCTGTGATTATTACATTTACTTTACACAAAGCTATACATACTTTTCAAAGTCATTAAGAGTCATAACTCTTTGGTAATCGTACAAATCCATTCTTATCCACAAATTCATTCAGAATCTGGAAAATGAATTTAGGTAACAAAGCTACTGTCAGAAGTAGCTCCATCTCTTGCAGCAGGCTGGTGACCTTGCCTTTGTTCACATTGAGTTTACTATCGTTAGGGTGCTTCTACCATGTGCTTCGATCTCTTAAATAAAACAAATCAGATGTATAAGCTGATGTGAGGCTTTCACGGCCGGCGTCTTGACGATACGTACTATCCGGGCCTGGAGACCGTGGTCGTGGGAACGTACAAACCCACCAGACCACGGCCTACAAACCCGGATAATATGTTTAATCATAAATAAATCAGAGATTATGAAGCAAAATATTGCGATAAAAAAATATAAGAAGCAATGCTATATCTACACTAAATGGAATACTAATGAACAAACACATTTTCAAAGAAAAAAATTAAATACAATAATCAGAAGCATTACAACCTATGGAGATGGTGAGTGGGCTTTGAATCACAACTAAAAAAACTGGCTTGCTCGGAAAATGCACCACTGGAGATGCCCTACGAGAACGTCCAGAAAAGAAAAAAATTATAAATTCACATATAAAAGAAATTATGCAGATCCAACACTTAAGTTTGGATTTTATCAAGAAGCAGCAGCTTAAATGGCATGTACAAGCATGGCATGGAAGATAGGGGACTTCCAAAGCTAATCATGGATTGGGAACCACAGGAAAGGAGGAAGAAGGGAAGCCCACCTATTACGTGGATACAAGGAATCAACGAGCCCAAGAGGAAGTGGGAAATAGAAGAAATATGGATGAACAGACAGGAATAGAAAAATGTGTTACATCAAATTAGTTAAAGGCTGTGAACTTGGGTGCCAGAGAAATGTTTATTCATTGTAAAACCGGTTTAATAAGAAAATAAATTTTGTTATAATGATAGTAGGTGGACTAAAACAATAACCTTCAAATCATTTCACCTTTTATGACAGAAGATCTGAGCACTAAACTGTTTACTTTGGTAAACGAGCGTAGCAAACCAATTTTAAATTTGTATATGTGACCTTAAGGATCGCTGAAAATACCATCTTCTAACCTTTTTAACCAATTTAGGCGAAACTTTATATTTTCAATGCTGTTTTATGCAAACAATTTCATTGTAATATCTCTTTTAGTTTCCGTATTATCCTATGTCAAATGCTCCACACGAAGCAATTTTAGAAGCAATTGTTTTGTATTAAGTATGCATAATTTACCTGATTATAAGGCATATATCTATCGTATACTTTTGTTTTACTAGCCTTTGTTCAAAATAAAATATTTTTTTTAATTCCTTCTTTGAAGTTACTAGTTGTTTAAAACTTGTACACAGCTTTAAAAATTAATAGTCCCAAAAACAGTTCAAAAGAAACAATATTTAACATAATATACTTAATTGCTTGTGTTTTGGACAAATACCAGAAAAATTGAATGAAAGTTGTATCGTGCTAAGCACTTTGAAAAATGAATACGATGAAAAAACGACTTTCCAAAACAGGATAGAATCAGAAATGAAAACTTCAGCCCGGATCTGAAGCACGAATCTTCCGTTCTATGTAAGGCTACTCTTAACCACATGTATATCATATTTTAGAAAAAAGCCTTAGAATTCAAATCTGAAAGTATTTTAACATGGATTTATAACTGTTATGTAAGTATAGGTGTTTATAGTATAAAGAGTTAAACATCATATATGATCCATAAGTATTTTTAACGTCATGGGATAAAATTTGAATTTTACGAGATTCAAGTATCTGCTTAACAAAGCTATAATGGGAAAAATAGGGAAAATTACATAGATAAGTAAAAGAAGAGTTGACCAAAGTGAGGTGTTTTATGTTAAGACATGATATCATAAACCCTCAATATAACACTCCCTTTATAATGCTTTCCCATCTTTAGGGCCCACATTTTCCGGTTCCTTGATCCATTCCATTAGGGATAATGCTGAAATATCCTGCGTATAACACTTTCCTGGCTATAATGCCCTTTTACGCCGGGTTCCAGGCAAGTGCTATCTCGTGATAATACCATCTGGTCTTTTACAGCCTTCACCTTTATTGTTGTCATGCACGAAAACTAGTCCAGCTTTCTTCACAACAAAACAATCCAGACAGCTAAGGAAATGAAAACCACACTTCTTGGTAATTTTAACGTTTAGTCGAACATATTAGACATTAATGAATGAGCCACCTGAAATGATGGTTCAAATGAGCCCGGAGTCCTAGAGCTTAAAGTTAACCGACTTGCATGTTTTCAAAACAAGAGAAAACCCCGGAAGAAGCTTAACTGAATCTAATCGAGATTCGAACTTGGAATCTCTTAAATGTGACAAATATATTTGATACACATAGCATGTTATGATGGAGTATCCCCATGACTTTCATATAAAACCAATTCTCATATTTACTCTCCGATTCAGACTTTCTGGAACTGGCGATTCTGTTGGTGACTTATATGTGGAATTTGTGTTCCATATTCCGAACATACTTGTTGCCAGTAGAGGAGGTGGAGATTAGCGAAACTTTAGCAATAATTACGAAATTGGATTAATTAACGAAATTATACCATTGACAAGCCACTAGGACACTACAGAACTGCGCACATCACTTTGGCTATATCGCAAGTTTTTTCTTACTTAGTGAAAAAATTTGCCAACAATTCGTTACTACTATACCATGAAGCAAATAACTGTTGCTATTATATACTTTCTAAAGATAAACTTTGCGAATGTGGTTTCATATTTGCAACGTAAAAATGTAAATAAATTATTAAATAATCATTCATCTGGCTTTCACTATATATTATATTAGAGTATGGATTATGCTAATAATCAGTAACTACGGAAATATATGGCAGTAAATATGGATAACTGCCGAAAGTTTAACGTTTCTTAAGAGTTGTTGCTTATTTTTATTCAATAATTTTTTTTTTTTACATGTGTATGTTCCCTTTAGACCGCCTCCGTAGCGCAGTTGGTAGCGCGCTTACCTCTGGCGCGGAGAACCCGGGTTCGATCCCCGGTACCAACATGGGGATTTTTCCCCCGCTGGGAGGTCTGGCACGGGGTGCACTCAGCCTCGTAAGTCCCGGAAGGACCAATTGTACGATCATTTCTGTACGCTGTCATGTCTTAGTCACAACGAAACGATAGTATACGGGGAAGGGATCAGACGTATTAACCTTAACTGTCAGCGCATTCATTTGTTATCTGTTTACTAGGACAGTGAAATACTAGCAACTTGGTGTGCCGTAAGTAATGCACCACAAATATAACGCTCTGGAGCTAACTATGTCTGATATTAAAAGTTCGGTGATTAGTATACCACGGGTATATGATACCAAAAGTAACCTTAATGATTGTAAATGCATTTCATATGTAAGTACTTGCGTAAATATTTATCTTGATATTTTTCAAAGAATGAAAATGAAACAAAACATTCTCTACATCCTGTAACGGAGAAGACAGAAAGAAAGGGAAGGAAGGAAGGAAGGAGGGAAGGAGGGAAGGAGGGAAGGAGGGAAGGAGGGAAGGAGGGAAGGAGGGAAGGAGGGAAGGAGGGAAGGAGGGACGGAGGGAAGGAGGGAAGGACGGAAGGAGGGAAGGAGGGAAGGAAGGAAGGAAGGAAGGAAGGAAGGAAGGAAGGAAGGAAAGAAAGAAAGAAAAAGAAAGAAAGAAAGAAAGAAAGAAAGAAAAGAAAGAAAAGAAAGAAAAATTGAAATGGTCACTACATTCTTCTTATTAAATGACTTTGATAACTGTAGGAAAGGTATGTGAATATAATTTAATTTTCTAAGGAACGAAAGATCTGTACAACTGGAATAGTTTCTAAAAAGTGATATAGGTACTCAAATGGTAAGGGCGTGTTAAAAATTTCAACACAATGTTCTGCCACTGAAAGGTGCCTAACTGTCATTCTTATCCCCAGTAAGTAATCATCTGGAATCCTTTGTTTTCTCAATCGCAAAATTCCATGGTATTATCTATTATCTCTCGCTCTTGTCGATGAATAGAATTGCCTTCATTATGACGTGAAGGCAACTATTAGGTCAGAGTACTTAAACTGATACGCTGCTTCCTCGACGTAAGAAGAATGTATCATTGCTGTTGCACTTAGTTTCCAATACGCCTGGTCACTCTGCAAATCGAGGTTCAAAACATTTGATTTCCACTCTACAGCTCCAAAACGAACCTAAGCCATGGGCACTAATTACGTTTGTCGTATTTTATTCTGCAGGAAGCTGATTGGTAACTAAAAGTAATGAAAGGGCAAACGTTCTGTCTTAAGCAGTCCACAATACTTTCTGCTGGAAATTTCTTCTACTTAGTCATTAATGGCGTATTTCACAGCGAAGATAAAAGAACAAATTTTAGCTAAGTATCCCAAGACTGCCATGGTCAGCATGTGGAAGTTCTCCCAAGAAGTTTCCTCGTTAGGCACTATTCACTCTACTGTCATGGGAGAAAACATCAAAGAGAGAAAAGAAAGCAAGATGTACAGGAGCTTTAAGGACCTGATGAGTGCGCAGGTTTCCACTTCGTTTACACAACATTCTCCTTTCTCCCTTTCTTTTATGGAATCCTTAGTCGATTTCCGACTGAAGGGAAATTGTTCGAAGATGCAATAAAGTGGAAAATGGACACATGAAACCTGTGTCCCTGGGAACAAACTTTGAATGGAGAGGGAAAAGAGCAGCTTTTAAGTGATTAGTATGCAAAAGGTTCATAAGAAAGCCGAAGTAAATGAAGCGCTGAAACTTTCTGCCAGAAGATCAGGTTTACGACCTCTTGCTAGTTGAAAGGTAAGGCCGCCATTTTCGTGGCCTTCTTTTTCATTGGCTAAGCCACAGGCTTCTTCCTTTATCATGAGACAATATCCAAGGAATTTTGGATCTCGCTTCGCCTCTTAGTTGGGTATGTATCATAATTTTCATTCTTTCATTTCTTGTAGATGCTGGTGTCATTTTGAATTTCTTTCTTTTCTACCTCTATCTGTATATTACTCGTAGGTTTAAGTTTCTTGATGTGGCCAACCATTCTTATTAAACGCTATATTTCATTACTTCTCAATTTTATTACGTGGTCAGAGATCAAGTGTCAAATGTGGAACATCCTTTTTCTTCTTCAACTTCCCTGTTCTACCACTATCGTGGCGTCAGGGCGGTCCTTTTGAATCCGACTTTCTTAAGATGCGGGATTAGCCCAACGCCTAAGTTCCCTGTTTTATTCACAAGGTGCTCGGGTAGATCCTCAGGTCTTGAGGTAGGGTTTGGGCATTTCCTCCCAACCCCGAACGGTTTTGGTTTTCTCGCCAATACTCGGGAGGCTGTTTGCAGTGGTTTTTCACTGGGCGATGGGGTCGCCACTTCCCTACGCCGATGTAGAAGACCCAATGTTTTATAAACTATAATACGTGTTTCCTTTAATGGTTTATTCATAAGGAAAGCAATAAGGGAATACTGGACAAAAATGGTAAAAATTACAATTTAGACTTTTTAAATTACTATTAACAACATTTTACTGGAAATATTTTCGATTTTGTACAAATGAGAGGCGATTGAGCCCGAGGTCCATGGAGCTTTAAGTTACCCGACATTCGTCTTCTCAGGTTAGGGAAAACCTCGGGAAAAAACCTTATCCGGATAACTCGCGACCTCTTGAACGTGAGGCAGACACGCTAACCATCACGCTACCGAGGTGGGCATTAACTTCGGTTCTGCTTCATGTTCCATATATACATCTCCTCCAACTTTCTTGAAGTTGATTTTTTTTTTTTTTTTGTGCAAAATTTGGCGAATATATGTAAATTAATTTCAAAACTATGCATTTTAAATAAGGTACACTATTTTATGAAAAATGCATAAGCAGAATACGGTGTGTATGTATGTGTGTGTGCGTGCGTGTTTGTGTGTGCATGTGTGCACACTGGGTGTAGATTCCATGGCCGAATGCTCAATGTTTTTAAATTTGACACCGCTGATCAGCCGTGAAGCTCTGATTAATAATGCTCGCCGTGAAAGGTTTAAGTCTTACGTCGGTGTTTGTTGGACAAGGTAGAAATAAGGCATAAACTACACAGTACTCGTTTCTCGCTTGAACTGTATGCAGAAGTAGGTCAGTATTCGGAGCTTGCGTCACTAAACAGTTGCCAACTTATGCTCGTACATAGTACGCTTGACGCTTCTCGCTTATTCTCGTTATTGAAAATGTGTCAACCTCTGTCACCACTTCTCGCGCGATCGTCATACCACGTGGATCAAATTGAGCATATGCTAAGTGAGAAAGGAAGTGATTTGATTGTAGTGAACGGGTTTAAGTTTAGAAAAGACAAAGAGACAGGAAATGCTGAAGTGCAAAAACTGACTGCAAGTGCAACTGATGAATACCCGCCGAGCGGAACTGATGGATTTGAAGCAGGTATAAACTGACCGGGAGCTCAACTGATTACTCCGTCCGGTCAATAGGTTCGTCTGCTACCCGACAGGTATCTGGCATTAGGTACAGGCTTATAAGTCCTAGTTGTGTAACTTTTCCATATGGGGAGCGTAAACACATATAGAAGAAGACTCTTCATCCATAAACTTTTTTTTTTTTTTTTTTTTAGCATACGCTCCAGGGACCGCGGCTACGAGGTTGTGGTTAATGGAGCTTCAACACACACTTTGGTAAATTCTCAATATGAAATTGTTAGGTGGACGCATGCAAGACATAACTTCATCGTAGATCTGTGATCTACAGTCTCTGCCTCAAATTACTTATCCAAAGATCTATCTGCAGCAAAGACATTATGTAATTGTTATCAAATTGTCGATAAATTCTGCGGGAGCTATATTCTTCATTCTTAAGATAATTTTCAACGCTCTTCAAACCGAACTAAAAATTGTACTCTTGTACTGTTCTTAGAAACTCTTATTCCTCTATCTTCTTCATGTTAGTCGAGAAAAGCATTCGCAGAAATTATCTTGTTGAATATTTGCTTAAAGGTGGAGAGGTATATGGGAATACATTAGGCCTTGACCGATAGTCTAATCGTTTAAAGCTTTGAAATTCCTTTCTCTTTGTACGGCCAAGAGTTAAAAAAGAGAATAACGACCTTTCATTTGAGAAAAGTTAAAGTTATAGTAAAACTCACATAAATAACAAGGAATAACTCCGAAATGGTTCACTCCACTTAAAAAAAAATTATATTTGGACACAACCTGTGTGTTTTAACGAGATCTAGATTTTTAAAAATTACTTTTCTTGTTTAACGACCCTGTTTGTATAGTAGAACTTGGTCTATCTCTTGTGGCTTACCAGTTATGTAAAAGTCATCAAGAGTAAACAGGTCTACATAGACTATAATCAGAAAATTCAAAATATACATTTCATTAAGTGTATGGCATTTTAATTAAAATTGTTAGAGACATTTTTGGGGAAATTAAAATTTCCAGAAAATTTTCCATGTAAAGGGTAGCTTAGGGTGGAGGAATTTTGTTCAAAGAAATTAAACTTAGATACCAACTTTGGTATTTAACTGCCTTTTCGTTTTTGAGTTATACTGTTGAGACACACACACACACACACACACACACACACACACACACACACACACACACACACACAAACCATTTTCTATCAATACTTTTTTTTATTCAGGGACCTCAAAATATATATTTCCAGTAAATCTCGATGTCGAAATTTTCAGTCGAATACAATGCTTCCCCGACTTGTTATCTGTAGTAGAGAAAGTAAAAGTTGAACCCTGAGGTTCAATCAATAACTTGTTAAGACTCTACCACAATATAGACAGCAAATGTTTGTGCATTATTGATTGTGAGAAATGCGGGTGCAATCATAGAACACGCGCACCCAAACATGTTCCTCATCAGCCCAAGCTTTATGGTGCCCGATATCACATCCCTACTTTCTCCCGCGCTGATTTTTCACTTTCTCGACAGAAAAAAAAAGAGCAGGTCCTCGGAGAGTTATATCGGCCATACCTGCAGCAACTCGAAATTATTTGAAATTACCTCCTTCTTCCAGGAACGAGCAGGGAGGGAAGAGGGAACCCTTGTTACGTTTCCAAGTCGTTTCACACATAAACACAATTTTTCATCTATCTTTCCTCTTCCTGCTTCATCATATTTCTTCTTCCCTTTTCTTTCTTTCCCTGTGCTGCCACTCGCAACATTCCCTCGGATGAAAAGTTACATATGTTGGCATACTTATCTCGCTTTGCTTCCGCCTCATTTATCCTCAGCTAGGACAGTAAAAAAAAAGAATAAATAAAAATGCGGGGGCAAGAATGCGAATAAAACTAGCAAAAAGAGAGAATGGAAATACATAAAAGAACGTTTGCAATATAGTTCGCATGAATTGTCATCTTTTCCCATTCAATCATTTCCTTTTCTCTCTCTCTCTCTTTCTCCTTATCGCTCGACGCGTTTTCTTCCTGCTTCTGTTATAACGGCATTTTCATGAATCTTCCATGAGCACAATGTATCGCAGCTGTGTTGTGCATAGTCGTCTCATTCCCTCACATCGCTTCCTTTTGCTCCTAGGTTGAGAGCACTTGTTACTGTTAGTGTTACCATAGTAACACAAGCTTATTTCTGGACATCAGAGAAGCTGATTATTGCATTCGCTGTCCGTCCCCTGCCATCCAATCTTATAATGGAGATATTCTGTCTCACTTTTCGAGAGGGAAAACTCAAAGCGGAAAATGCCAGAGTTGTTGGGTTACTGACATCATTTTGGGTTTTATTAGCGTGCTCTGTAACTTTATGGCAACTTTTTATGGACCATAATGCCTACGGGCTTCAAACTTTCTACATATAAATATATACTTAAGACGATATTATTTGCAGATGATCAGATAACTGTAAGTGAAACTGAAGACGAGCTGCAAAGAGCAGTGTATATTTTACAGAGTTTTGAGACAGTTACAATTTTAAATTGTTGACAAATAAAACAAAAACAATGCCGTTCCAAGGTAAATATACTGTTTAAACCAAAATTATAATTAATAATATTATATAGAGCAGGCCACGGGTTTTAAATACTTAGGAACATATGTCGGCTATAAATCTGAAAATGATTTTAAAGATAAATTACCTATGTTCTAACAAATATGTGGTGCAGTAACCAGAAGCCTTAGGACAAAAAACAGGAAAGGAACACGAATTAAGTGTTATAAAATAATGGCTGTGCCTACTTTAAACATGGACGTTGACAAAAGCTGACATAAATAAGATACAGACTGTCGAAATGAGTTTTTTAACAACACTAAAAGCATTGTACACTTTTAGATAAAATTTTAAATGAAAAAAATAAGGGAAGAACTAGGGATAAATCTTGGTAGACAAAATTACCACTTACAGGAACGAATGCAGAGAGCATGTTAATAGAATGCATAGAGAAAGGACCCCAGGGAAAGTGTTAAACTATTGAAAAAAGACAACGGGAAGACCAAGAACACGATGATCAGACAAGTTTTGAAGTCGGAACAGGCAGCATTGCCTAATCCATGGAGTGAAGAAGAAGAAATATATACTTCAGGTATGGATTAAGTAAATCATCCTAGTTTTATTTGTCGACAAAAGTTAGTGCTCAGTTTGTTCACCAGCTCGTTGTCCCTGGCAGGAATGCAGCAAGCCAGTATGCCAGTAAACAATTCCAGGTACACAGCGAAATCTGAAGTTGTATTCGTGCTTCTAGTCGCCCTTGCCATAGTAGTGTTCATCTTGGAATGTGTATTTACGCTATATTAAAGCAAAGAAGTCGCCCAAAATAGCGAATCTTAAATGTTATCTTCAGTTCATGGAGTATATGTAGCTTATAAAACGTAAGCGATGTTTTCAACTGATCATTTTTTAACTTTTCTATATTTTGCGAAAAGTCTACCGGTCTGTTTCAGTCTCAAGTGATACCTCATCGAGGGTTACAGTAATTCCTGTACGGATAAGTCAACTGTTACATTTCTTTAATTATTCATTTTACGTTGGCCCAAACTAGTCCTACTCTCTCTGCTGCCTAAGGACGGTAAGTAAAACTGTTCTATTCCACTCAAGAATTCGGTACCAAGATTTCACTGGAAATACACGTTTTGAGACTCATGGATGTCAATTTTTATTGGTAATGATTCCATACGGAAATAAATAGGAATCATGCAAGCTGCTTTATAGATACCACACATCCTGCATAGCAAATGATAAATATAAACCAAATATAAATCTGTCATGATAGAATCATTAATGAAGGAAAGATATTTAAAAAACGGCTAATGGATTAGCATATTCAAGAGCTTCTATCTATTTATTACGAGTTGTCATTCATAAAAAAGAAATAGAAAATTTGTTCAGAATAAAGAGGAATAATTCACAGGCAATTTAGTTTCCGATTTTCTGTCTGTTAGACCACTCTCGAGCTATGACGCTAATAGCGGGTTTATTATTCACATTATCTCCAACAGATGACTATCGAGAAGGTACTTCCAGATGCTCATTTTCTGTCTCGGTCTTTACGAAACAATGGAACCATTATTGCTAATGTCTCTAGTCCATAACATCGCTGGCCAAGAAGAATTAAAGGACGGGCTCATAAAACGTCGCAAATTGACATGGGGACTGCATCATAGAGGTCTCTGCTCTCCCGTCTAATCGTCATTCTCTTGTCTCCCGCCTTGTATATAAACATACACAATAATAACTGGAGCAGTGCCACACGTGGATACAGTTGGCAGCGCCGCCGGGGGGCAGTATCTGATGACGTCACCCTCCGCCCTCGCTGAATAAACATTGCCTCATTACGCTAACTGGACAGAAAAGCAGACTACGACTACGGCAACGGCAGTAATTAACATGGAGATTGAGTTGTATTCCTACCACAAACTCGCTCTCTCTCTCACTCTCACTCTCGCTCTCTCTCTCTCTCTCTCTCTCTCTCTCTCTCTCTCTCTCTCTCCGCTTCTTCTGCTTCTTGAGTTGTTGCCAACTTTACTGTTGCTTCGTAAGGAAGTAGCTTGATGCCAAACGATCAAACTGGTCCACGACAATGATGTTAGCACTGTCTTCATCTATCGAGTTTAAAGCTTTGTATCCCTTTGTGTATTCCAGGCAATATATTTCTTAATTGCCAAATTACATATGTTAACATTCTTTACTGACTTGGTTTTAAAGATACTTCTTTTTGTTTGGTTCCGTTATGTAGAATGTTGATGTGCACTTTTACACAATTTTTGCAGTAAAGTATCATTTGTTTGGACTTCTATTTTAATTACACCAATCATTGCTCCGCCACATAGGCGATGATTAGAGACTCAGGCAAAAAACAACCGAAGTTAGAAATGCATCACTCTATTATTATCATGTAAGCGACTAGCTGAGGAATCGGTATGTCCAAAATGCACATATCGTTCTAAAAACTTGATATTTTACAAATTGGCAGCGCCTTCAGCAATGACGCGATAAACATGTAAAGAATCACACTTTTTAATTTATGGGGACGTTTTAAAGGATTAAAATCTCGCAAACAAACTCCGGAACTACATTTGCAAAGGCCACATACACTAATGAGCTAATTGTGATTATACTAACGAACCAACTGAGCCCTAAATTAATATCAAACTAAAATGTGCTACTTTTAAAGCCCAAAACTAACCTTATATTTGTTTTCAATTACTTATATACGTGATTACACCATTGGCTAATTGGATCATACATTTCCGAGGATTTTAAATTCTTTTAAAGCGTACTTTAACCAAAAAGATACTATAGAAAGGTAGAATAATACTTCAATGAGCCAGGGATCCATAAATCAAGATAAGGGAAAACCATTGAGTAACTTACCCTTACGAGATTTGAAATCGAGACCTCTTGAATGCGAAACAGACACACTATTCCGATACCGCAGAAGAGAGCACTATATCTATCGGATATAGTGAAAATTAGAATCTGGCTTACAACTTTTAAAGTCCACCCAACCGGTATTTTCAACTTTGTAACTTTTGACTTCCAACTGTTGGAGCAATGTGATCGAAAGTTTGGACCATTACGCTTTAGGGCACATAATATTGTAGGCTACTGGTGACTTTCAAAACTATTCCTTTCTTACAGAGTGTATTCTGTAATGCCACTTAAAATAGCTTGTAAAGGTATAATGAACACAACGAAAAGTCAATGGTGTGATCGGTAATTCAAAGGTCTACAACTGCTCTAATTTATTACAACTTTTTATTATTATTTTATTTTGTGGAGACAAGCTTCTATTGAGGGTATAACAATAAATCAAGGCCTAGAAACGGAGCGTACAACACTTAGAAGTTGGAAATGTATTGAAATTGTGATTTTATTTGGAAACGGCTAGACATTTTCCACATTGGAAATTACGATAGCGAACTATGTTTAAAGAAAATAAATTAAAATGTTAGTTTTGACAGGAAGTGGTGTCTCCACTACAAGCAGTGTAAATAGTCTCTGCCTACCTTTTCATTTACCTCTTAAATCTACTAACTATTTTTTACATTTCTACTACTTGTGTATAGCGGGTCTCAATATCCACATAATTGAGTTCACCATAATGTTTTAGATCTACTGATAAAGGACATTTTTAGAAAAATAAATAGGTGTACGCGCGTTGTTTAAGAGACTGTGTGTTTATTTGCACCTGTAAGTATGACTTAAAATTGAATTATCGAGCAGAGTACAATGTTTCTTGTACTTATCAGAAGTAAGCAGTAGAAAAGTAAAATATGAGAGTTTATATGAGTAATTTGTAGAATGATCATGACAATATTGATGAAAGGGATGCAGAAATTAATGCAAACGTTTCGCACTGGATTTTTGTAAAGCCAGAAGAATGTGAGGTCTCCAAATCGAGCAAAAATGTATGAATTTTCTTGTTTTTGCTGCAAGTTGAGCACACGGTAAGAAGAGCCAGCCGAACTGCCTACAGAAATATGAGAATGATGGAAGAGTTCCTGTGAGAGTACGTGAACCCTACTGGCCGGTCTACCCCGTGCGCTAGGGTGCACTTGAGAGCTCTCCACCCGCCCTGCAGTTCCCACAGTGTCCACTTGCCTGTTTTCATTAGAGCCCCGCTGTAATGGCCTCAAGATCACTCGACGCTCCGAGGGTCCACCTGATCTGTGCCCCACAGGCTGTTCTGCATTCCACGCCACAACCAGCTTTTCAAAGATTTTGCAGCGCTTCAAGTGGAACTGTCAGCCTTCCGTTATTCTTAGATATTTCCAAACCTTCTCAAGTGAACGTAACTACGCTTCATTAACCAGTCGTAAAGCGTGCTGCTTCTTATTTGGTGGCAAACGGAATTCCATAAATATCCTGCAAATGAGCAATAAATGAATGTCCTACCCTAAATTAATGCATAATATAGGAAAGCTGCTAGGGTTAGACGCCTGTCGGGGAGCAGACGAATCTATGGACCGGACAGGGTGAACACCTCAAAGCAGGTGGCCAACCAAGCACCAGGTATGAGGGTGAGGAAGAGTATGATATGAAATGCAGGTGAAATAGATGATTGAATCGGTGATGATGGAGCTGGTGGAGTAAGTGACAGGGGAAACCGGAGAACCCGGAGAAAACCAGCCCGGCGGACGCTTCGCCCACCACGAATACCACATGCGGACCCCTGGGATCGAACCCACCTTAGAGACAGGCGAACGATCTAAATGATCGGCCACGACGATCACAAAACTATTTGAGATAAACTGTATGTTTTAGATGTCTTCGTGTATTGCTTAACATTTACCAATGATAGGGATTATACACATTCGGTTCCCAACGGAGAGTACTTCACAAGTTATTTCCCATAAAATTGAGGAAATAAATTTTGTCATTTAATACGTTGCATTTTAATCAACATCGTTAAAGCTATCTCTTAGAAGATAAGACATTTTCAAAAAATGTTTCATGTAAAGGTTAGCTGTGGTGGACGATTTTCTTGAAAATATTCGTAGTGCAGCTTTGGAAAGCATTGAGCTTAAAGGAAATTAGGTATTTATCGGATTTTTAGCTGTGATAGATGGTTTTCTGAAAATATTCCTATTGCATCTTTAGAATGCATTCAGCTTAAGTAGAAATTAGGTATTTATCGAACTTTTGGATTTTGAATTGTGCTATTCTTAGATACATATACACGGACCACACACACAGAGTTTCTTATGGATTCAAGGGGCCTATTTCCGGTGATATATTGACATAGAATTTTCGGATGAAATACATCTTCTCCACCTACTATATACCTACTTGGTAGACAAGATAAAAACTGGTCACTGTGTCATTACTTAAAGTAGTTGTTACTAGCATGAGGCTTTTTGTGTTGTTCGTTACCTCGAAAAAAATTTAAGATGGACAATATGTCTATGTACCTTCTTCTGTGACTGTAAGGAGAAAGAATTGCTGTCTTCGAGATGGTAGTTCATTTGTTGGCATTTATATATTGCTTTAAACGAATTATGTTGATAAAAGTTTGCTTGGTGGAGATCTTTAATACGCAGACGTTGATAATCTGACAACGTCTGCGTTACAGAAAAAAAAAAAAAAAAATCCTATTCAATGGAACAAAATGACATGCAAGCATTTTTGTTGGATGGAACTGCTTTATATAAAAGAAAGTTGAGCCTTGAGAAAGAACTCGATGGTTGCCGTTATTTCCTAGCAGCCTGTGGAACACATCAGGTTTCTAATTAACGTTTTAGTTTTTCTATTCCCGATACAGGAGTCCCCTTCCCACTCATTAATTTTGTGTCTACTGTTTCTCCCTCTTTACAACCCTTGTTTATCGTGTCTTTGCTCCCCACAGAAATCACCTGACCAAAATCTGTGCTCGGCTCGACAGCAGGGAGTTGAATGCCTCTCCAAGCTCTGGCTGTCAAAATAATTATGTATCCGCAAACAGACACGGCCGCGGTTTTGTCCTTTGTCTTGTCTTCGAGGATCGTATTACTCAGCCTCTGGAGAAGGAAAACCTGCAATAAACAGACGCGCAGAAAGCGACTAAAGCGCTCTCTATAATAACAAAAACATCGCAGTTTCTTATCTCTCACACACATTTCATAACGTGGCAGTGTGCATTAGATTGTGTAACATAACATTAGCTGGGAAAACATGAAGATAATGGAGGAATGCGAAAGATGCGGCACTCTAATTGAGCGCTTTGATGCGCACAGGGTTTTAATATGAACACAATGAAATAGGAGTAGGGAAGCAGGTAGTAATAATAGGAGCTTGTCTTAGATGGAAATAATTACCAATATCTTCAAAACAACAGTACCTTGCATTTTGTTATGTATATACAGGCTGTTTCTATGACCTTGTTACAAACTTTCAGAGATGACGTAGGATGGAGGATGAACCAATTTGAGAGAGAGAGAGAGAGAGAGCCCTGGTCCGGAAACTTCTCCGTTGCAAATTAGTACACCAAATTCGTTTTGTTACTTAGTTATTCGGCAAGACAATCACTAAATAATACTAAAAAGGCTCGAAGACGAAGAAGATACCCTTAATAGACAAAGATAATACTAGTACATAATAAGGAATAAGTGATTAAATTGTCACTTAAATAGATAAAACTAAAAATTGTACAAAGTTCTGAAAAATACAAATGTTATGCATGGTAAACCTAATGCAGACTCTAAAGAGTCTTAAAGAGTGAAGAAAAAGCAAACTCAGGAGTACAGTTTCAAGATCTACTATCAAGTTATTTATTTTCCTGTGATAACTCAAATTGCTCCTTGCGGTGCCAACCTCTGTTAATTACCAAGAAACCATAAGATGACGATAAATAAATAGTGGGCATAGCTGTTAGTTTTCAAGAAAATAAAAATTACAGCATGTTTACATCTGAATTTTCAAACCTATACAAATGTTTTTGGAAATCATTTTCATTAATTAAGAGGCTTACAAACCATTATATTAATTGGTATTTGTTTTCTGAGGTAACTAATTTTTATTTTAGAACAATCTGATAAGTTTATAGGACGATATGTTTGAAACACACGTTGCAATTTGGTTCCGAAAATTAGAAAACTGAACCCTAAGAAAATGTTCATACTGATAATTAAGCACCAGAAACGACTTCCTCCCTTGAGGAATTGATCTTAAAGTTTCGAGGTATATAGTAGAATAGGTGACAAATATATGATAAGAATAAGATCAATTGCTTAGGAAATACCTAAACGCTTTTAATTGCTTATGTTGGTCTCCTTACAAGTACACTACAATTTAGTAAACTTGGCGTTATTTGCTTTCTGTAAAGGGAGCGATGTGATGTGATGTGATGTGACGTCATGACCTCGTAGAGGATGTTGAGGAGAACAGAACAGACCAGGCCCTCCCTTCCATATTGAACCTCGAAGCAAAGGACGATATGTAAACGCGGTACCTACGCCACTAAATGACTGCTAGGAGTTAGAGCAAATTCTGGGCGCAAACCTCATCGCATCGCATCGTCCGTAACGTTTACGTTTAGTATCCATAGCTAACATGTTTAGAACGGGATGTATCCAATGTACACATTCGAGGGAACTGTGTTTGCTTGTCCGTCATAACTGGTGTACAGTAAAACGGGGCGCAGATGCGTTTGGCCATAAAACATGCTGCAATCTGGCATGACAGGTTCCGAACCCGGCTCTCTCTATATTGGCAATGCAATAATTACTCGAGCTGAATCGTGCCAAACGGACCGTAAATACGTTTTTGAAAGTTCGTCCCAGCGTAACGTCACATTACTCTCTGATCATCCCTATCATTGTCGTTTATATCTATGGCCTATTTTAATGCCGAATGGAAACAGCGAAAGTGTTGAGAAACCAAGGTCGTGTGACGTACACCATAGCATTGTAAACTTCAACTCTAGCATTTTTAATTGTTATAACAATTTATATTATTTAATTACAGAATATAGTGTTTCTTATAACTACAACAGTTTCAAAGCCTTTAAACTTAGTCAGCTGCAACCTCGGTTCTGGAGCTCATGAACCAAATATACTTAATCTGATGTGGAAGGCAAGGCTATCTGATGCTGCGTAAAATGGTCATATAATAATTAATAAGATATGGAATTAACTCAAGAAACGACAATAAATTTTCATGAATCAAGATTAATTAATCAGTTTATTTGATTTATTTACTTAAAATTTAAATTTTCACGGAAAATACCACATAATTTCAAAATGACAAGCAAATTTTCTTTAACATTAGCAGTATTAATTATTCGTTACAACTCTTTCTTTTCAAATATTGTGCTGTTGAAGCATGTGAAAGTATTGAATTACTAGCCCAAGAATAGTGCATTGGGATATAAGGATGGTAAGAGATTTCAAAGTTTGAAAAGACGAGACGCAGTCGAATCTCTTCAACTTCCGAGGGTTGGTATGACACCTAACACACGTGTATTGTATGCATGTTTTGGGAGATCTAGTAATTTAATATGGCCTATGAATGAAACATCTTGAAACATAACATTCATCTTTTCAGGGTCTCTTGATGATTGAACTTAATATATATTAACTATAGCATCTTTTCGTAATACTCTTCAGATTTTTCAGGTATAAGAGCCGTACAGCCTACTCTGTGTATCTTGTGGAACGTGTATTAAGATTCACTGACTCTGTGAATAATATCTTTGATCGTCATTACAACAAAAGTTAGCTTGCTTTCAGTGCTTTATTCTTATAAGTATGTAATATAAATGAGAGGAGAATTACTGAGCTGGTAAAAATCAACAAGTATTTTTCATTATATTTCATACCTGTTTTAATCAAAATATTGTTAAGTTTAAGGATGTGAAAATGCTAGTGGTCTATACCTTGAAAGTACGTAACATACGCGGGTAGGTTAAGTTGGTAGATGTGAATACGGGATAATTCATTTACCTGCAATGTCAACATAACCGGAAAGGCCATGAAAAAAGTACATAATTAAAATGCCTTTTGCTAAAACAGTATTAAAGAATCTGTTTCAAGCTCAGATACAGAATTTTGTCAAAGAAGAATGTGATAGGAGATCTGAAAACATTCGTATAGAAACGGAAATTTATAAATTTCACCGATGGGTACACATAAATATCTGAATGATTTAAATTGACAGAAATTAAAGGATAATTAATGTCCAAAGCTTCCTAAAAATTACCACTTTTATTTTAAGTACTGTAAAGTATGGAACCAAAGTTTTCTTACACAACAATGAAGTACGAATATTTACTGATATATTTCAACGATATACTAACGATACTAAATTAAGGATGATTCATATGACTAGCAATCTGAAATGTAAGGAAGTGAAATTTTCAAGCGAATTACGTATGGTGTTAAAACTGAGAACTCCATACTTCATTTTCGGAAAATTTATTGTTTTGTTTAATCAGTAGTATTCCTCGTAACAACTCATTTTATAAGTAAAGGTAAGACATACAAGGAAAGAAGGAAAGTTAGAAAGAAGGAAGGAAGGAAAGAAGCGTTCACCTAACGGAGTCTAAATTTTGGGTAATGAGAGAACGATGCTAGAAGAGAAAGCATGTTTTCGTTGTGTGAACTATGCGTCTCCTAGGGCCTCAGAAGAGACTACGAGATGTCAGATATATCTTCTAACCGCTCACATTTGCATGTGCGCTTGCGCAATGAACCAGTTTTACACTTCATTGGAACACTTTTTATATTATATTTAGGTAAAAATGTTTTAAAATGACTCTCTTTCTAATTATCTACCCAATTAGTTCAGTGAAAACAGCAAACTCAATTGAAATGAAATTATATCAATATGAAACAGAACAAAGCAAAACAAAATGAATGGCATAACAAAAGAACATACCTCCGGGCAAAATTAAATTGAATATTTGAACATCAAAATATATCAATATAAAGCTTTTCACATTTGCCTTTTTGTGTAGGGCTTGACATTTTATCTTTGGCAGTACATAAACTGTGTTCTGCTCCACAGCGAGTATTTAAAAGGTTATTTTTTGCCCCTGTTCTTTTTCCGATCATAATAAGTCCTAATGACTTTGTGAATCCGTAATTGACTACATATTTTTCCAATACAACAAGCAATAAAGATGGCAGAAGTTATAATTGCAATCTCGTTGTTTGCGTTGAAACTCAATACAATAATCTCTTAGCCCGCCTCTGTGGTGTGGGCGCAGCTTGTCTGACTCACAATCAAGAGATGCTCAGTTCGAATCTTGGTTAGGATCCTGAGAAGATCGGGTAGCTACGGTTTACGGACTCTGGGCTTGACGATTATTTCACTCGTTTCACTCATTCAACATCCATATGACTTACCAGTTTAATAGACGCTAAACTTTATGTATAATCTCATAATATTGCTATAAACAAACCCGAAACTTCACTCCACTATGGAGGTACGTACTGAAAGCACAACATGTGCTAGTCACAAATAACGTGTACACACAAAGAAAATAATGAATAAAAGCTGATGATGTTACAACAATACGGTTAGTTAACAACTTAACCTCCATTTCGTTAGAATTTAAGTTAACTGCCCTATTTTACGAAGTAATGACGTTGAATCAGGTAACTGGTTATACCTTCAAATATATCTCCAACATAAATACCTATAATCCAGATGTTCGTAACTGGAAACCAAGTCACTCTTGTCCACAACTGCAGATTACTCCTCTCCCAGAGGAACGGCGAGAAAAGTTGATCGCATGCATAATCGAAGTCGTTCCGCTACAGTAGTTTAATAATATTGTAAGAAGCTGATATTTACCGCAACAATAGCGACACCTTAGGGAGTGAAAGGGTGGGGCTTTTTATTCAAAGCGTTAAGGAGGCAGACTTGCTTCCTTGGGTAGGCCTAATTGATAATCGATATCGGGTAGCAATTCTCGATATAAAAGTGTACTGCGTATTTTCCTCCGGGGAACTAGGGCCCTAAAGGTGTCAGAAAGTGACGGATGTGTCCCGTCACAGTACAGTTAGGATGCAGAAAAAATGTGTACCTACCCGCTCGCAACTTGCTCGGAAATAAGAACGCGATTTAAGGAAAAGATTAAGTAAAGTTCCTCTCAAAACAGCCTAGTGTTTTAAAATGTGAGTTATCAGAATGTAACCGATACTATTCACTATATGAATAACCGAATGAAATGGCTCCACGGTAACAAGTGAAGCTCGCACTTGGGAGGTCCCGGATTCAATTCCTGGTGGCCATCCATTCTGACCGTGAAATTCCATGGTTTTTCCTGGTCGACAGGGTAAATGCTAGGGCGGTGTCTTCTACCATGCTTCCCTCCCTCCTCTCTCTCTCTCTCTCTCTCTCACGTTAATGTTGACTGCGGAGCAGTGTGTTGGTCTTTGGCGAAAAAGTGTCGCAGAGGCTTGCAATTTGGAAGTTTTTCTCGGCTCCGTCACAGGAATGTGACAGTGACTTTTAGGTAACGGTTGCCATAACGACCTAGTTATTTGTTTTTGTTTATCACATTTACAGTTACATTAAGTTAATGCTTTCAAGAAACTATTAACTATAATTATGTTTCAATATGAACAATGCTGATACAGAGTTACTTTATTATTCAAAACTAAGTGTGGTCAACTCCTTAGCGTGGTGGCAGCGTATCTGCTTACCACAAGAGAAGCCTGGGCTCAATTCCAGGTACTTACGTGGGGATTTTTTACCGTTGGGAGGCCTGATCTGGGGTGCACTCAGCCTCGGGGAGCTGGGGAACTCGATGAGGGAAAAATAATAACTCCAAGTTGTGAAGACCACATTTATTAGCCTCATAGTAAAAATGTGGGTCATATGGAACAGTTTTGTTTGATTTCGGAGATACATTCGGTTTTTTGTAATGCAACGTGAAAAAAAGGTACGCGTCCATAATATCGTTTTGTTTTATTGTATCCGTTTACAACAGTCTTACTAAAGTTTAGTAAGAGAAAAGAGTATCAAAATTTGTGTTAGAATATCTGATCGATTTGAACTCAATGTCCTCTCAAAATTTGCTAAATCATTTTATAGTAGGAGTTGAACTATCAGTTATATTTTTGCTTCATTTTGAAACATTATACCTATGATTAAGGGAAGAAGCATAAAGCATATTTACTAATGCTATAATCCTGCCAACAAAAGAGGTAAGAAACATGCTGAGGAGTTAACAACAATGATTACGGGATCTAGATGAAGATAGACACTGAAAACGGGCGCGAGAAAATTGATTGAAGAAAAGCAACTTATCATTCTAAATGAAGAGATTGAGTAAGTCGATAGCTTCGGATACTTGGCACATATAATTAATGAAATCAAAGGAGAATATTTAATTGGTATAGGTGTATATACGGAGGGAGACACCTCGCACACTGTGACATACAGAATATATTGCGCTATAATCCCCAGGGGGAAGGGATGAAGTGAAGGAACCACAGGAGGATACAACCAGCAGGTAGACAGACCATAGCGATGCGCGGAAGTCTCTAATAGTTCCAGGTTGGAATTCTCGTTCCACTACTGAGGCTACTCAGATAAGGCCACGGAGGACCACTCCTCTAACCACAGGAAGTACTCATTTCTTTTGAGCTAGCAGTCGCGCCATATGTTCGGCCGCCATACGCCCCGAAACCAGGAAGGATATCTGAAACATGAAAAGGAAACGGAATGAAAGGGAAATGACAGAAATGAAATCGCGGCAGATAAGAAAGAATCCCTGCATTCGCTTACTGACCACGAAAACTTAAGGCTGGATCAATGTGAGGGTTTATGGAATCGAAACTTAAATGCTACTGCAAAGCTATCTCGATCAGTTGAGATATTAACTCGAGGAAGTAGCTAAAGAAGATATTAATAAAACACTTGTTATGGAATGTGAAGTTTATAGTGCGGAACCGTTAGCTTTGTGACGAAGTGAGGAGAATACTTGGAGAAGCTGACAAGTGAAGATGGGTGAAGGAAGAACAATGCTCATACTGATCGAGAAATGTGGCTGGAACATTGGACGAGAAAAAACTGGTTGCTAAGAGAGAAGTTTAAAGAACTTTAACTGGAAAAATAGTTCGGATCAGAAAATGTAGATAACACCGTAAATGGGGGTAAATTTGGGGCAATGCGTAATGTTGGCTTTCTTCTGGAAATACAAAAATTGACGTTGTCCCTATGTTGCGTTTTCCGTCCCACAGTTTCCCCGATTTCCGGTATTAAGAGAAGCTATTAGAAGAAAAGTTCTTAAAGAGAGACAGAAAGCGCCAAATTGCAGAAAGCTAAGAGTGTATGGATTGTGGGACATTTACCTTGACTATTTTTGTCTCCAAACATAAGCTTTCGGTTTTAGAAAAGTATGAAAGCAGCAAATCGGATGTAATAGGCCACATGACGAGCTGCCATTCCGTTTCCTTGTATGTAGCGTATGAAGAACATCGTAAGGGGTTTTATGGGACAGAAGGAAATTGTAGACAAACAGCAAGCCTCGTAAACTTGGAGCAGCTGTCAAGAACAGATGGTGGTTGGCGTCTGCTACCCACAATTTTACAAAAGAGTTGTTTCCCATGCCGTCAATTTGTTTCATTCGCCGTACTCCTTTCCCTGGTGGGAACCCCTGCAGTGAAAATAACGAGAATGTGAGATATATTCGATATTTCGGGGCAAGTGCACGGTTCCTGACAATTTCCGTCTCTTACGGGCTCAACCTGATAAACCTACTCTTGCTAAACGTGCACAGCTAAGGTTCATTACAACCCTGAAGTCCACATGTTCTTGGTTTCTGAAATTTGTTTCACCTCCTTTTCGTTACTTGATGGGAGGGTTATAATGACAAAAGTTCTGACGTTCACTAACGAAAAGTGAAAGTCATGTGCCATTTTTCACTTTCTCTATTGCTTAATAGCAGGAGGAAAATGTTAAGATAAAGGATAGAAAATATGGAAGTGCTAGAGGAATACAGTAAGCTTTGAGGGATTTTTTAAATATTTTAAATCTTGAAATTCCGCTCTCTTGCACGGCTAAAAGATAAAAGGAACAACAACCTTCAATTTGAGAACATTTTAAATATTGCAAAACTCAAACAAGTAACAAGGAATATATCCGAAATGGTTCACTGCACAAAAGAATGCATTTAAACATACCCCTCGTGTTTTAGCGAGATCTATGAGATCTCTTACGGTTTACCAGTTATACAAAAGTCATCAAAAGTAAACAGACTGCATAAGCTACAGACAGAACATTTAAAATGTACATTTAATTTGTCACAACATATATTACACATGTGGTATTTTAATCAAAATTATTAAAAGCCATTTTTGAGAAAATCAAAATTTTCAAAAAATGTTCCATGTATAGGGTAGTAAGGTGCAGGAATGTTCTTCGTGTAGCATCCTTGACAGATATTAAAACTAAATACCAACGTTGGTTTTAACTGATTTTTTGTTTGACTTGTTCACACACAATTCTATGTCGAATTCAGGGGGCCCTTAAAGCATACATATCCGGTGAACTCTTGACATCAAAATGTTGGATCAAATGCAGTACTCCTCATAGTTACTATACGTCGTAGAGAAAGCAAAAATACCACATAGTTTCTGCACTGATTAGAAATCTGAGTTAGAAAATTTCATCTTATGGAAAGCAACCGAGCGGGAAGGCTCAGGTGACGTCTGTGGTCCTGGTTCAAATCCCTTAGGATTGTGTTTTTTGTGGTTTCTCTCAGTCGTCAAGGTAAATAATACTAATTGAATATTTGATACCAGACCCAAAGTTCCACCTTAAGTCTAAAGCAAAAAAAGATAGTAAGGACTAATGCTCTTAACACGAAATATCTCCGTAATACTTCACTCTACAAAAAAAATTTATTTGGACATAAATTGTGTGATTTAGTGAGATCTAAATTATTTGTACAGTAAGATTTTGTCCACCTCTTAGGGTTTACGAGTTATTCAAAAGTCATCCAGAGTAAACAGAACTACATAGGCTATAGCCAGAAAATTCAAAATATACATTTCATTGACATTACATGGACATCAAATTTTTGGGTGAATTAGAATACTTCCTCCTCTTTACGTAGTAGAGAAAGTAAAAAGAAAAAAAGAGAAAAAAGAGAGAGAGAGAAAAGGAGGGAAACCATTGAAGATGGGGAGAACACAGCACAAAGAAATAAAAATATATTTTTTGTTTGTTAATGACTCTATTACTAGTATCATATCAGCGCCACCGGTGTTGCGAATTTCCTTTTCTTTCACGTGCCTGTATATCTGCTGACATGAGGCTTGGCTTCCGTCGCTCTCAGCCGGGTTTGAACCCGCGACCTTGGGATCACTAGGCAGCACAAAAGCGAGCTACACTCACCATCAGACTAGGAGGATGCAGAAGTTAAGGGGTCACAAACTTAAACTAGTTACTTATGTATTATTTAAGATTTGGACATGGAGAATAGTTTCCACAGGAGTGAGTGAAAAAAGTCGTGAGAATGTTTTTAAAAACAGTTTGTAGAGAGTCGGTAGGGAAATTCATGTGAGTATGACATATCAGGTCATTTTTACTTGAATTTAAGATCTACCCTAGCTCGTGTGGGAAAATTACAGAACGTTAAGCAGATAGCTGCTATGTTTCTGTTTAGACAGGAAAGGACGTGTTAGTGGATTTGTTGTTCGTAGGTACATGTTGCGGTGCATTCGACAGAAATGTTTCCCCTACGTGGATGTTTATAATGCTTGAGGTGAAGCATTCCTCCTGAGCTTAGCCTGTCAGCTCCTAACAGATCGCTTAATTTCGCCTCAGTAAGCTTCTCCACTTCACCTTCCGACCTACGCCAAACTTCTGAGAACCCTACACACTTTATGTGGTACAGTCGGTGCATAGAATATGCAACAGCTTACCTAGCTTTCTACTATCAGCAAAGCCACGGAGTAACAGAGATGTTGTCACCTTCTTCTTCTACTTCTACTTCTACTTCTTCTTCTTCTTCTTCTTCTTCTTCTTCTTCTTCTTCTTCTTCTTCTTCTTCCATATCAAGGATTGGGGTTTCCTGTTCCGAAGCGAAATTATCACTGAAACTGCTGCTTCCATCTCCTTTTGGGCTGTCCTACATCCCGTGGCTTATATAAAAATGCTTGCAGCGGCAGACGCTCAGGGGACATTCTTTGCACCTGTTCATACAATCCTTCCTAATACCCTATCACTTCTTGCGCTATATTGGCTTGTGTCTTCAATCCCTCTCTAATTTCTTGATCTCTACTTTGGTCCCTAAGGCTCACCCCTAATATCGACCCTGAAATCTCATTTCAGCTGCTTCTATACGTATTTTATCACTTTCTCTTAGCACCTATATTTCACTGCCATACATTAAGGCTGGTTTTGAGGCGATGCTATGTAGTCAAATCTGGATTTCTTGCTACTTTGACTTTATGACTAATTACTTTTTCTTTTTACTTGGATGGATTACCAATCCATTGCAAAACCCTCAACTTGAAGGGCCAGAGATTGTTTATTCGGGTTTCCTATCCCCTAGAGGGGCTGCCTTCTCTACTGCTAATGAACTCCCTCTGCCCAAGGAGATTTTCTTTTGGGGTCTCCCAACCCTAAAAGGTTACCTCCTCAAGGCTCACGAGAGTCCTCTTCCCGGGTTTACCTTCTTCCTGAGATCGATAGATTCCCAGCTGTTGGTGCAGAGTTAGACATTACTATTATCTTACTAGATAGATAAAAAATAAATAAAACGTAGTATTAGTGCAGTATACATTATAACTTGTACTGCACTACATGGAAAGGAAATAAATTGCGATGTTGAGGTATACAACATGTAATTTGAAATGTAATAATAATAATAATAATAATAATAATAATAATAATAATAATAATAATAATAATAATAATAATAATAATAATAATAATAATAATAATAATAATAATAATAATAATAATAATAATAATAATAATAATAATAATAATAATAATAATAATAATAATAATAATAATAATAATAATAATAATAATAATAATAATAATAATAATAATAATAATAATAATAATAATAATAATAATAATAATAATAATAATAATAATAATAATAATAATAATAATAATAATAATAATAATAATAATAATATCTTTGACAAGAATATGAGGTTACCTACAAAACACATGTTAGTATGACATAGGCTGCTTTCCTCTTCTTTATGATCAATTTCTGATTCTAAAGATCTCGATTTCAGTTTATCTTCGTAATTGGAATCATCCAATTCATACAAGTTGTTATATATGTGTAAGGCATCATCATCACAAGGTAATAAATTGCATAACTTCTAGCAATGAGTATCCTTTTACAACACTTTTACTTCTATAATGAAGTTATGTTAACTTTACCAAGTTAAAATCGAAACAAAAACAAAACACAAGGGGCGGAGATTAGAGGCTTCTCCCCAAATGTTGCGAATGTAATAGGATTTCATGCAGAAGTGTATATATTGCTGTACTTATGTATTAAACAAAGTGCGGCACCACTGTTACTTGCTTGGTTTTAACGCACTCTTTCTCGCATGCTTTTGGATTACTAAAATTAGTTGCTGATGTGAGAGAAAGCGTAACCTTTTTTGTGATTCGCACGTTGCATAATCGGATTTGCAGGAGACTTGGGACTCAACACAAGCCGCAGAGTTGTGCCTCTGTTTGTGGCCGACCTAGCGTGTATGCTTATGTGAACAATGAGGGATTACCCAGGGTGCGTCTCTAGCCCTGTATCAGGTGTCGAGGGTTCTCAGGAGAGTGTGCCACAGGGAGATCCACTACTCATTAACCGTAACTTGACAGTACAGCTGTCCTCGAGTACGCCCTCAAATGCCCATTACAACAACCATTCTCTACCGCTAGTTATGCGAACCTTACCTAATATTTTCTTTCCTCATTTAATATTAATTTCTAGGGTGCATCGAAATACAGCTGTCCGTAAACAAAAATACAAAATATGTATGCACATAAATGTAATAAATATTTGTAAACACTTTTTGGAACCTTACCACAGCTCTGCAAATGTCGCAAACATGTCTTCGTCTAAAATAATTCCGGGTATTAAAATCTGAAGCCCCTTGTCTGGTTTGGAGAATCAAGATACATCATAATGAACTACTTGTCACCACTGTACTCCACTCACCAGAGCATCTACAGAGAAATTTGTCGAATTAGTAATTACAGCGAAATTAGAGCACTGGTATCACTGAGATTGAAATTCTCATATATCAAGATTTACACACACAGTAGTGTTGGCGGCGTCATAGGCATCTACCACAAATATGTTCAGACCCGTATGTTTATGATTGCTATGGCATTGTTTTCCATCGAGGGTACAATACAGTGGTGTACTTGCGTTTTCTTTAATTTTAGTTTATTACGGTGGACAAATTACAAGGTGGGAAGAATTTCCCACAAGAGTAGGTTTGAGAAAGATAACTCCCTGGAAAGAAGCTAAGTGGCAATAAGTAGATGGATACTTTTCTTCTTGTAATTAATTCAATACAACTTTTAAAACATTTTTGGATGTGCATCATATCTAAATAATTATTTGCATAATTGTATTGAAGATAAATTCGTTCCATGTTCATTTTCACATAAAAATAGAGAACCTGATATTGAAAATTAGAGGTAATCCCAAATAATGGGAACACAACAACACCAGAAATATATATATTCCTGCTGGTTTAGCAATAGAAAACAGCTATTTCCATTTATTTTAAATCGGGCTCAAGCCTCTGCACCCTCGACAAGCTTCAAACAGCTAAATCCTTCTCCAACAGCTTCCCTGGATATTAAAAGTAAACTAGAGTGCAATTATTCTGAGAATCACGAGAATTAATGAAATTATGAGTGTCGATATGATATCTTGATATCACGTCAGTTCTCATGGGAACGTCTGTATCCAAAATTCATGGAGAAAGTTATACATGGGTATTACCGAAATATTATTCACCAATGATGAATTTGCATTTATGTTCAGCAAATTCTACCCACGTAAAGGAATAAGGTAACGTTTACAAAATGAAGGAAAAGAAACGAAAAAAGCTTTATGGCGATTTCGAGTAGATGTGGGCAATATGACTAGTGGTTTGGAAGTAAACACTTACGGACATGTAACTTGCTTACTGAGAGCATGCAAAGGCAGTGCGTGTATTCACAAAGTGTGACTATATATTTTAATATCAATGTTTGTGTGGTCGGGATCCAACGGCGGGAATTAGGCTGACGATGGATGGGATCAAAGTTATTCAGCACATACGCCTTGTTAGTTCCACATTGAAACAACACATGCATTTACTGTATTCGCAACCATACCTCCCCGTAGTAAAGACGTATCCTGCACCACTATGTCTAAAAATGTTGCTATCAGTTTCCCCAGTGGATGGAGCACACGGACATTCTACCATGCTTCAACTAATTATATTTTTTTCTGTTCTTGTATCTTATTTCAGAAGAATTTCTTTAAATTAACGTTTAGCATTTCTATTAAAAAAACTGTGATTCTCCAATAATTAGTATGGTCTTCATTTTCAAAAATATCCCTAGGCTGACGGTTTGCTCCGCCTTTACCATATGCAGATGTGGATTTTACCTAACAGAACTTTCTTCTATTTCTTTCCCTCTCCCCTCTCTCTTTATTTAGCCCCTCTTTGCTAGCCCTCACTCTATGTTGCCCCATGACTCTCTGTTCCTCTTGTTACCGTACACCTTATGTAACATTTGAACTTTCCTGAAGTGAACTTTCCTAATGGCTACACGAAACAAACTGGTATTACCTTTCAAGGATATTGACATAAGTAGCTGATTTCGTTAAGTACAGACACGTAAACACCGCCAGGATTGCACGGAGTTACTCCTCACAATCGTTTAAGCCTACTTATACCCTTAATCCTGCAAGGAAATATGAAATAAGACAAATTATGCAAACTTTTATCTTGATTAATGTGAAGTAGAAATTAGAATAAGCGTTTATGAGAAGAGTTTTTTGTACAAGAGCAGGAAAGTCATACGAGTGCACAGATCAGATTTTTATCGCATTATCATAACAAGACTGGCTTATATGTCGATCACAATATTACTGCATCTGGGAGTGAGGGCCCTTTGGTCAGCCGGGAGTAGGGGAGGGAGGGAGGGAGGGAATGATACTACAATTATTCTGTCTACTATAACATCATCGCGTGTTTCCGATAACGGCCAACGAAGGCCAAGTGCACCAATGTCATGGTTGAAGTATACGACATGGAAACATTTGTCTTGTATTCTATTTGGCAGCTGCAACCAACTCCATGTTGCAGGAAGTGCAGGAAGTCGTGCGAGTGTGACATTTAGGGGTTTTTATGATACGCATACAAACCTGTACTGAGAACACACTGTTGAACACAAGAAGAAATGTTCATGTGTTTTGTTGTATCTTGTATTCCTACCTTTCCAATTAAATTGAAGTAAATATCTAATCTCCTCTATGGGTTTCCGGATGACAATATGCTCAGATGTTTAAACTTTCAATATTGTAATTGAAAACAGTAGTCTAAACATTCTCTTTATAAGCTTCACCCAGTTTCCTATGCTCCTTGAAATGTTGATAATAATCTATGAATATATATTTTTGCCATTACTCACAAAAACAAGTTTCTAATAAGCTGTGGGAATACGAAATTGTTTACGCAACAGAACAGCATAAAACACATACAAAATAAACCAACGGAGTGTAATGCATTGCACGTCTATCTCTGAGAAACAGAAGAGAAACTGTGTAAACAATGATGTGAAGGTAAAGAAAATAAACAAAATCTAGATGTAATTTCTCGTAGCTGCCTGAAGACACAGGTTGCTTACATTCATCAGACTATCAAGTAATTCGTAACCGACAGTCAGTGTATGTTTTTCCTTTAGAATACCGCCGTTTTTACTGCCACACTGGTAACTACAGGCTGGGATGTTACGACATACTCACAGGCAGGCGTGGCAAAATGGAATAACGTCTCTTGTCGCTTCCTCTCTGACCACTTGATAACTTCATTTCAATTTCCCCTATTATTTTCCACGCTTTAATGGTATTGTGTACTTCATATACACCTGTGTGTTGGCTCACAAAATATTTTTGTCATCTGATCTATAGAAAATTTGTTAAGGTGACTTGTTGGTAAGTTAACATGGTCTATAGACTTGATCTTTAGATTGCGGGGTGCAATGTACTGGCTGAAGAAACAACAATATTGAGGAATAGAGACATATTAGGCAGGTTATGTAATACTTCGAAGCGTGAAATGAAGGACGTTCCGATAAATGAATGGCAAACAGAAAGCTCTTTGGGCCCATATAGCTGCACCATATCCAGTCATGGTTACATTCTGGTTGCTCCTAACGGAATACGAAATTTGTGTTGGGTTAGGTGACTAGTTTCATCATTAACTCGCCTGCTTTAAATCGAGCATTCTCTATATGCCTATCATGTTTAGGTTTCTCATCTAAATAAATCCCCAGGTATTTAAAGTCTTTCACTCTTTCTTCTGACATTATTAATCTTGACCACAGGATTCCCTTGAGGAGCATATATGCTGATTTTTGAGTAAAGGTGTAAAAGGAAATTTAAATACATTTCCAAAGCCTACTTTTTTGTATACTTGCTCATTGTAGCTTGAATGAGTGGATGCTGCTGGTAGTTTTCGCAAAAAAAAAAAAAAAAAAAAAAAAGTGACTATTTTATTTTACGCTTTTGCATATAACTCTGCTAGGAACGTTATTTGGTCTACGTTCTATGACTTATTCGTTACCATATTAATAGTCTTCCCGCTTCCGTAGCACAATGTTAGTGCGCCTGCCTTTGGCGCGGAGGACCCAGTTCTATCGCCGGCACCAGCAAGGTGATTTTTCCCCCGCTTGGATGTCTGGAACAGGGTTTACTCAGCCTCGTTAGGTCCCGGAGGTACCAATTGAGGGGCTTCTTGGTAAAGAAGTAGCGACCCCAGGTTGCGGAGGCCGCATAACCGGTCACCCTCGTCACCCACGTCACCCTCCAGTATTCCACCCCATTCATTACGCCTGTAATGGACAAAGGTGGGGGCGCAGCGGCCGGGCGGCAAGCCTTGGCCCGTCAGGGCTGTTACGCTAGGGTTACTCTTATTAGTAATCTTCGGACGCCGTGATAGGCAAGTCCTTCGATACACGTGTACTGCGATCCGCGCTTCCCTTTGGAGTTGATGCTTCAAAAATTTCACTAAAGATAAATGACGTCATGGTACACTTTAAAATGAACACTCAGTGGTAAATGGTTACGTGTAGAGTGAAAGAATTATGTAGTGAACAGGTGTCAGTTGTTTCATTCATTGACACTGTATTTCTATATTTAGATTCGCGTTATAAAGTCTTTTAAAATGATTATTGCAGTTCATGATAAAGTGATGTACTCGAACACAATGGGGTTAACTTAGCATAAGGTTTTTCAAAACTAACATGGCAACTACGTCAATGTGAGGTAACTTTTGTTCATCTTTTTACCACGAAAGCGAAATGCGTCAGCTTTGCATGTCGCGCCTCTATAATAGTGCAGTGTTATTGATTTTAATGCTTATATTTACTCCTTACTGTCAGTGACAGGTGATATAATGGATTACCGCGCTGTAATAAACCGTAAAAATTCGTTCAGAGGAAAACATTCTGTCCCTATGGAAACCATGTGAAATAGAAGTGTCACTTCTATATGCGTAACAGTATTCAGTAATTGCACCTGTTCCCATTTATCAAACATTTGCTCATACATAAGTACTTTTTTGTAAGATCGTGCACTTTTACTTACACTGCCTTTATTGCATAGACAAGATACTCTACTGCGAAAAAACAAATCTGTTTTACATACATATGACTTTCCCCACTCATTTCTCAACAAAACATTCTTAAAAGTCTGTTTATTCTATCAATCTCACGTTAATCGACATAAACATTTGTAGAAATTGTTTTATTGCATACTTTCTTGTAGATAGGCTTAAAAGATAGAATAAACTTCTAAGAGCTGGTCGCTATGTCTTATTCTCTTTGCACGGCCAGGAGAAAAAACAAATGACTTCCCAAGTGACAAAAGTAAAAGTATTGAAATACATTCCAATCAGCAACAAGGAATACCTCGGAAATGGTTAACTCCATATTATTCATATATTTGACATAAATTGTATGTTCTAACTACATTCTTTAGTGTGGCAAGATTTTGTCTATCACTTACGGTTTGCCAGTTAGGCACATGTATTTAGAATGAAGAGGATTTCAGAGGCTTTCTACAGAAAATTCAAAACATAGATTTCATTTCTCATAAAAATATCTTTAATAAATTGCATTTTAACAAAAATCAAAATTGTCGACAAATTTTCCACGTAAGGAGTAATTTTGCTTAGTGGATTTTCTTGAAAATCTTCTTTCGTATCCTTAGAAAACGTTAAACTTAAATACCAATTTGGTATAACTCATTCATTCTCGCTCAGTAATTCATTCTCACTCACTCACTCATTAAACAAAAGTGTGGACTAAAAATAACGAATACTGAAGAATTCCTGAAAAGGAGAGAAAGTATCGAATGTAGATGTCTAAACGTACTCCATCCACTGAAAAACACCTAGCAATTAGATGTTTCAGCTTTTATTGCCGACTTCTAATACAAAATCCAATTGTAAGGATTAAAGCTAACCTAGGAACTATCTCATGTTAGAAATTCACAAAGATCGCATTTCATTATAAGGTATTTAAGCCGAAATCTAGTAGCAACAAACCGAATCTGTTGATCCTCTCTGACTGATGGTGTAAGATCCACAAGCGTATAATCCTCAAAGGCAAACAGAAAAGAATACCGATACTAAACCCTCCAGGAAATCTGAAAATGACCGCTGAGCTTAGAGAAGAGCGTTAAACCGATAAAACAAATGAATAAACTTGGACGATATCGATGCCAACATTTGAAACCAATAGTGAACGCTCGATACCACCTCTGGTTCGTCAATACGGAATTGGAAAGCAATAAATGAACTGAAATATTTTCACAAGTTGAAGTCAAGTACAGAAGATGCCTTAGGCGGCTTGTAACGCATCTGGGCTTTTGTATCGACGTAACGTTGCATGGTAAAATAAAAACTTGTGTACGTACAAAGGGCTCCAACAAGCATTGGGATTCGTTAGCAAGTATACAGAACAGGTTCTATGGAGGAAGTTAAACTAGATGTAAATTTATTCTTTAGCACAATAATGTATTAGTACTTTCTTTCAGATTAACAATCTTTCGAAGTATACAAAAAGGATGACACCAGGGATCTATCTATTGGTGACGCAGCTTACTAGAGGAGATATCTCCAGCCTGTTTGTGTCCTGAGTTATTTTGTGTTTGCTACATTGTGGAACAGACTGGAACGCTCATCTGGGGCAAAAGGACAGCGCATTTTCCGCCTCGCAATTAATTCAGTACAACTTTTTAAAACATCTATAGAGGTGAATCATATGTAAATTAATGATTTGCATCATGTTTGTTGAAGTTAAATTCAGTTCCATGTTCATTTTCATGTGAAAATCAGAGAACTCGGTGCTGAAAATGAGATTCATAAATCACAGGATTTTCTCTTAGAGCTTCTACACTCTGGACAAGCTTCGAACAGCTAAGTCCTCTACCAACAACTTCCCTGGATATTAAAAGTAAACCTGGAATCAAAACGAAATCTAGTTCGTGAAGGAAGTTTTCGTCCATTCCTTAACGTATAGTTTACCAGTTCTACAAGGCTATACAAATTAATTCCAAATAAAGGGAGTTTGAGACCCTATTACCGAATATTTAAGTTATTCTAAAGTAAGAACAAATTAGAAACTAAAAACTTCACTTATCTTAGTAATATTGCAAGTTGTTGGTGCAAAGCTGACTAAAGTTTCGAGTTGACTCCAACTCATTCCCAAAGCTATACCATGAACTTTAGTCAGCTTTGCACTAAAAGCTTGCAATATTACTAACATAAGTGAAGCTTTTAGTTTCTAATTTGTTATTACTTTAGAATCTTGTTGCTTCACTGTTAATAGCTTCAATTTCCTTAATTATTCAATTTATGTTTCACGCAAACATCTTTAATATATGATATTTTAATAATTGTTAGAACCATGTTTGAAAAAAATCAAAAACTTCAAAAACTCTTCCAAAATCACATGCAAAGGGTAATTTGGGATTGGAAAATTTTCTTGAAAAACTTTGCGTCTCATCTCAGGAACTTACTGGAATGATATACCTAATTTGGTGTTTATCAAACTTTTAGTTCTTTTCACTTTCTATACCACGTATAGTAAAGTAGAGGAAGTATTGTATTCCACCCAAAAATTCGATGTGCAGATTTCACAGAAGATGTGTTTTGAGACCCCTGAATCCAAAAAGAAAGCATTTTTAGGAAAAAGGTCCGTCTGTGTCAGTCTGTGGAAGCATAACACATAAACGAAAAGTCTATTAAAAACCAAAGCTGGTATTTAAGTTTAATGTCTTTCAAGGATGCGACACGAAGATTTTAAAGAACATTGCTTCACCCTAAACTACCCTTTACGTAGAAAATTCCTAGAAAATTTTGATTTTTTGAAAATGGCTCTAATGGTTTTGATTAAAATTCCATATGTTTGAGATATTTTTATGGCGAATGAAGTGTATATCTTGCATTTTCTGGCTATAGCCCCTCTGGACGACTTTTGCATAACTGATAAACCGTAAGAGATACCAAATCTTACTATACAAAAAATTTAGATCTTGCTAAAATACACAATTTATGTCTAAATTGTTTTTAGAGTGGACCATTGGAGATATACCTTGTTATTTATGCGAGTTTTGGAGAACTTTACTTCTGTCAAATGGAACATCATTGGAATTCATTTTTTTATATGTTAACCGTGCAAAGACAACGGAATTTGAAAACTTTAAAAGATTTGACTATCGCTCAAAGCGATTCCATTCGGTTTAAGAAAACGAGCAATAGGATAATTTCTGCAATATTTATCTCAACTAACACGAAGAAGATAGACGAATAAGAGTTTGTAAGAATGGTTAGTAGAAGAATAGAGAACGTCATGTGAGTGCAACACATCAGATTTTTTAATTGTGTGTTTATACATACTCAAGCAAGTTTCTTTCTAGACATTTTCTTTTTTTTTTTTTTCTTTTTTTTTTTTGAATTAGGGTGGCTGAAATCTCGGTATTTTGGTTGAAATACCTTCTGTACCTACCATGTACGTGGTAAAAAATAAAAATGTATACTGAATAGTGACAACGAAATATGTAATAGTAGAAAATGTATAATTTGACTACGCATCCAATATACATTTCATTTATTCCTGCAAAACATTGAGAAGGATATGAAGGAAAGCTATGAGGCAGGAAACAGGGTTGATAAAAGTGAAGCCTAAAGTAGAGCCATGCATTTGTAATAAAGGTCTGCACATCCATTTAGCCTAGGCTTCCAGTTCTGCAAGAGTATTAAGAACACCCTCCTACTTACTAATTTAGATGACTAAAATTTGTCTTACTTTGTAATGTTTTCTTTTCTTTCCTTCCCCTCTATCTTCACCTTTCGTTTTTCTCCCACGTCGAGCATGTTTCCTCTTTCATTTCCTCTTTCCCTAGCATCTTCGCTTTTCCCCAGCACACCATTTTCCATCTCCGTAATTTGTATTTTTATGACGCTATTATCATCATCAGCTTCTTCCTTTAGTTCTTCTTCTACTCCCTAGTCTGCACTCTTTCCCCTTTTTTCTAAGGGGGAACCCCTGCGCTCAACTCAGGAAGCATTTCCCCATCAGTAACACGATACTTTTAACAACCAGATCCAGAAACTTCCTTTTTAAGATTGAAATTGCTGTATCCTTCCCGTTTTACAACTACCTGAAGCATCTTTAAAATTCTCTTTGGCTTTTAACAAATTAGCATTTCATTAAACAGTGCTTGACTACAAAATCAATGTTTGAGGAATGTTTATTAACAGAAACCCTGGTGACTTTAGTGTAAACATGTGCAAGAAGTTGGTTTATAAACGATTCATACAAATCAGGCATTTAGGTATTTAAAATGTTACCAATATTTTTTAAAAGATCATATTTATTCTGTAAGAATGTAAATAAATACTTTTATACCACTTTTCATATAAAAGTAACAAAATCCCACACTGTTATCCTTGTTCTGTTCTTGAACTGTGTACTTGTTGTCTTACGAATCTTATTTTTAGTAATCAGTATATATGATTCACATTTATAGACAGGAAAATGCCTAATTTATGGGCAATTGCTGTCTAAAACAAGGCAATGTTCGAGTAAATGCATAGAGATCCTATTTGTCTTCTGCTCTCTCTCTCTCACTGTCTCTCTGTCAGCTTTCTCTTCCCTCTTTCTTTTCTTTCCCACTTATCACCTTTTTCTCATGCCTTCTTCTTCTTCTTCTTCTCTTTTCTCTCATCTTTTCATCTCTTTTGCTTTCTGTAACTGTCTCACGTCGCATGTTTGGAAAGACATTCATAAAATTGCATTTCCGGGAGTCAATACCTACATATTTTGTACGTGCCTAATTCATAAGTTTGCTTAGTTCTTAGGTTCATTGTCATTCCGAGTCATATTGCATCCCATCATAATTATAAAAGTACATTAAGGGAACATGTACGTCAAACAGACATTATTTGTCATGTTTTAAGGTATTGTGACAAAATGACAAACTCTAGCTACTTTTCCTGACACTTTACTTTTTCTAAAATTGAAGCACAAAACATAGTTCTCTTTATTTGTCGTTAACACAATCTACACTTTGTGTTCTTACATCTTACAGCTGCTCAGTCTTCTCGTAACCTTGACCCAGTTTTGTTTACTATCTCTGTCTCAGAAACAGTTAGCTTTGACGATAAACCCTCTCAACACACAGTAATATTACTTCACTTCAAGATTAACGGCGCGACGTATAAATGTCCCAAATCGTCTGTTGACTATCACGATTACTATACACACATGCACTGCTAAAAACTGTTCCATTCAACAATGCAACAACCAACCCTTTGAAAATTAATTGTTCTTCCCACTAGCAGTGTGTAGGACTGCCCATTCCCTCGGTGCTGCAAGCTTTAATATCGGGAATGACGTAGCACGGAACTTTCTTGAAATTAGCAAGAAAGCCGTAAGCCAGAAGCCTCGCGAAAAGTTTATCGAAATAGATACTGAAGATACGTTAGGGACCAAAAATACAGTTTGCATAAGCTAATCGTTGCATTTTGAACACCTAAACCGAATTCCCACATTCTAAAACTACATAAGTTTATAGAGACAGCTAATTGATGAGTATAAAAGTCATACAGTGACAAATCCAGCAAATGTGTTTAATTAATGTGGTTGGAAAAACGTTATTATGCTTCATATTATAACTTTATAGTTAGTAATCCAGTTATGCAAAACTGGATAGAAAGACTAATGTAAGTATTCGCGAAGAATTAAAAGTAGATGAATTAAAAAGCATAATTAAGACAAATAATGAAAATTGGAGGTTACTCTTGCATAGATGCTAAAGGGAATACCCAAAGCAGCTATAAATTATAAGCCACAAGGTAAAAGGAAACCAGGGAGACCAAAGAAACGATGGCCAGAGCAATTTGGAGGCGAAACGGGTTGAATGCCCAAACCGTGAAGTAGAAGTTGGAAATGCATAAGGTTTCAAAAGACACCCTCATAACTTTTGAACAGATCACAGTGAAAATGCACTACGTAGGTACTACTAAACTGTGATGTAAACGCACTAGAACTGATATGCAAAGCACATCTCTTTATGAAAAATAAAAACGATCAGTTTAAAATACACTTGAAAAAAATTAATAAAACAAAACAAAAACAGAGAAAACTTGGAACAATGTAGCGAACGTGTGCATACCAACTATTAATGAAAGACGAGATATGCGTGTCAAACGATGTAAAAATACCCCACTGATCGTTCTTGCGTCGACCTCCTTGGTAGAGGGGTAACACGCTAGCCTCAAATTCCCGAGGTCGCGCTTTCAAGTCCAACGGAGGGCGATGTAATTTTACTTTACCTACTAGTAGGTAGAGTATTGTATTTCAACCAAAAATTCTATGTCGATATTTTACCAGAAATATATGTTTCGAGACCCCTGAATCCGAGAAAAGCACTTTTAGAAAAAGGTCCGCGCGCGCGCGTGTGTGTGTGGCTGTGGACGGCATAACTCAAAGGTGAAAAGTCGGTTAAAAACCAAAGTTGGTATTTAAGTTTTTAATGTATTTAAAGGATACAACACGAAGGTTTCGAAGAAACTAGCCCTACTCTAAACTACCCTTTACATGAAAAATGTTTCGAACATTTTGATTTTCTTGAAAATGGCTGTAACGATTTTGATTAAAATGACATATGTTTAAGATATTTGTATGACAAATGAAATGTTTATTTTGAATTCTCGGGTTATAGCCTATGTAGTTCTGTTTACTCTGGATGACTTTTGAATAACTCGTAAACCGTAAGAGGTAGAGAAAATCTTACTATACAAAAAATATAGATATCGCTAAAATACACAATTTATGTCTAAATAAATGTGTTTAGAGTGAACCATTTCGGGGATATTCCTTGTTATTTGTATCAGTTTCGGAAAACTTAAAACTTTCGTGAAATGGAATAACATTGTTCATTTTTATATGTTAAGCGTGCAAAGAGAACAGGATCTCAAAGGTTCGCTCAAAGTCTACTGCATTCTAACATACCCCTTGCACCTACAAGGAAATAAGCAATAAGATAATTTGTACAAATGTTTATCTCAACTAACCGGAAGAAGATATAGGAATAAGAGTTTGTAAGAGTGGTTAGTACACGATTAGAGAAAGTCATGTGAGTGCAACACATCAGATTTTTTTAAAGTGTAAAAGTTGTCAGCATGGCTTTTTTCGGAGGTAAATACAGCAGGAGGTCCCTTAACCTGGGTTTATGACCATAAAAGAACCTTAAGCCTGATAAAGAGGCATCTGAGCAAAATTAAGTGGCATTTCACGCCCAATATAGAATGGAAGGCCAAGAACCATAACAGCTAAAGAGCGTCCATAAACAATTTAAACTGATTCTTTTTGCCCTTTGGAATGGATTTCTTTATTTTTCTACAAAACAACTGAATATACCTGATAAAGTGCTAAATAGTTTACTGTTGAAATGTCTCATCAAAACATATTTGAATTAAACCAACCCCATGACATAAGCACTGTATGAAAGAAGTTAAAAAATACGTTTTGGGCAGCAAAAACCTCTTTTATACATTTATGTTTAAATAAAACGTGCAGACATTTAAGTTTAATTAGTTTATAACAATAGGTATTTACCTAAAATCTGAGGTGTACATCATCTGTGATATGACGGCCTTGACAGGTCTTACACAATTAATTAACCCACTCGGGAAGGGTGAGTGAACATGTATAGGATGCCGGTAGATGATTTTGTCAGAATCACCCTTTGTTACTCTGAATGCCGGTTTAAAGGGCTACCTGGTGCTGAAACCAAGTACACTGAAACTGATTGAACTAAACTGATTGAAACTAAACGTTTCCTTTCCCTTCAAAACTACATCTCATTTATCAACAGATGATGAGCACGACACTGATGTCAAGATTTCATGTGGCACGCCACTGATCTCGGCAGTAACATATGAAATGGAAGTCGACTCGAATCCCACCTTCCAACTTTGAATGCATTTCGCTAAGCTATGGAATGGCGGGAGGGGGAGGGGGGGGGGAGGAGTGAAGTGGAAGGGATTCTAATTGAATATCCCAGCCAAGCAGTGCCATCAGCAACTGCTACAACCTGATTCTTGCTCGTTCCTTTCCGCCCACATCCTCTTCAAGACACCGCCACGAACTTTGGGTTTGCCTCGCAATTTGGAATTAATGTGCTCTCTCACACACTTGCGTGAATGCAGATACAATCATTAAGAAATCAAAATGCTAATTTGTCTTCTGCGACAGATTGTTAAAAACGCAAGCTTGAGTGCGTAAATTTCTCAAAATTGCAATGTTGCCAACAGATAAGTTCTCCTGAATGAAGGTGTAAGGCAGATAATTGGTCCAAAATAATATATAGTAAGATCTACAGAAAACATCACTGATTATATGATACACGCGTATATCCGCCTCTGTGGTTTGGTGCGTCACACTCAAGAGGTCCCGAGTTCCAACTTCGGTTAGGGTGACATCCGGATAAAGGTTTTTTTCCATGATTTTCATTCATCCTGAGAAGAATGTCAGGCAATTTTAAATTCTAGGAAACTTCGGCTCATTTGAGGATCATTCCACTCATTTCATTCATCGTCCAATATAACACAACGTTGGAGGACATTACCAAGAAAATGAAATAAATAAATAAATAGATAAATAAAACCACACACATTATGTTCTGGCCTGAAGTGTAGTCGTTCTACCTAAACTTGATTATCAAGATTTCACTAGACACACAAGCTTCGAGGTCCTCTAAAAGGACATATTAGATAAAATATATCCAAACGTGACTATCTGTGTCTGTACATCATATTCCAGAAATGAGAATTTCGATAAATTCCAAATCTTAAAGTCTGGCATTTTTGTGGATGCAATACGAAGATTCATCAAAATCACCTTCCTCAAACGGCCTTTATCTGAAATATTTTACGCCCATTTTATTTTCTTAAAAATAACAAAATATAATAATAATAATAATAATAATAATAATAATAATAATAATAATAATAATAATAATAATAATAATAATAATAATAATAATAATAATAATAATAATAATAATAATAATAATAATAATAATAATAATAATAATAATAATAATAATAATAATAATAATCAGTATAAGAGTGAACATTTAAGTCTATAATGTTTCAATACAAACTTGGACCATGGTTTTTCTCAAACATCACAATTTTTCACCTGTTTTACGTTCTAGATGAATATTTAGGATGCGATATTATTCCCCTCTGTAAATATTTTATGCATGATAACTAGAGTTCCATTCTACCAAAACTTCGGCTCAGTAGTTTCGGTGTAATACATAAATTATGTAGTAAATGTTAAGGTTATCGGAAGTATTGGTAGCATTGGTAGGGAAAGAAACACAATATAAAATACAACGAATTAAGACATTTAATGAGAAATTCAAACATAATGACCAATAAAAACTGCGATCATTACTTTGGTCACTGTGATAAAAATTGTTCTTTTCGTTTCAAAATAACATTACTTGTGATCACTATCAGTGTCTTCAATCTGAACTGCAGAATATTTAGGGAAATTTCCAGATGTTTTTGAGGACACTAATGTTCCGTATGATCGAAAGGACCGCATAATTGGCCTGGAGGGGAGGGGGTGCTGACCAGTACTGTACCCCGCCAGTGACGCCTGTGGCAGGCCGAGGTGGGGGACGCAGCGGTCGGGCACTAGGCCTTGGCCCAAATGGGCTGTTGTGCCACGGGGTTACGTTTAATGTCCCCTTTATATAAGCTTCAAGGTTCAACGCTTCCGATTTCTAGAGTATCACATAGTCACATAAAGTAATCGACGCAATCGACATGAGGTAACGCCGGATAGGTATGCAACACACAACGCAGGTAAGCTCTTAACTCACCAATTATTCTACTAGGAAAACTACCGTAGTCTGCAGTTAGTTATGATAGTCTACGGTTGCCTACGGTAGTTTTACAGCTCTAGTGTTAACAGAAGCGCACGTCAGGGTAGTGGATGCACCTTCATCAGTTGCTACGATTATGCATATTATTTCACTGTATCTTCCATTCTATAATACTTGTATGAGTAGGAATTAAACAATCTAAAGGCTATTTGGAATGTTAATTACTTATGGCTTCATTTACTTTATTACATTAGTATTCGATTTCCAGTTTCGCTGGGGGTAGAACGGAATAGCAAACCTGAAATCGATAGACATGGTGGCCTGAGAGAGCGCTCGGAGCGAAATGCTGTGAGCGAAACATGCTTACCACAGCATTCCCACACCATAAGGTAATGTGCACGCCATTTGAAGTGTTAGGGACCAACCACGCTATTCACTGATAAAGTTATCCTGTTGATGGCTGTGAGACGTCAGGTTAAAATAATTTATTCCTAATAAAGATTCCTACAAACATCTACAGATACCTAATTTTTGCTAACTCTATCATATATTCATATTTTTTATTGAAATTCAAACTGCATACCTATGTAATAATATGGGGACTGTCACAAATGTGTACATTTTAGTTAATTGTTGTTCTTTAATAACAGGTTAAATTCCCTAACACAATTGAAGTTGTAAAATAGAACATACCACAAACAATGCAGTAATTGTGAGTAGTAGAAAATGCTTTTGCCACGTAACACTAGAGCTATGGGCAAAACAAATATTATAACGGAGTATTGGAGATTTAAGCATTGTAACTAGTTTATTTATTGATGTATGGATATTAAAGCCATGTCATTCAATTTCAATCCCATTTCGTTGATAGGGAGTACTTAAGAATCGCCGTTACCAACAGAGTAAGTCCTACCACGCAGGAAAAAAGCTATCTTTGGTTCGTACTTACATTGTAATTTACATCCGTAGTCCTAAGTGCACACCCACTTTCCGGACGTACTGTACAAATTGATGCACTTCTATTAAATCTACTATTTGAAATATTCTTGAAACCAAATTTGGACTACATTTTTTGGTCGTTGGAAAGAGAGACCTTTGATTAATTTTACTTTCACTGTCCTTCACACAAACTTGTGAATTAGTCTCGTAAAATCTGATCCGGAAAGACTGTAATAGTCTTTTAAACCAGTAGTAACATAGCAATAACTTCGTATGATAAAAGGTTAGAATAAAACGGTTTTAACTATAGAAGAGTTAGAGAATATAATCGTGAATATTTATTGTCAATACTTTTAAATTTATTACTTTTAAGAAAAAGATTACTGCATTCCATAAATTTCAAAATTTATGAGCTCCTATTATAAAATTTGATTACTGTTAAGAAAGAGATTGAAAGAAAGAAATGCTGAAGTGTAATAAAACTGGTGATGTACCCATATTACTTTATGTGAAGCAGGTAATTCAATCATGAACGGAAATACCCAAACGATATGAGTTAAACACAAGCGGTTGCTGTTTGGTGAAAACTGGCCATATATTCTCAATATAAAACAAAGACGGCTATGCAAATGAGAATGAATGTACCAGAGAGTGTTTTCTGTGTATTACTATTTCACTGTAGTCGTGTATGTATTGCTTATTTAACAGTGGGCTGGTAAGGACGACTTCCAGTCTCTCAGCAGATACATCTACAGTTAGCCTTCAAAGTCTCATCCCTATTCATACCACCCCGATTTATCACTAATCCACAGAGCTGCTAATTATACAACAACCAATGAGTATAGTAGTAGTGGTTGGCTATTAGCGCCCAAACAATATAATCAAACAGAAAGTGCAGGTATTACACCTGCAGTTTAAAACGGTTGAACAACTACAGCGTCACCTAAATAGTGCCAGCAACTCTAAAAGTAGAGCTAATAAAAGACCAAGAGATATAGAACACAGCATCCCAGCAACAACTAAACTACCCAATAAAACAATATAAAATCTGCGTTTCAGACACGATCAGCCATACCACTAAGAAGGGTAAAACATAAGACAAGGTTTACTACAGTGACAGTATCTGCCAGCACCTCAGCAAGGGTAGCTGACAGACCCAAGGATACACGTAATGGAGCTAAAACCTGGCACAGAGCGGCACAGCGTTGAAGAATAAAAGGTGACTATGACTAAAACGACAGTACCCGATATGTTATCTCCCTAAAACCACCTAAGCGCGATGGCAGACGCGCGAGGAACTCCTGTAGGTGACAGGAAGGCGTTTCATCTCCCGAGTATCTCTTCATGCGGCCCTCCACCACAAAACGATACAACCGCGTAAAAGCGCGCTGAAGTCACCACAGGGAACATAAGCTGGGACCAACAACTGCAGCTTTTGCAGCAGAGTCGACAGCCTCAGTTTCTTGCAGGCTTACATATCCAGGCACCCACATAAAGGATACGCTAGCACTAGCACTCGAGAGTGAGTAAAGTTTGTCCTGGACACGCTGCACCAGTGGATGGTAATTGTACAGCGTGCGTAGGCTCTGAAGGACACTCAAGGTATCGGAACAAATAATACACCTCTCCAAGGTCTGCCGATGAACATGTAAAAGATCCGGTATATTACATCATAAAGCTCAGCGGTAAAAATCGAGCACTGCGATAAAAGACGAAAGCTAAAATTCCGTCGGCCGTGAATAAAAAAACAACCTAGCTATCATTTGTCCTTCGAGCCGTCAGTATATATTAAACTGCAGGATTTGAGCTGCACCTGAATATCTAAAAAGGCAGAACGAATAACGGAATCTGGCGTCGAGAACTTCGGCAGGTACAGCAAAGCCAGGTTGACATGGGTCTCAGGACGGAACCATGGGGGAAATGGCGTTTCACCTTTCGAAAATGTCCCGGATAAATCGATGTCCAACAGCCGAAGCAGTAAGCGAAACCGAACGTCAGGAGCGAGTTGGGCCAGGGAGCTCCTTGAGTATTGGCGGTCCAAGCTATTATTAAAAAACAAACTAAAGAACGCATATTCTGGCAGAATAGAGAGTCTGCAAGCGTAGCTGTAGAGCAAAACATCGCGACGGTAACTAAGCGCAGGTTCAGCAACTTCCGTACACGGGCTAAAAACTGGGCTCGTTGGAAAGGTGCCAATGTTCAAGCGGATGTCAGAGTGGTGTCTAGGGTTGAGGCGATTTAAAACCGACGGTCCAGCCGAGGAATACACAACACAACCTAATAAGGTTCGATCAGACCACTGAATGGCATAGTCATAAAAGGATGGTCCGATAAGCTCCCCAGGATGTGCCACTTAAAACCCATAAAACATTAAGAGAACATTCACACTTTCCCTTTAAGGACGAGGTATGGGAAGTCCAACTAAATGTTATGTCAAAAATCAATCCCAGAAAGTTCGTCTCGTCTGCGAAAGGAAGAGCATTTGGGCCCAGACGTAGAGAAGGCGGGAAGAAACGTCTTCCGGTGCCAGAAGTTAACGGAGACGGTCTTCTCGGCGGAGAACTTAAAGTCATTTTTGACACTTCCAGTGAACAAATGGTCAAAACACAAATCAAGACGACGTTGTACGAGACGTTGCCGAGAACTGCAGTAATAGCGAAGCCATCCATGAATAACAAAGATTAAACTCCCGATGGGACGCACTCCACAATGTGATTGATTGCAATTACCGAGCCCTGCACTACCCTTTCTCTTAAGGAAAAACGAGAGATGAAATCAACCCCAACCGTATCCGAAAGGTCTTATCCCGCATGAACTCCCGAACAGAATGCGACATTCGACCGTGAATGCCCCATTTATGTAGGGTACAAAGAATTCTGTACCTCTAGCAAGTGCCATATTTCTTCTTCAATTCAAAAAAGACAGAAACCGTTTGAGGGTTCCTCAGAAAAACGTTCATAATGTGTCTGGATAGAGAAACTAAGTTGAACAGAATCGACGAAAACCTACTGAACATTGGAGAGCAGATTTTGAGATTCAACCAGCCATGTCAATCGCCCGCTGATCATGCGCTCCATCATCTTGCAGATACAACTGGTGTGGAAGATCGAACTATAACTGGAAGGTAGATGGCGATCCTTCCCAGGCTTCAAAATCGGGATAATGGTGGCCTCACGTCAAGCGGATGGCAATGTTGCTGTGCGCCACATACAGTTATACACTTGTAAGAGAAAGACTTTTCCAGATAGTTATACACTTGTAAGAGAAAGACTTTACCAGCCAAAAACAGGTGCTGTAACATTAAGACGTGGACACCATCCGGCCCAGGAGTGGAGGGCTTGGAGGAGGCCAGGACCCGCTCCTACTCCTGCATGGTGAAAAAGGCGTTATCACACTCCCAATAGATGAGTTAAAAGATGAATTATGCGACTCAACGCCATGCTTGATGCGTAGATAATCCGGGGGGTAATGCAATGAGCCTGACACACCATCAAAGGTGTCAGCATCAGCTCTAAAGCAAACAATGGTAGTGTTGTATGAGCCGGAGACCGGGTACGGTAAACGGCGACGCTTTGCCGGCCACACGATGGAGCTTATCCCAAACGACAGATGAAGGCGTAAATTTATTAAATGACTCCGCGAAACGGAACCAGGAATTCCTTTTGCTGGCCTGTATGACGGGGTTGCTTGAAAGTGATCAGATTGTCAAGTGTAGTGTGACGCCGAAACACCAGTAGCGCCACCCACCACACACGGACGGCATCTCGGATGGGCAGACGACCGAGATATTGTACGTTTAATAGCGATAAGAACGACGAATGTAAAGTCAGTCACCATCTGGTCAACATATTCGAAGAAGCGGTCGTCAAAAACAGTTAAGCGTACATATAGATTCCATTCCACGCTGTTGAGATGCCTTAAGGTGCACGTGGCGAGGATGCGTCCTGAGATAGTAAGCTGATAAGCCACGAAAGGTTATCGCTGGAGGCGTCAGTGACGACACTCCACTCAAAACGAGGTGCAAGCTGAACTGAGCAAACGGGTATGTCCAGGTGGGAAAGGGTGCCAGTAGAGTCACAATCAAAAGTAGGATCACCAGTGTTTAGGAGAGAGAGAGAGAGAGACAGAGAGCTCGGTGTGAAAAAATCTGCCAAGTGTGTTCCCGTTACGCAAGCCCTAGGTGAACCCCAAGAGGATGCTGGGTATTAAAGTCTCCCAACAGAAGGTACGGCGCTGGGAGCTGGGACACTAGATGGGACAGGTCCACTACTGCGAAGGGAGAACAAGAAGGTAAATAAACGGATCAAAGAGTAAAAGAAAGGCCACGTAAACTCAGAGTAACAGCAGCAGCTTATAATGGAGTGGTAAGAATGAGAGGCTGATAAAAAAATATCTTCACGAATGAGCACGCACCTCCATGTGCAAGAGTACCAGGTTCCGGTGGGAGGTCAGGGCGCACCGGGATAAACCCTGGGAACGTAAAGGAAGTTGGTGAAACTTGGTCTCCTGCAAGCACAGAATTTTAGGAGACAGCGTGTTAGTAAGTACTTGCAAGTGGGTCCTATGTGTGCATATGCCACGTGTATTCCATTGAAAAATGGACATCCTGGAAATAAGGGGATAAACTGTCGACTAGGTTCACTTGACCGACGGTTGTCACTCCAATTTGCCCTTCTGAGTGCGCATAGGGCTAGAGCTTTTTGGAGCAGATGGTTCTTGCTCCATAGGCTCTGTGTCACTGCTAATGAAAGACAGAAGCTTACAGCGGTCTCCTGTGGTAACGGGAGATGGAGAGACCCGTGGCAATCGACTACGCCCTCTCTGTCCTGAAACCGTGAGCGCCGAGGCGAGGCAGGTGAAGTGGTCGAGAAGGTAGGTGAAGTGGCAGGGTCTTTGAGGAACTCACTGCGTTTCGGTTCCACTCTAAACTTCCGGGTCTCAGGACTAGCAGGAAGAGTATTAGGACTGGTGCTGGTTGAAGCGGAAGCTATGGCTGGAATACGCGTGGGTACGCTGACTAGTTTGAGTACCAACATCCCGCTTTGGCACTGGCGTTGACACTACCTAAGTAAAAGTGCCAAATTTTGACTATCAAAAGCTGACGAGCAACATGGCATTTGGGGGTCTCAGAGAAATATAAGCGCTCTTTAACGTGGCGCTCTTGAATTGCCCTCTGGTCCAGTAGCGTGCACAATCGTGGGGAAGTCGACGGATGGGATTCTCGACAGGTCACACAGCTAGGAGCAGATGGACAGGTTCCGTCATGGGCTTTCTTACCATAGGCGACAAAAACAGGAACTGCGGTCTTACAGGATGTCTGAGAGTGGCCATAACATTAGTATTGAAAACACTGAAAAGGGTGCGGGATATACGGCCGCCCGTTAATGACCTAATAGTCGACCTTGATCGTCGGATGGAGATTAAGGTGATCAAATGTAAGAAAATGCGTGCGGTTACGTATCTGCATACCGTCACGCTTTGTTTGAACACGATAAACTGATGTTACTCCCTGGTCAGTTAGGTAACCCGGAATCTCTGCCTCCAACATATCGTCCAGCAAGTGGGTGGTAATGACGCTCTTGGAAGAGTTGAGGCTCCGGTGCTTCTCAATACGGATAGGATATCCATGGAAGAGTTGAGACTCCGGTGCTTCTCAATACGGATAGGATATCCATGGAAGAGTCGAGACTCCGGCGCTTCTCAATACGGATAGGATATCCATGGAAGAGTCGAGACTCCGGTGCTTCTCAATACGGATAGGATATCCATGGAAGAGTTGCGACTCCGGTGCTTCTCAATACGGATAGGATATTCGTGGAGGAGTTTCACACAAAGCTACTTGTCGAACTATACGTTTGAACAAGTAGAGAGC